>CM055908.1:48956858-49339369 GCA_029582155.1 Panopea generosa
GTCCGTTAAATAACAAAGCCATATTTGAGCATATTGATTGGCCAGTTGCTTTAACTACAAGTTTGAATGACGTCACAATTAAGTAAGCGTTCAATTTCTATGAGCTGTGAGATAGGCATTGACTTTCCTGCTTTTTCATTAGGGGTTAACAGACCTGATTCTGGAGATATCATAAACACTCAAGATACACTTATATATTGTTATATATACATGTATCAATATGACCGGACGCGGTAATATTATTACCTTTATGATAGAGCCGGTATTTAAGACACGTGCGTAGCGCAGCAACTTTGCAAGTTACTCAGGGAAATGGTGAGCAAAGTTGGTTGGAGTCCAGGGCGTCTTCACCCGGGTAATTATCTAGAAATAAAAATAATAATGGTGACTTCTTGTGCTGTTTTGTCTTTTTTTTTTCTTTTTTTTTTATCAAATTTTATTCCTTATTGAGTCAGAACACATTATTTAACAATATTTACCTACATCTGGAAAAGTCACAATGAAAACTCTGCTTTATGCACTGAACAGTTCATACCGAAACTTTTAAGTATCTATTTGTAACTCCCTCAGGCTTTCCAATATTTAGTCTTTGGTTTCAACTGTATCTGAGTTACCACGCTATGCGCCTGTAAGATGTACGTATAAGCATTTAATAGTGTGTTAATCGGTGTTAATCAAAGGTGAGACATAAAGCGTTGTGATTTCCTAAGTTAGGGTAAAGCATTGCATTTATCAAATCTGAGAACAGACGTTTTGTGTTAAATGAAAACATTTGAGATAAAGACTTATTATATATAATAAGTAAGAGAAGTTTGGTGTCAGCTTATAACAACAAAGCAATAGGCAGTGTAAGGAGGTAAAATAACGCGCATGCATAAAGAAATGTATGAATATTTACGTAAACGGGATCTGGGTCAGTTTAAATTACCATTTTATCATTTGCATACTTAGTCATATAAAATTTATGTTTGTATTGTCATGTTTACTATTATTTCGAGTATTCATCTCCATCCGCCTTTCAGGGATTCTTAGTTCACTTTGCCACATTTGGCGACATTAGTCATTTCTGGATACAGCTTTTCACTGCCATTTTCTATTCCCAATTAGATTTAACGCACATTTTATACATTACCAGTAGAAAATGCCATTAGCGCTTTATTCGTAAGTCAAAAGTGATATCAATACATCTGGCAAATCTTATTCAATCACTTTTTTTCTTTTTCTGTTATTTTTAACACTATGACAGTATAATCGTGGTAAAGTATAAACAGTTCGTAGTAGAAATAAATGCAAAATAAAATGCACAAGTTTCGCTCAAATTCAAAATAGCCCCTTGCTCTCTGCAAATACAACACGGTGTAAATCTGGAGTCGTATTAACCAACCATTCTTAAGAATAGTCTTAGACTTTAGATCAAGAATGAGTTTTGAAAAACAAACACATAGATACCATTTTAGACCAAAATTTGCAAGCATGTAGGGACACCAAATATATAGTTAAATTAACTCTCACAATTATTCTATCTGTCCTGGTAAACTAGATATCTAAAGTTAAACCAACTTGGATTCAAGCTCCAGTCTAAGAATATATTCAATAATGTCTGGTTCTCATAATCTAGAAGACAGCGTGAAGACAGGTCTAAAAGGGGTACTATATCACGGGGTTGCCGTATGATCCTCTAGTGCGGGTACATGTATGTATATATATAAATTCGAGTAATTCAGATTGTTCTATATATATGGTAAAGATGGCTTAGCTTAAAAAACAATATAATTCGCCTATCAATGGTGTCGGGCATGTGTGATAAAAAGTGTCACATATATTTTATTTTCATCCGTTTTGGGTTTTTTTTACGTATAACTGATAAATGCAATATCGAAAATATTGACGTTTAAGACTGTTTTTCTCAGTAGCAACTGGATTCAGAAACATCAATGCGCAACTCTTCAGAAATTGTTATCATATTTTTAAAACAAGCTTGACTTTACCTGCTTTACAAAATAAAAATAATTTCTTAAACATAAAGTTTCAATTAGTTATACATGGTAATTAATAGTTTCATATGAATTTACTTCCATGGTGTATAGGTGGATTTGGTGCTTGACTATGATTGTGATTTTACTGCATCATTGTGTGATGTAATCTCTAAAAGAAGTAAACTATTATTTACTCTCAATATTTTTTGGTGTATTCAAATCTCGTGTTTAGTGTGATTTATTTGTGATAGTTGTAGCTGACATATATATATGTTATAACCATTTTGAAACAAAATATGACAAAAACTAAAGAAAGGTATCTGATTAAAAATTGATAAAGTAAATGCGCCAAAACATCAAAATACAATACAATTTTTACTAAATGGTATTATTTCCGGTGCTCTGTGGTGTTTGCAGGTGGGTGACAATTAGCGCGCTTCCAATGGGGTTTTCTTTCTTTAAGTATTTTAACAAAAGTAGAATACGCAGACGAAATACAAAAAAAATAGTATAATGATACAGAAATATATAATTCTAGATATATGATGACTGATGACAGTGGCGTACAGCTAAAAGTATTTGTACTTATATACCACTTAGTGTTTATATATTTTAAAGCTGCAGACAATCGAGACAACACGCAATGTTAATAATTAAACAAGATGCACTGCTTCATACAAGTACCACACTCTAAGTTTACTAGACGGCACCTTTTAACGTTTTGATTATATTGTACTACCCACATGAGGAATTTTGATACGTTCAATACCGACGTGCGTTACAATCTTTGAAACGACAAAGCCAGCGCTTCCAGACAGTGCGTCTCACTTAATTAGATATATCAGCTTTTCGTAGCTTGATTAATGTCATCGGGAAGTATTTTCTGAAGTTTCTATAAACTTGTCCTGGAGATAAATGTAAACATTAAGCATTAAAACTGCCTCCTACGCCATTGGTTTCACAAATGGATTTATAATTAGATCCCTTGGCAGCATACAATGCGTCAAATAAAGAAAATAAGGACAAAAAAACAGTGTCAGTGTTATTAAGTTTGTTCATGAGGCGTACTGCAATATGCAACTACACTACCAACGGTTTAAGTAGTATTTTATTTTAGAGAAATAATACCGAATGTGCTTCATTAGAAACAATTACAATTCTGAGTTGCAGTATGGTGCGACGTTTTACCGCCGTCTAGTGCATTATTGTAGCGTTAAGGTCGCTCTTTGTCATGTCTGCAACAAACTGAGGCGTTTAAGGTATATGCATCGCAATTCAAAACAATGTAACAGAGTGCAAAATGGGTACGTAATTCACATACATTACCATAACAGCAGTTCATGGTAGATACATAAAAAGCAAACTAGTTTTGTGAAAATAAATGTTATATAGAGGGTATGTATCGGAAATATTTCTTGACTATTTTAAAGAATATTTGACGAAGCCAGTTTCTAATTTCATACCTGAAAGAGTATACAGGAAAAGCCATAGTATTCATTAGGAGTGCAATATTAAGTGAGAAGTGTTTTTTCTTCATTTTAATGGCAGTCCACATTACGTGTACAATAATTAAGATTGTGTTATAATCTTGAGCTTTGATAGATAAATTTGAATTAAGCTTTATAATAAAAAAATTCAGAATGCTTAACAGAGACAGATTTTCAGAAGGGGCTTGGCAAATAAGAGTTTTCAAAAGTTTGACTTTTCTATTCTTTAAAACACTGTAAAAACGTTGTTGTGTTATAGACTAAAATAGTCAAACACGGTCAAACTTGAGTCATAGAGTACAACTTTCATAGAACGTCCAGTTTTTTTTTCGAAACGTACGAACTAATAAAGATATAAAGATATGACATAACCGCATTAGGTAAGCTTTTTTTCTAGAAAGTAATGTGCGTGTTGTTTCCACTATCTCCAACCACATTTCATGTACACGCTTTACGCATTTCACTTTGCGAAATATAATGAAGTTTCGGGCTTTCCTTCCCTATAATCAGGCGTTAAATATAATTCATAGAATGGACATTTTATAAATTTAACAGAACAAATCAATAATAGTGGATATAGGGGGAGTTATCCGGTGTCCCCTACCATACAATTTCAAATTCATGCATGAATGTCGATGTAGATAAGATATCAAACAATGCACGTCCTCAGTATAAAAGTATCTGGATCTGATCTACATTATATATCCACTTTGATTGTCCATATCTTAAATGAGCTCCGCTGTTTTTACTTTAAACGTTCTGCAAACCTTCAAGCTAACAGGCATTGATGCGTCCGCGAGTGCAAAACGCGCTAAAGTTAAAAATACTTTGAGTAAGTTTCACTAATTGTAATATAATTGTAAATCAGCATGTCTATTTATGACAAAAATAATGTATGTTCTTTATTAGTATTTGTATTTGCTTTGAAATATTTCAAATAATAATCTTAAAAAATCAACCAGAAATTCAAACCTTAGTTTGTATATGGGAAACTTCAATTAAACTGTTTTATTTTTTTCCACGTATCGTCCTCCAGAATTGTACAATAAATCTTACTAGTTACTTATTAGCATGACATTTAAATGTCAACAACAAATTGAATATCCTAAAATGAAAAGTGGTTTAACATTTGTATTCCTATGGTCATTCTTAATTCACTGAACGTGATAAATATGACCTTTGTCTCATGTAGATTTAAAAGAAGTTCTCACATAATTTTTTATTTTCTAAATGTTACTTAGTTCTTTAGGATATTCGTAAATATTCTAAAAGCTTTCAGTAGTAGATGATGAAGTACTTCTGCAAGTGTCATGGTAACCTCATAAGGATATTTTAGTTTGACGCATTCCAAAGCGCCTAAGCTTTGAACAGATACGTTTGTTTCACTAAAAGTAAAGTTTATCATTTTCGTTCAAGATTTTTACCATTTTTGCGCTTAAAATGTTTTATTAATTTTGCTTGAAGTATTTTCAAAATAGTTCATAGTGTTTGTGATTTCTTGCTGCAGATAGGTAGAGCAAATGCTGGCATAGCGTATACTTCAATAAGACAGCACTGGTGTTAAAAAAGTTACTTTTATGGGATTATAACAGATACATGTATTTATGAGCATTTTATTTTTTTAAAAATCGATTGTCACCTAACTATTGTTTTTTTTCTCAAATAATAGCTAAAAGGTGTTTTTTTTTGTCTGTTCGAAAACTTATTATTATATTTGTGGACTACTGGGAAATTGCAAACACTTCAGGATCATACCAATATCAAAAAAGGTGCGACATCAGACTGAGCATTTGTCGAATGGTCCAGAATGGAATCTCTTGTGAAAATATTCAAATCAAAGTGCTAAGCAGCACAAACCTGTTAATGTAATGGCAAATCGAACGCAGATCTATATTGTTAATGTCTGGCGACAATACTATTCCGTTTTCCTTCTCATATCCCCCGGGTATAACAAAGTCGTTTCTGAAACGTTAATTTAAGTTTTAGTTAGATGTGTGAAAAAATGTTTAAAGCGTATTCGCCATCATTATGACCCGAAGTACTGATAGTGGATAAGCGTTCTGAAATTGTCAATACATTAACAACTCTATATTGGTTCTAAGCTCTTTGGTTGAAATAAGTGCTGTAAAGTTTATTTTAATTAAAGCTTGTAGTTACGTTATGTACGGGTACAACGTTGAAAAGTCGTGCATATTTACCGAAAAGTGTTTCTCGGGGACCAAATACTAGTACATTTCGAAATGAGCTTTGATTTATGCTTTCGTAGATTTCCTTAGATATAGACCTTCATATGGTTAGCAAAGGGGATACACAATTTTTCACAGAAATGGCGAAAATATATATAGATGTAAATGAGAATACTTCAGAAAATAATTTTCGAAAAATATATAATACTTTCAGAGCTCAAGCAAAAGTTCACATACATTCTGATCGTCCCTTGCATGGTAGGAAGCATTTCAACTATAGGAATGTTTATGTGCGATATGTTTAATTAAAAAATATTTGAGTTAACAATATTTTCACGATGCTAAGATTTTTCGTCAACTCCATTTTACAAGCTTTTGCAAATTAAACAAGGATAACATGACTTAGTCTATCCAAGCCATTGATAGATCTATGGTCATCATTTTATAATCATAATATATACACCCACTCTTAATAATAGCTATTGCACAATAGTTTTATCTAATGAGAATAGCAAAGTGCTCATTTAATTTATGATGATTATAGTGATTGCAACAATAAATACCACATATAGAATGATGACAGTGTGGGTACAATTAGGCTTACTTTATATCTAAGTTATTCATGGATTACCACCATGTCCACCAAACATGTTGTTTCTCTTTCATTTCGTTTCTAGTGATATAACTTGTGCTATTTCATTAGCCATTTGTATTTGTTTGAGACAAAGTCTCCAAGTGTTCCTTAATTGCAGTATAATGTGTGATTTCTAAACCGGATGTCATTTCAACAGGAGTTTTGCGTCTTTATTTCCTTCTCATATAGTCTATCACGGCAGTGATTGAGAATACTACAATGTAAAGCGGGCTTAAACATATTTTTTATTAATGGTTTTATTTATACAGCACTTATTTATTTCTATCCTTTTTGTTTATTTGTTCTTTTTAGTTCCCTATATAATTTAATGCAAACTCCGCAGCCGTTTCACTAGCGGATATAGGGAAGTGTCCGATGTCCCCCTCCCTAAAATTTCCGATTCATACATATATGTCCTAGTAGATAAGATATCAAACAATTCCAATGTATGCTCCCAGTATAAAAGTATCTGGATCTGATCTACATTATATATCCACTTTGATTGTACATATCTTAAACGAGCCCCGCTGTCTTTACTTTAAACGTTCTGCTTACCTTCAAGCCAACAGGCATTGATGCCTCCGCGAGTGCCAAACGCGCTAAAGTTAAAAATACTTTGAGTAAGATTCATTAATTGTAATATAATTGTAGATAAACATATCTATATGACAAAAATAAGGTATGTTCACTTCTAGTATTTGTATTTGATTTGAAATATGTCAAACATTTATCTTAAAAGAAAAGACCAGAAAATCAAAGCTTAATTTGTATTTGGGAAACTTCAGTTAAACTGTTTTGTGTGTTATTCCACGTATCGTGCTCCAGAAATTGTACAATAAATCTTATAGCATGGTCTTTAAATGTCAGCAACTTGTTGAATATCCTAAAATGAAAAATGATTTAACATTTGTATTCCTATGGTCGTTCTTAATTTACTGGAAGTGATCAATGTATGGTCTTTGTTTAATGTAGATTGAAAACAAGTTTTAACGTAAATTTTAATTTTCTGAATGTTACTAAGACGTTACGATATTCGTAAATATTCTAAAAGATCCAGTGGTAGATGAAGTACTTCTGCAAGTATGTAACATAATAGTTAGGTTGTCGTGGCCTAATTTAGTAGTGTCAGCTAGTACGTGTCTATTGAAATGATATATGTTATATTTAGATCAGGTAGCGTGGGTTTGTTAAAATGTATCGATAGCTCGATATGAGTAACGTTTTTAAGATCTTTCAATATATTTATTTTTTTATTAAAGAATAAATCATTTTGACGTTTATTTCATGAAGTTCCATTAGGTCTTCAGAAAGTTAGAATAATTAAACAGGTTTATTATTTATAAAACTAATTAAAGTTTACATTGGGCCAAATAGTGTAAAAGCCGCATCGTACCAAATCATACGATATATTAAAAGTTGGTTAATTCATAATTTGCACAAAATTCATAAAGGTATGTGGAGTGTTTTACTATATATATCTGACTGTATTATGGAAACTCCGTCCAGTCTAGCAGAAAACATCTTTCGGAAACGTTGTGACGAGGATTCAGCTTTACTGGTCGATTACATAACGGCATATGGGTATGTGAATTTTATATTATGTTGTATATGGTTGAGTTATTTAAATGCCTGATAGATATATTTTAACGTAATCAGATCTAAGTAAAAGTGTATAAAATTGTTCATATCTGTTCCGACGAGAATGTCTGTAATTTAATTTCACAACCGCGGTATTGAGAGTTGTTTTGTTAGCATATAGGCCGAGGAATCTGAGAAAGTATTTTGAGCTGTTGATATCGTGTTTACAATGAATTATTGAAATTCATCATGTTAGAATTGATTGATATGTGTAATTAAATTTTGTGGATGCTAATTCTGATATTCACAAAGTGAATAGATACAGAACTGGTCCATGATTGTTTATATTATAAATGAGAAATTAGGTAGAGATATAATTACTACTTTGGGATTGACGGAGGTCATATATGAGATGTTGTTAAAACTACAATGAAACTGCAGATAGTCAGAATGGAATGAACTGTTATCATTAATTGATCAATCTACCAGAAAATTGTTGGATGGTAAGAATTGAATGCACTGTTATTATATGTTGATAAATCTACCATGAAACTGTTAGATGGTAAGAATTGAATGTACTGTTATCATATACTGATAAAAATGCCATGAAATTGATACCTGGTAAGTAATAGACGCCATGTCATTTCGTATTGAGTAACCAGTAAATCTTAAAAGTAAATATATATTGAAGCCGTTTTTAGACGTACGCGAGACATGTTTCTGCTACGTAAACGACGTATAGACGTGACAGGAAGTCAGCTGGTGGTAGCACCGTCATCAGGACGGCAACCCACATAATCGTTATATGAACGACTAGACGATCCTGGCGTCGGGGTACAATCGAATATAGTCGGTACAAGGCGACGTAAAACCAGATAACTCAGTAAAGAGTTCTAGGGAAGATAAACCTGTTTATAAAGCCATCGCCACGAGGGACAATTGACGCTAAATCTACGCTAATCTGCACGCGGTAGTAGTATCTTAAATACCACATTATTGTATTTTAATAACAGTTATAACATTCGAATGATGTAAGCAGTTTGGGATTGCGATATAAATAAACGGAACGTTTAGGAGAAAGAACTGTGTTTAAAAAAGTGTTAATTCCATCATAGGACATTTTTAAACTAGCGGTGTTTTTTTGTTGAGTAATCAGCTTTAACTTTTATATATTGTATACTTGTATATTCGTAATTTTATTCTTTAAAAATTAAAATTGTAAATTGTAGATTTTATTTTGAGTATACTTGTATTCTATCCCCGTGAGTTGTCGGTTCTTGGTCATTTTGCTACAAAGTGGCATGGTAACCTCATTAGGATGTTTTAGTTTGACGCAATCGAAAGCGCCTACGCTTTTTACAGATGCGTTTGTTTCACTAAAAGTTTAGTTTATCATTCTCGTTCAAGATTTTTACCACTTTAAATCAGGAGATATTCTTACGCTGAAAAGTCCTATTAATTTGACTTGAAATATTTTAAAATGGTACATATTGGTCGTGATTTATTACTGCAGATGAATAGATCAACTGCTGGCATAGTATATACTGCAATAAGACATCACTGGTGTTAAAGAAGTGGATTTTTAACTAATACATGTATTTATGAGCATTTGACAAAATCAGATGCTCGACCTACAAGTTATTGTACATTTAATGAGAGGATACATTCCTGCTATGAAACAAAGATACTTTAAACCATAATATTGAATATCTGTTTACTGTGGAAATCCTACACTTTATTTTATATCGAACAAAGAACAAAATTCAACAGTGTAGCGAGACCTTGAGCACTGCCAATACCATTAAACAACTAAAAAATAAACAAACATGTGACCAATAGGAGACGCAGCATTTAAAGGATAAAGCCACCACAACATTAACATAGTATTTATATAGAACACTCATTATCAGTACAACACAGCCACCACGACACTAACATAGTATTTATATGGAACAATCAATATTAGTACAACACAGCCACCACGACATAAACATAGTATGTATCTAGAACAATCATTATCGGTACAACACAGTAACCACGACATTATCATCGTACGTATATAGAACACTCAATATAAGTAAAACACAGCCACTACGACACAAACATAGTATTTATATAGAACAATCAATATAAGTACAACACAGCCACCACGGCATTAACATAGTATTTATATAGAACAATCATTATAAGTACAACACAGCCACCACGGCATAAACATAATATTTATATAGAACAATCAATATAAGTACAACACAGCCACCACGGCATTAACATAGTATTTATGTAGAACAATCATTATAAGTACAACACAGCCACAACGACATTAACATAGTATTTATATAGAACAATCATTATTAGTACAACACAGCCAACACGGCATTAACATAGAATATATTCAGAACACAGCCAACACAGCCACCACGACACAAACTTAGTATTTATATAGAACAATCATTATCAGTACAACACAGCCACCACGGCATTAACATAGTATTTATATAGAACAATCATTATTAGTACAACACATCCACCACGACATTAACATAGTATTTATGTAGAACAATCATTATCAGTACAGCACAGCCACCACGAAATAAACATAGAATTTATATAGAACAATCATTATAAGTACAACACAGCCAACTAGACATTAACATAGTATTTATATAGAACAATCATTATTAGTACAACACATCCACCACGACATAAACATAATATTTATATAGAACAATCATTATCAGTACAACACAGCCACCACAGCATAAACATATTATTTATATAGAACAATCATTATCAGTACAACATAGTCACCACGACATAAACATAGTATTTATATAAAACAATCATTATCAGTACAACACAGCCACCACGGCATTAACATAGTATTTATATAGAACAATCATTATAAGTACAAACAAGCCACCACGACATAAACATAATATTTATATAGAACACTCATTATAAATACAACACAGCCACCACGACATTAATATAGTATTTATGTAGAACAATCATTATCTGTACAGCACAGCCACCACGAAATAAACATAGTATTTATATAGAACAATCATTATAAGTACAACACAGCCACAACGACATTAACATAGTATTTATATAGAACAATCATTATTAGTACAACACAGCCAACACGGCATTAACATAGAATATATTCAGAACACAGCCAACACAGCCACCACGACACAAACTTAGTATTGGTATAGAACAATCATTATCAGTACAACACAGCCACCATGACATAAACATAGTATTTATATAGAACACTCATTATAAGTACAACACAGCCACCACGACATTAACATAGTATTTATGCAGAACAATCATTATTAGTACAACACAGCCAACACGGCATTAACATAGAATATATTCAGAACAATCAGTATCAGTACAACACAGCCACTACGACATTAACATAGTATTTATATGGAACAATCAATATAAGTAAAACACAGCCACAACGGCATTAACATAGTATTTATATAGAACAATCAATATAAGTACAACACAGCCACCACGGCATAAACATAGTATTTATAGAGAACAATCAATATAAGTACAACACAGCCACCACAACATTAACATAGTATTTATATGAAACAATCAATATAAGTACAACACAGCCACCACGACATAAACATAGTATTTATATAGAACAATCAATATAAGTACAACACAGCCACCACGGCATTAACATAGTATTTACATAGAACAATCAATATAAGTACAACACAGCCACCACGGCATTACCATAGTATATATAAAAACAATCATTATAAATATAACGCAGCCACCACGACATAAACAAAGTATATATATAGAACAATCAATATAAGTACAACACAGCTACCACAACATAAACATACTATTTATATAGAACAATCAATATAAGTACAACACAGCCACCACAGCATAAACATAGTATTTATATAGAACACTCAATATAAGTACAACACAGCCACCACGACATAAACATAGTATATATATATAACAGTCATTATAAATACAACAAAGCCACCACGACATTAACAAAGTATTTATATAGGACAATCATTATAAGTGCAACACAACCATCATAAATATATTATTTATATAGAACAATCATTATAAGTGCAACACAGCAACCACGAAATTAACATAGTATTGATATAGAACAATCATTACCATTACAACACAGCCATCACAATATTAACATACTATTTATATAGAACAATCATTATCAGTACAACACAGCCACCACAACATTAACATAGTATTTATATGGAACACTCATTATCAGTACAACACAGCCACCACAACATAAACATAGTATTTATATAGAACAATCATTATAAGTGCAACATAGCCACCACAACATTAACATAGTATTTATATAGAACAATCATTATCAGTACAACACAGCCATCACAACATTAACATAGTATTAATATGGAACAATCATTATCAGTACAACACAGCCACCACAACAAAAACATAGTATTTCTATAGAACAATCATTATAAGTGCAACACAGCCACCACGACATTAACATAGTATTTATATAGAACAATCGGTATAAGTACAACACACCCACCACAACATAAACATAGTATATATATTGATCAGTCATTATAAATACAACCAAGCCACCACGACATTAACATAGTATTTATATAGGACAATTATTATAAGTGCAACACAACAACCACGACATTTACATAGTATTTTTATAGAACAATCATTATAATGACAACGCAGCCACCACGACATTAACATAGTATATTTAAAAACAATCATTATAAGTACAACAAGGCCACCACAACATAAACATAATATTTATATAGAACAATCATTATCAGTACATTATAGCCACCACGACATAAACATAGTATATATATAGAATAATCATTATAAGTACAACACAGCCACCACAGCATAAACATATTATTTATATAGAACAATCATTATAAGTGCAACACAGCAACCACGACATTAACATAGTATATATAAAGAACAATCATTACAAATGCAACATAGCCACCACGACATAAACATAGTATTTATATAGAACAATCATTATCAGTACAACACAGCCACCACAGCATAAACATATTATTTATATAGAACAATCAATATAAGTACAATATAGCTACCAAGACATTAACATAGTATGTTTATAGAGCAATCATTATCAGTACAACATAGACCACCACGACATTAACATAGTATTTATATGGAACAATCATTATCAGTTCAACACAGCCGCTACAACATTAACATAGTATTTATATAGAACAATCATTATCAGTACAACACAGCCACCACGACATTAACATAGTATTTATATGGAACAATCGTTATCAGTACTACACAGCCACCACAACATTAAAATAGTATTTACATGGAACAATCATTATCAGTACAACACAGCCACCACAACATTAACATAGTATTTATATAGAACAATCACTATCAGTACAACACAGCCACCACAACATTAACATAGTATTTATATAGAACAATCATTATCAGTACTACACAGCCACCACAACATTAACATAGTATTTATATGGAACAATCATTATCAGTACTACACAGCCACCACAACATTAACATAGTATTTACATGGAACAATCAGTATCAGTACAACACAGCCACCACAACATTAACATAGTATTTATATAGAACAATCACTATCAGTACAACACAGCCACCACAACATTAACATAGTATTTATATAGAACAATCATTATCAGTACAACACAGTCACCACAACATAAACATAGTATTTATATAGAACAATTATTATCAGTACAACACAGCCAACACGGCCACCACGACACAAACTTAGTATTTATATAGAACAATCATTATCAGTACAACACAGCCATCACAACATTAACATACTATTTATATAGAACAATGATTATAAGTGCAACACAGCCACCACGACATTAACATAGTATTTACATGGAACAATCATTATCAGTACAACACAGCCACCACAACATAAACATAGTATTTATATAGAACAATCAATATGAGTACAATATAGCCACAACGACATTAACATAATATTTATATAAAACAATCATTATAAGTACAATACAGCCACAAAGACATTAACATAGTATCTATATATAACAATCACTATCAGTTCAACACAGCCACCACGGCATAAACAAAGTATTTATATAGAACAGTCATTATAAATACAACACAAACATAGAAAAAAAAACGAAGGCACACAGGGATCGATCAGTAGCAACATGGAAGTTAAGCCTGATTATCATGATAACCCGATCTTGTTCTTGCCCTGTCATCACATCATAAAACAAGAATGTGTTAAAAAAGACACTCTGCTAGACTACGTTCTTCTAAAAAAGGCAATAGGCTTCAACAACATAACATCCCTTTTGTGTAACATATGTTTACTTTTAATAATTACAACAAATAAAACACGTAAGACTGACGCATCACCACATGCTGGTTTTTATTTGAACAATACTAATCTATGAAATTGCCTTGACTGGTAGATATAGACATTGTCAAAATCACAAAGTTACTTTGACAATTCAAATATGATTCTTCACGAAAATAGACACTCTGTACAAAAGCAGGAAATATAAGGTGTTTGGTGTCTGTTTGAAAACCTATAACTTATGGTTACATTTGTGGACGACTGGGAAATTATTTATTGATAAGAAAAAATGTGTGATTCTGAGAGAATTACTTCACTTGATATTCATATCTATTATAGAATTCATCAGCATGCTTCAAATGAGACACAATAACTCGCAAACAATTCAGGATCATATTAATATTTGGTTTAAACAATATCTTATTCAAGAACTGTACATAGTATATTACATAACATTTGCAATTCATCAATGACAAACAATTCTAAGAATTGGGATTTAGAAAAAAACTAATTAGCTTGTATGAATCTCTTTTAATATTTAAACAGTGGCGACATCAGCCTGAGCATTTGTCGAATGGTTCAAAACGGAATCTCTTGTGGCAGTATACAAATCAAAGTGCACAAACCTGTTAATGCAATGACAAATCAAATGCAAATCTATACTGTCAATGTCTGACGACAATACTATTGCGTTTTTCTTCTCATATCCCCATTGTATAACAAAGTCTTTTCTGAAGCGTTAATTTAAGTTTAAGTCAGAAGGGTGAAAAACAAATGAAAAGAATATTCACCATCATTATAAACTGAAGTACTGATAGTGGATTGGCATTTTGAAACTGTCAATACATTACCAGCTCTATGTTGGTTCTTAGCACTTTGAATGAAATTAGTGCTGTAAGATTCACTTTAATTAAAGAAAAAGTTTTTTTTCGGGAACCAAATACTAGTACATTTCGAAATGAGCTTTGATTTCGTCTGTCGTACATTTCCTTAGATATAAACATATTCATGGTTAGCAAAGGGAATACACAATTTCTAACAGAAATGGCGAAACTATATAGATGTAGAAGAGAATATTTCAGAAAATAATTTTCGAAAAATATATAATACTTTGAGTGCACGAGCAAAAGTTCACGTACTTTCTGACCGTCCCTCGTATGGTAGGAAGCATTTCAACTATAGGAATGTTTATGTGCGATATGTTTAATTACAATATATTTGAGTTAACAATATTTTCACAATGCTTACATTTACAAGCTTTTGCAAATTAAACAACGATTTAACAACTTAGCCGATTCAAACTAGTGATAGATTTATGATCATCATTTTATAATCATTATATATACTTACATTCTTAATAATAAATATTGCACAATATTTTTTTATTTAATTAGAAAAGCAAATGGCACCTCTAATGTGTGATGATTATAGTGATGGCAACAATAAATACCACATAAAGAATGTTGACAGTGTGGTTACAATTAGGCTTACTTTATATCTATTCTGTTCATGGAGTGCCATGTCCACCAATCATGTTGCTTCTCTTTTATTTCCTTCCTAATAATATTACATGTGCTATTTCATTAGCCATTTGTATTTGTTTGAGACTAAATCTTGTTTGTTCTCAAAATGTTCCTTAATTTCAGTAGAAATCGTGATTTCTAAAACGGATGTCATTTTAATAGGAATTTTGGGTCTTCATTCATTCTCATATAGTCTAACACGACCGTCGTTGAGAATACTTCATTGTCAAGAGGGCTTAAACATTATATTTTTCATTTATTTTTTACTTGTACTGCATTTGTTTTTATCCTTTTTGTTTATTTGTTGTTTTCTAGTTCCCTATATAATTTAATGCAAAGTCCGCTACCGTATCACTAGCAGATATAAAGGGAAGTATCCAGTGTCCCCCTCTCTAAAATTTTCGATCAATACATGTAAATTCATGTAGATAAGATATCAAACAATTCCAATGTACGCCCTCAGTATAAAATATCTGGATCTGATCTACATTATATATCCCCTTTGATTGTTCGTATTTTAACGAGCGCCACTGTCTTTACTTTAAACTCTCCGGTAACCTTCAAGTCAACTGGCATGGATGCGTCCATGAGTGCAAAATACGCTTAACTTCAAAATACTTTGAGTAAGATTCATTAATTGTAATATGATTGTAAATCAGTATGTTTATTTTATTTATGAGAACCATTTTGTATGTACACTTCTGGTTTTCGTATTTGCTTTGAAATATTTCAAATAATTATTTAAATAAGAGGGCCATGATGGCCCTATATCGCTCACCTCATCAACTTAAGTAGATTATATAATATATGTACACTCAAAATTCCAGAAAAACATGATGGGCGAGTAGTTAGAATTTTGATTTGTTTTGAAGATGTAACAGATGCGTAGAAGAGTTGTGCGATAACAATAGTATCCTTTTGCGGATATCTGGATATCAGATATCGAAAGAAAGTTTTCATTATATACCCATATAAAGAAAACCAGCCTCCCCTCCTGGCGACTATGTTTTTCGACGAATCACAATGGCTGGTACTAACTTGGTAGAGGTTCAAATATGGTAAATGTCAGTGAAATTACATCGAAATCAGGTCAGTAGATTCTGACAATAAGGCTTTTGAAGTTATTACTCTAGCTGCCTATATAGTAAACTAGCACCTCACCGGGCGGTAATGTTTTTTAACTTGCCCAACCTCCTGGCGGCCATTGTATTTGACGAATACCAAGGAACATTTCCGTGAAGTTATATCAAAATTGGCCCAGTGGTTTTTGATAAGAAGATTTTTACTAGTTTTTACTATAGCTTGTATAGTAAACTAACCCCACCTTCTGGCCGCCATGTTTTTTTACTCATCATTTCGGTTTGAACAAACTTAGTGTAAGGGTCCTCTAAGGAATATTTCTGTGAAATTATTTTAAAATCGAGCTAGTAGTTTCTAAATTTTATTACTTATTAGCATGGGTTTTAGATGTCAGCAACAAATTGAATAACATAATATGAAAAGTGGTTTAACAACTGTAGAAGCGATCAATGTATGACCTTTGTTGAATGTAGATTTAAAACAAGTTCTAACGTAAACTTTAATTTAGTTTCTGAATGTTACTAAGACATTGCAATATTCGTATATGTCCTAAAATCTTTCAGAAGTAGATGATTTAAGTGGCATGGTAACCTCATTAGGATGTTATAGTTTAACGCAATCGAAAGCGCCTACGCTTTGAACAGATACGTTTGTTTTACTAAAAATTTTGTTTATCATTCTCGTTCAAGAGTTTTACCACTTTAGTGTAAATCAGGAGAAAGTCCTTTGTAATTTTTCAAAATTGTTTATAGCGGTAATGATGTTTGGCTGCAGATGAGTAGAGCACCTGCTGACATAGTATATACTGCAGTAAGGTGCTCAAAAGTGGATTTCAACAGATACATGTATTTATGAATATTTGAAAAAAATAAGATAGCCAACCTACCAGTGATTGTACATTTTATGTGGGGATACATTCCTGCTATGTAACAAAGATATTTTAAAAATCATATATGGAATATTTATTTACTGTGGAAATCCTACACTTTAAGTACAACACAAACATCAAAAAGAGAAAGGGAAACAGGGATCACCACCTGGGAACGGTCAGTAGCAACACCGCCGCATAGAAGTTAAATATGGTTAACTTGATAATCCGACCTTGATCTTGCTCTGACATCACATCTTAAACGAGACTGTATAAGAAAATGATGCTCTGTCAGACTACGTTCTTACAAATACGGCAATATGTTCTAATAACATAACATCATTTTTTTTGTAATATACATATTTTTTTAATAAATACAACAAATAAAACACGTTAGAATGACGCATTACCACATGTTGGTTTTTTTATTTGAACACCACTGTTCTATGAATTGCCTTGACTGATAGATAACGGTACTGTCATCGTCACAAAGTCACTTTGACAATTCAATCATGATTTGTTACGAAAATAGACACTCTGTACAAAAGTAGGCAATATAAGATATTTGTATCTGTATGAAAACTTATAACTGATGATTACGTCTGTGGACGATTGAGAAATTATTTATTAAAAAGTAAAAGTTTGTGATTCTGAGAGAACTGTTTCACTTGATATTCTTTTTTCATTATAGAATTCATCAGCATGCTTCGAATGAAACCATAAAGGACCAGGTTCATGAAGCCTAAATAATGGCTTTGTAAAATGTATTTCTTTAAAAAAATATTTTTCAGCTACGCTTGGTATATTTTATATTAAATATAATTTATTTTTTTAAACTATTTATATTTTATTTTTCAATTTCATGTATTTCTATTCATAGAATGACTGTTGATAATAGACAACATTCTCATTTCCCTCATCGGTGTCCTTTTTCCATATTTAGATGTTTTCATTTATGATAAAGGCATTGGTGCCACAGAAATATATCTATTCTGATTGTTGTCTAGTACATTCTGAGTAATGTGTGTAAATATATTCCTGAGGCAAGAATGTCTTTACTGTTTAATCCTTGGTATATTTTCATAAAATGCCCTAAAATGAAGGTAAATTGCATATTTTTACTGTAAATGAACACTTTAATGGTATTGTATTAAGCGAAAAAAGGTAAAATTGAAAATAATATATTTTTAAAAGTAAAATTAAAGTTTTGCAAAAAGATAAAGTTTAATTTTATTGCATTAAACATTCGGGCGAATTTAAAGACGCGTTCTGATATGATAAAACGAGAGGGCGATAATGGCAATATAATACGTATAAGCATGTTTTATGTAGTTTAGTTTTATTGAAGAAGGGCGACCTAGTATTGAATCTAACAAGAATCGCCGTACTTTCGTAATTTACTAATAGAAAAATTTTAATCTAAGGAAATTCACCAAAACCAAAAGTAGCGATCATCGAATATTCATGATCATGTCACTAGTAAGTTGTTTTTTAATGGAGTTTAACGCCATTTTCAACACAATACAGGTTATATATGGCATATCCAGTTTTACTGGCGGAGGAAGACCTCAGACTGAGTAGAATCACCGTCCTTCCGCAAGTAACTGGACACTTTCTCATATAAAGTATTTGGAGCGAGCGGGACTCGAACCTATAAAATAAACTAGTAAGTAAGTTGATAGGATCAAGTACAATTGAATAATACAGTAATAAATGTTATCGCTCTGCTTAATTTTTAAATAGAATACAAATCAAATACTACATGTACTAGGTAATTTCATGATTTTATATTAAACTAACAGTTACAAGAAGTTCAAACCACACAAGCTGCTCCTGATTCAATTCAATGCCGGTCATATGGTCTCCCAAAAATAAAACACTCATTACTGACTCTCTATCCAGGTAGCCATTTGCCCCACAATCTCCCAACTTACTTCGCAATCGACCTAAAATAATTAAGTATAGACTAATCGGATAACTACAGATATAAATTGACTGACGGTGCTGGCATAGCAAAACCAAATACGCTTTGTTCCAAGACATCATCAAAGTCGTAATTAGTGGCATTGTTTAGTCTGGAACTCAATAAATAAAACGTAAGTCCATAATCTGATTAGGAACGTATTGCTATGGGGAAAATGAAAGTATTTACTGCAGACTCTAACGGATTTCCATACAGAACTTATTATGCGTCTGTACTACTTACTTGGATAGATTATGTACTTATTTGCTAGTTTATTGTCAAACTTGAAACTGCTGTTCGAAGTTATTACACTAAATTGATTTTAGTCCTATTGGACTATTCTAAGTTTAAATTGCATTACGATGATATATTATATTTGTTTTCTGAAATAGTTTTATGTGAAAAGTTATCAAACAATCAATGTGTCATTTTTCTTCTCTCCAACGATTCAAACTTGATATAATCATGGAACTGGCATTATGTAGCTGCTATTTACAAATAAATGTTTTTCGAATTTTAAAAAAGAACACATTTCTTCAAAATGATACATTTTAAGGAGAATGGAAAAACTTTAAGGCAATATACATGTTTAACAGAAAACATAATTATTATTTAAAAAGGCCATCAAAGCAACACAATCAGTAAGCAAAATAATTATAATCTATACCAGAAACTGGTATTACTTAAATCAGGTATAATATTTAACCACTTTAAAAACACGGGGAATTCCATACCTGTCCCAGAATTCAAAGCTATTAAATGCTTACTAAACTGTGACGTCATTCAAACTTGCCCTGAAGCAACTGACCAATCAATGTGCTAAAACGCATTGCTATGTAACGTACCCAATCTGGATTACATCAAGCATAACAGATACAAGACAACATTGCTCACAATATTAGAACGGTTAGTTACAAAATTAGTTACAAAATACGCTAATATTTGACGGCATCCGGAACACATCGCTCAAATCTCCGAATAAATGGAAGCACAATAGGTGCTAGTCGTGCCCGAGGATTTCCGAATGGTTTGAACGGTGAACACACCCTCGCTTTGATCCATCATAACATCAAAGTTCGAGAAAGCGTAAATCAAAATATCCCCGCCAGACTTCTCTTTTACAAATATGACAGCATGCATTTGTGTACGATTGGTGTAACACACACACACACACGATCCGGTAAGTAATTCTTAACTAATTAGGTTTAACACCATTTTAACACATTTCAGGTTATATATGGCATATCCAGTTTTATTGGTGGCGGAAGACCTCAGAATGAATCTGAGTCACGTGATTTCTTTTGATTTCAGTTTGGTTTACAAGTAGTATATATTCAACTTAGAATAGTCCTAACGACGTTGCGAACGGCCTCAAACAGCAAAATCCACCAAAACGTGTCAAAATCGAAATTTGAATTGGATGTCCTTAGAATACGTTTTCGTTTCAAGTTAACCACTCCAATTCAAATTTCGATTTTGACACGTTTTGGTGGATTTGTCATTTATTAATAATAATGAGATGCTTTTTATTCATTTTAATAAATATTTTATTTTTAAGACATTATCTCGTTTTTTTCCTGATATACTCCCTTTAAAAATGGACACTTTCATTAAGTTAAACATGACGACGGTGCTAATAACATAACTATAAAAAAATAAAAGACTGACTGGACGGACATTATTATGTATATATTTGAGTCATACATCCGGCCAGAACATCAAATCATTCGTAAAATGAATGTTGTTTATATTCGATTAATTGCGTTTGCCGTACAAAAGTACAATAAAGACAACATGGTGTTTATGTTGTATTTTAAACTGTACATACAATATGAGGTAGATATTGCGGTTTTGGTGTAATTATATTTGAAAGTTGGTATATACTTTCAGTCAGATGTTGGTCATTTTTAATAAAGGTTTTATTAATTTGAGTTTGTATATTGACAAATAGCCATTGCAGGACAAGGGTGCTTCGTGCGAATAACACCTCCATGGTATCAGCTGTTTCAGATCCTCTTATTATGACAGGATGTTTGACAGATCATTTTGTGCATCTTTACTGTAAAAATATGTAATAACGGCAATGCAAGACCATGTCTTGTTCTCTTTAATTCCCTGAGTTTACTTTGAAAATAACATAAATGATTGCCTTTCGTTTGAGCAAAGCCAATTAGAAAATAATCCGTTTGAAGTGAGATCGACTAACATGATGAATCAATGTAATAGTCTCGTCAAATGTCATTTGAACACTCCTAAGGTGTAAATTTAACATTTTCAAAGAAAAGGAAATTGGACTTTTAACCAAGTGTTGTTGAACTATATCTGTAATACAGGTCTATTTTCAATATCCAATAGGCACGTAGGCCCATCTGGTACATGATCCATACAGAGATATATGACAGACAGTGGTTTAGTCATGATATTTAGCATATGTTATTTCAAAACAAACATATTATACGTTTCCAAAAGAAGACGTTTTTACCCCCCGCCACCGCCGGTAGAGCGGAGCAGGGGGGGGGGGGGGTATAAAAACGGGTCGCGTCCGTGCATCCGTCCGTCCGTGCGTCCGCAACATATCTCCTTCAGTTGTGATTGGAATTTTAAATATCTTGGCACAAATGTTCACTAGGACAAGACGATGTGTCAAGCGAATGACTGTTCGTCAAAGGTCAAGGTCATAGCTCATGGTCATGTGTTCCAATGTATACACTGTGTTTCCTCTTGTCCGGACCGTATCTTCTAAAGTTGTGATTGGAATTTTAAATTACTTGGCACAAATGTTAACTAGGACAAGACGATGTGTCATACGAAGGACTTGGGTCTGTTTGTCAAAGGTCAAGATCATAGCTCTGTCCGTCCGTCCGCTGCTCTCCTGACCTTATCTTCTTAGTTGTGATTGGAATTTTAGATAACTTAACGAAAACGTTCACAAGTACAAGATGATGTGGCATGTCAATGACTTGGGTATGTTTGTCAAATGTCAAGGTCATAGCTCAAGGTCAAGTGTTTGAAAATCCAATGTATACACTGTGTTTCGTCCTGTCGAGACCGTATCTTCTTTAGTTGTGATTGCATTTTAAATAACTTGGCACAAATGTTCACTAGGACAAGATGAAGTGTCATGCGACTAACTTGGGTCTGTTCTTCAAAGGTCAAGGTCACAGCTCCGTCCGTCCGTCCACTACTGTTCGGACCGTATCTTCTCTAGTTGTGATTGTATTTTAGAATAAATTGGTACAAATGCTAACCAGCCCAAGACGTGTGTCGTGCGAATGAGTTGGGTCTGTTCGTTAAAGATACTTTTTCTTTTGTTTTGGGGTTTTAACTTACATATTTATGGTTGGATTTAGAACATCACACCAGTTCTCACTGGGACCAGACAATGTGTCATATAACAGTCGACTACGTTTTTCAGTTTGCGGCATAAACATGTGATTTCTGTACTCGGCGACTTTTTTATTTTTCATAATTTAAATCCACTTCTTTGGAAATGCCTTTTAGGGTAAACGAGGTGGCGGGGGATATTATCACGTTAGTGGCAACCTATTTCTTGTTGTGTTTTTATTGGGGGTTAACGTCATTTTCAACATATTTCAGGTTATATATGTCATAACCAGTATATAGGTGGAGCAATACGTAAGAATGAATCTGAGTAGAACTACCAACCTCTCGCAAGTGACTGGCAAATTTCTCACATATAGTTTATTGAGCGATCAGGATTCGAACCAAGGACTTTAGCGGTGAGAAATTAGTAATTTGAGACGACGCCTTAGACCACCCTGTCAACGAGGTCCCTTAAACAAGACGTAGTATTTAAAGTAAACACAATCGCAATTAATATATAAAACAAACCAAAGCGAATTTCTGGAGGAAATATTTTTCATAAATTTTCATTGTTGTTCTTCGTTGATGATTTTAGATGGTACAAACTTTGACTTTTTGGAAAAATATAATTACTATATACCTATTTCCAATTTTTAGATAAAATAACCACACAATACCGAGATAAAAGGAAATAAAATGATAAAACATACTTTCCAATTTGATCTTTCAATTTCCTTTATGAAATCGTTTTTAGTTGGAAGTTATAATGATACATTTATTATTTATTAAGAACATTACAAACATACATACGTGTCCAAAGGAGCGACCTTGAAGTCTTCAGTGGATAAGCTTATATGATATATTAACGAAAGACGATGCAGTTAGTTTAATAATTACAATTGTTATATACCTTTGTGTTTGGTATTATGTCATTGTTACACAAAACACATGATAAACGAAGAACATAAACTCCATTAGAAATTAATGATTAATTTCGATCAAATTTATAATTTTCAGCGGAATGTATTTTGTAATTGAGATACACAACTTTATGTTCTTTTGACTAATAGTCGCTAAGACATGTTTACACAAAACCTTTGCCGACCAAAAATAAGGGGTTGGAAAGGTCGGCATTGCCTGACATAATGAATGCTTATAAAAAGGCATGATACGGAATGTTATATCATACTGTAGAAATCATGAAGAATCGGATTTGTATTTAAACTATGTTAGAAACATAATAAACAAAATCATGATTAACACAATGCCACCACCCCGGAATGGTCAATAGTATAGTTATTTATACCAATAGTATAGTTATATATACCAATCGTATAGTTATATATAACAAAAGTATAATCATATATAACAATACTATAGTTAAATATAACAATAGTACATGTGTGTGTGTGTGTGTGTGTGTGTGTGTGTGTGTGTGTGTGTGTGTGTGTGTGTGTGACAATAGTATATTTATATATAACAATAGTACAGTTATATATAACAATAGTATTACATAGTTATATATAACAATAGTATAGTTATATATAATAATAATGTAGCTATACATAACAATAGTATATATATATATATATATATATAATAGTACAGGTATATATAACAATAGTATAGTATAGGTATATACAACAATAGTATAGCTATATATAAAAATAGTATAGTTATATATAAAGTAGTATAATTATATATAACAGAAGTATAGTTATATATAACAAAGTATGGTTATATACAACAATAGTATAGTTAAAAATAAAAAAGTATATGTAAATATAATAACAGTATAGTTATATATAACAATATTATAGTTAAAAATGAAATAATATATGTATATATAACAATAGTATAGTTATATATAACAACAGTATAGTTATATATAACAGTAAATATAAATATAATAACAGTATAGTTATATATAACAATATTATAGTTAAAAATGAAATAATATATGTATATATAACAATAGTATAGTTATATATAACAACAGTATAGTTATATATAAAAGTAGTATACTTATATATAACAATTATTTAGTTATATATAACAATAGTATAACTATTTAAAACAGTAGTTTAGGTATATATAACAATAGTATAGTTATATATATAACAATAGTAGAGTTATATATAACAATAGTAGAGTTATATATATATATAACAATAGTATAGCTAAAAATGAAATAATATATGTATATATAACAATAGTATAGTTATATATAATAATAGTATTTATATATATTAAAACACTATATTTATATGTAACAATAGTATAGTTATATGTAACAAAAGTATAATTATATATAACAAAATCTTCGAAACAAAGGCTTCGTCATCAGTATATGCACATTTTGTTTTTGACGTACAAATCAACATGATAAATGAATAGGAACTTAAGAAGTGTCTCATTGCAGTATACTTATGTAGACTGCGTATCTACGTAGATGTCAGTTATAGTATGTTCTATAATCAAAGAAATCTGTGTTGACAAGAGTGCAGTAGAAATATTGAAGGAAAATATGTTTGGTAATATGTTATGAAGTTTGTTATAAGATAACGAATAATTCAATGAACGAATGAATGAATGCATGGGTGAATGAATGAATAAATGGTAGATATAGTCACAATGAGTCATTAAGGATATGAATATGAGAACAAATGGCAATACTGAACAAAAAGATGGTATTCAAATCCAAATTCAAAACTGGTTCCAAGACCTGCTTTTTCGATGTCATACAAGAATGTATATACACAAAATATGGTACACAGATGTTGTACTTTAATGTTACGTTTTCCCAAGGACTTGTCTCATGGGAGGAGACACATATCAATGGTGTATTAGTCTAAGTCCTGTCCCACTGAGCAAAATGACGAACGATGATAAAATAACTTTCAACGTGCCTTTTTAACCGACACAAATGTTACTTACATAGATATATCCATTACCCTAATTAACAAATCATATGATCATCCCACATACGACCAGAACAAAGTCGTTATTCAGATTTGATTATTCGATAACTAGTTTAGCCGTAATTGAATAAAACAGTGCGTATAACGATGTCTCCCTTTCAGACGCACCAATTACCTAACTAATGGTTTCCGCTAATTTGATTGCTGCAGATCCAACTTGATTTAACTACTGATACAGAAGTAACGTCCACTGGTGTATCTATACATATATAGATCACATCGCAAGGCCTGGTTATCTCGGTCGGCAGCTGTCAATCCAGGCGTAGTGAGTTCGGACACAGTCTCCGTGATCATTGCGCCCCATTGTTATTTATCTCTCATCGCTGGTTCAAGTGGGTAGGTAATCTATCAGTTACTTGAGGAGATGGGTGTGCTCAAGTACTGGTTAACCTTGAAGGATCCCAGGACTGATCGTATGTTAACTCACGACAGCAGTAATAAATATGGTACTAAATATTCAAACAAAAACACAGATTAAATTAGACAGTCAACACATCACATTGTTTTGTGATACTTTTGTCAAAGTCAGAAAATGGACTTAATGGGGAAAAAAATGGATTGAAATGACGCAAAACATGAAATGACTGATTAATTGTTTATATTAGTGGCAAAATAATGTTTTAAGTGAATATATGAATATACAGTACTCGCGTGGGGCACATAATGTAAAGTTATCGTTACAGTGTACATCGCCACGCAAACATGATGTCTGTGTTTTCAATTTTTCTTTCAAAAGTACATATTTCGTGATATTGTAAGAATATCATCATATTTATTATTGTAACTAACACTGCCAGCAATGTTGATATCAAATGTTCTCGCACGTATAACCATGTGGCAATATTACTCCACACTGTCAGTTAAAGAAATTATACAACTAGAGTCGTCACACTTGTTTTGAAAGTATGTGAAAAATATGTTAAGGAATAGAACTGATTACTTCAGTTTTATTCATCATATCTATAAAACTAATGAAAATAAAATATTTGGTACATCGAAATATGATTGCTTTTAACCGTCTATAAGAGTTATGTCCCTTTCCAAAGAAGAAACGTCACTTACGGTCTGCAAACTTACTGTGATATTTTGATTTCATATGTGCACCACAATAATATAATAATCTTCAGTAATCGTTTTAAGTAAAACATTGTCAAAATTGCTGTTTGTCCTTTTAAATCGGAAATGTCAAATACAGTTAATTATATAAAACGTCGCATATTGAAAGTTCAAAACCAGTATAATGTACTTTTATCTATACCTCAGGTTTTTTATGACGCATGGATCCGTTATGGATTCATAATCTAAGGCTTCTGGTGAGTTTGTAGAACAGGTCAGCAGACATTGGCAGTTTCTTGCAGGTGTGATTTATCAGATACAGCCATGATGCACCCATATAAATTCCCTGTATAACTGGGATGAACCCGGAGATTAACAGGCTTCTAACGGAGGTTACCGACATGCTAAATATAAGGCGACATGTTAATACATAATAACATAAAGTACATGCGAGAAAGATAAGATTATTACAATTATTGAAAAATTACACGTAAAATCTTAGATTAACTAAAGTTCAATACTCAGAACAAAACATTTGACTCAAAGAATATTTCGACCTTATTACACAATCTTCACAGGCTTTGTGCTGGGTCATTCATGCATAGTATCACGTGACATAGGAAGATCATGTGATATAAGGAGAAAATATTAAACTGTAATTTTAGTCGGGTTGCCAACCTCACCCATCACCCCCACAGATTACTGACTTATAAATGTGACACGTTTATACACCGTACACCATTATACACAATTAAATTATGATTTTAAGCATGATTGTGCTTAAGTAAATAAACGCAGGTTTTGTAAGTCACAGCAACGATGGGGTTATTATGAAAAACTATAACAAGAAGACGTTACAATTACACATGATTGTATACAAATCACTAATATGCATTGACTTCTTACGATAACATATACGTACGTTATAATAATGCTAAGAGTATCATTCAAAGGCAAACAAGAAAGGAAAAAACTTGGAAGTGTCTTTGTGGAGGTAACAGTTAATGTAACCAGTCTTTTAATCGTGAACAAAAGTTTCCCTATATGACAGTTGTACTGATTGTTAGTAATTACCTCCCTTTTATCTGATCCAAGATCGGGATATATCAACTACTCATTAATTGAAATTGTCTTATTTTGCATCATACTAAAATTACACTTTTTCATAAAGTTATTTTGGTCACACAAATCAAGATATTCATTTATGTTCTATGCTTTAATGATGACAATCTTTTAGATAAGACTCACCTTTTAGCGAATTGTTGAATGAGTTATTAAAAACGTAAGTATCAATATACTCTGGGATAGATAAGTAATTTGTTTAATGAATAATTAACGAAACGTTTTTTCTATGCACTCAAACGTTTTAGATTTCTCAGAATACCCGTACTAAATACTGGGCACTTCTCTGCGAGAAATACAAATGATAGAAATATTATTTAAATATAAAGACTATCAGGAAAAGCCTACATCCCGGTACTTGATTCGTAAAATACATTAACAAGTCATACACCAATAGAGATCTATAGCAAATTCGTTTTCATGGAAAACTATGCTATTGCATCTTAATCATTCGTTTAACCAACAATGACGAATCAGATGCTTTATTTCATTTGAGCACATTATTTTTCCCATATATCCTCTAGAATTTGCATTTATAAATTCAATAGAAAATTTGGATATATTCCAGTCCCGTTACAATACGCAATTGACCGGTTAATCGGTCCCCATTATCAACAGAACACGAAATCAAATTTTACTGTATATAAACATTCTATTTAAAAATTCTAGTAAGCAGGTTTTTTCAAAGAAAATGACGTGTATTCATTTATTCTTTGTAAAAGAAATTGTTCACATTTTCGGAGAGTAAATTACATGTCATGCTATACATACCAACTGAAATACATTGTAAACACGTGATGCAAATTTAGTTGTCAATAGTAACTATCACATCTGTTAAGGTCAAAAGTGAATTGCTTCATACACCTGTGTCAATAGCATTGGTTACGTATTACTGATCCAACCGAGTATATTAAAGTTTCTATTAAATATGCAAAGTTCAAAAGAGAAAGTCGGCAAAAAAATGTATTGTTCGACTCGTCCTGGAGATGACACACACACACACACACACACACACACACACACACACACACACACACACACACACGTGGTCACAGTTGGAAAGATTGCCAATGAGGAATAAAAATAACTCTGTGCGTTTGTTTAGTAATTGTTCAATTAGAATGTTTGTTTTCGACTTTTATTTTTGCTTGACGATGGAGAAACTAGTCCGAGGCAATAAATTCAATTTTACAACGTTTGTTTCTGAAAATTGCTTTTGTATGAGTGGCGGGTTTGTAAAACAAATAATCAAAAAGCAATATCCGTACCATACTTTCTAAAGTATTAACCTCATACATTTCCGCTATACAAAAAAAAAACATGCTAAACTTTATGAGATAAGATCTATGAGATTTTTATATAAATCTGTTTCAGTCTATGAACCGATCGAATGAGGTTTTGAATACATTATGTCCAGACAGTTTCACACTCCTTCGGTATGCATGTACGAATTTTCAACATCCTAAACTACCCTTCCCGTTATTTAATTATATTAAATACCAATTGTCCATCATTTGCCGTAGACTGTTTTTAAATTGCTATGAGAGAGATTTCATGCTTGGTCCTTCGCCAAGTACACGTGCCATTAATGATATATCGATATGTGTTGTTTTTTTCATTTGATTGACAACTATAATTCTAGTAAGATCAAGCTCAACAAAGCTGACGTTTCTTATTCTGAACCTTCCTTTTTTACTTATATCTCTCTATTAAATACTGTTTTTATAAGTACAAATACACAGGACAAAAGAAATACATGTAGTTTTTATTTCGATATCGTTAATTTTCATCATTTGGTTGAAATGTGCTCCGAGCCACATCACGTGGGATAAGAAAACACATAACAAACAGAAGACATAATTCAAATGACACAGAAATAGTCACCAGGGAGCACAAATTTGTTTCACCATCAGAAACCAGTTAGTCTAGAACGGACCAGCTCTCCCGATTGGAGCCATTAACTAGCAATATTGGCAAAGCCATTTTTGAGCACTTTGATTGGTCAGATGTTTCAACTGAAAGTTTGATGACGTCGCAGTTTAGTAAGCGTTCAATTGCAGCTATGGGACAGACATATAATTCCCTCCTTTCTATTAATCGTTGATAGACCTGATTCGAGAGATATCAGGTTCTGGTATAGACTAGGAACCGGCTATTATAGCATATTTGACCAGTTTTAACCATTTTAAGGATAGATGTTATAGCCGGTCTCCAATCTGTATATTCATCCACGTAAAGTCATAAGCATTCGGTGATAGTTAACCTAAGTTTCGTATTTGAGATATAGACACCAACGAATCAATAGCATTCCATTACTTTTACCTTCCTTTAGCATCTCTGACAATATTTCCCTTGAAATATATTCACTTACATCATCTATCAGCTGTGTTGTTTGTTATCAGATTTCTTTTTATGATGGCAGAAATAATAATTTAGATTTTTTAATGATTATTTATTGTTTTTGTTACTTGTTGTAAAGTGGAAAAGTAATGGAACGGTAAATGATATAAGAGAATTGTGTTTACATGAGTCGGTCCCATATTCCATTCTACTCCTTTTATTTTAAATTGACATTGCGTGATTGACGTTATCGTGTTTAATATTTCAAAGTTTGCAGCATTCTGATGTGTTGTGTTATAGAATTTTAAGCATCGATTCCCAGTTCCTGTTTCACCAACATAGACTTTAATATTCAAAAAACTAAAATCTTAGAAATGCATTCAAGTGATCGTGATTTTAAACTGGTTACAGTAAAACTGCATATGTTTTCTTTGATATTGGTTACATATTAGATAAATCACCAGTCAAAACGTAGTTAATGTTGGTGAAACAGAAGCCAGGAGGTGTTTAATTTAGACACATCCATCGTAACACTAAATTGTGTTAAAGTTATCTTAAGGTTATCTTTATTGTGATCTGACTGAATCTGCTTTAAGAAACTATAAAGGTTGACGTCTCGTTTTACGTTGTGCCGAAGTAACAGCGAGGTCAGGTGCACTCACTAACTAAGTTTTAGCTCCCAATATATACTGCACATCATTCCAAAGATGCTGGAACTGTTGTCATTGATTCTGTATACAAGAAGTGAACTTCTAATGATTATTCAGTATATCAATTTTATTTTATTTTATATTATGCTGTTTCGAAGTCTTTTATAGTCTGCGTCTCAAGCTGTCCATAAAGTCTTTATTTTTAGTTGATAAATGAGATGTGCAACGTACAACTTGGCACAAAATATAAAACAACTTTATTGGTGCATTAGTATAAGTACACATTTGTGAGATATTGATATTTTACAGGCATTCGCGGCAATATGCTTATCGCGGTAAGGAAAAATTTGATGAACTTGTTTTCAAAGTAACAGTCGATAAACCCATTTCAATGACAAATACAAACCGATTGAGATAAATTGGTCTATTGAGACATGACACGTTATGATGAATAAGGATTTGTAAACAATTACTATTTGTAAAAAGAGTCTGGTTAAGGAATGGAAAACAATTTAAAAATAATTACTCTGTGCAAAAAAGTATGAATTTTCAAGGCAACATGCAATACTTTAATTACAAGAAAAAATCCTAACAATTAAAGAACAATATTTCTTTTTAAGTTAAAGTTTAATTTAAAAAAAATATGTTTTCCTAATTGTATAATTACATGCAACTGCGTCTGTTAAACAGTAATATAGAATTAGAAATCATTTGTGTAATTAAGTCTTAATTATTTTTTAAATAATGTTCTTTAGTAAAATAGTATTTTAATTTAAAGAAAATAGTCTAAAAGCCGAATTATTTTCTAAGTATCTAAGTACAGAAACAACTAATCATGATAAGCACAGCAGAAGACAACACGGATTATAGGTGTTCAAACGACTCACGTGCAGCCCAACCTCACTATCACCTCCATGGTCACATCATAAATGAGACACCACCAATCTACAAGTTTCTTTCTTCAAGTGAAGTTTCATCTATATGAGTATCGTGTAAAATAAGGGTTAAAACTAAAAACAGAAACACGGTAGTATCCAACCAATAAAAGTGGCTGTGTCTAATACAAGAACACAAACAGATACGCAAGGCATGCTTGCATAAATTATATAGACCTTGGCTTAAATTAATCAATAATTTGAGTCTGAGAATCGGACCCAGACTCAAAATGTGACATTTTTGCAAAACGCTGTAAGCATAAATTATGGGTAAGAAAAGTGATCCTGTGACATTTTCTGACATTAAAACTGATTATTGTAAAATATATACAGTAATTTTCTTGTTTAAAGGAAATTTATCGGGATTTTTCAAGGGATTTTTTAAAATTGGCTGAAATACTTTTTTCTAATAAATCATGCATATATATACTCACTGACACCGTTTTGCGAAAAGGATATTTTTTTAAACATGCCAAATTAATATATTGAAAAGGGATTTCGTAACTTGGGCTACGCGCCTATGTTCGACTAAAATAGATTTTGCGCTTAAAAGTGCAACATATTTTGTGACGTAATAAATGAATCACGTGATTACGTTTTGATTTTAATATGATCCATAATACAGGTTAACAGGTAGTAAAACTTGTTTCATCTTAGAAAGAGATCGAATGTCGATGTGAAGGTATTTAACGCTGTCTATTTTTAGAATGGGGATTTCGTTTCAAATTTTGCGCTCCAGTTGAAATATGAATTATGTCACAATTTTGAGTTCTATTTCTGAATGATAATGAGTTGCTTTTTATCTATTTTAAAAATAACTTTATTTTAAGACATTTATTGCGTTTTGTTCCTAATATACTCCATTTAGTAAATGTAAATTAAATCTTACATATTTGACATTTTGAGTCTGCGTCTAAATCTCGGACACAATATACTGATGAAATTTATACCCAGAACATCGTTAAACACGATACCTTCAACGTGGTGTGAACAATTGTAGTCATGGGAAAAGAACCATTTTCAACGTGGTGTGAACAATTGTAGTCATGGGAAAAGAACAATAAATGTCAAATACGACTCCAGCTCGGGACAAATAACAACATTGATCGCACATACGAGGAAACATGTTACAACCCCCATACGTCAAGTTGAACATCGAGTATCAAGCAGAATGTGAGGAGAATTACAATAGCAGAATCGAGAAAATGCCTTACGTAATTTGTAATAGAGATGGTCCCAAAATGAGACAATAAACAGATTACGAGTATTGACAACCACAATAGGATTGAGAAATGGTGAAGCGCAGGGGTACATTTCATCGAAATTACTGCTTCGGTCTGTGTATTTGAGGAGACGACTATCATAGATATATTCAGTAAATTACAGCACTATAGCAAGTATTGATATCAGAGTAAAAATTGGTGTAGCAAATGCTTCGAAACAAACCTTCATACATTCGTATCTATCTTTCTTTCTCTATGAACATAGTTAAATAATACTTATTATTTACATTGTAGAGTATAAATCTATATGGCTACTTCTAAATACCTATTACAACGTTTAACATTTCAATATAGCACCTTATATAATAAGGGAAACAGATACATATAAGCTATTAAAGCTTACTTCTGAATCTGTTTCACTTGTTGCTGAAAGTGTTAATTGAATGTATGTCTACCATGTATTGTGCGAAAAATATAATTGTTGAAAAAAGTATGCAACAAATGACAAAATTATATCATCAATAATTTGTCGGTATAATATATCACCATATAATGTATATATTGAAGATAGCAAAGATTTTTTTAGAAGTATGCAAATCAGCTTATAACACATTTTAAGATTCGATTGAAATATTTATGAACTTAAAGGTACATATAAAGCGGGGTGGTACTAATACTGTGGATAGAGTGTTGGTTGTTCAAGCTAGAGGTCGCTGGTTTGATCCTTAACTCGACCAGATAACACTTCGTATTGGTTCTATACAGGACTCGAACACGAAGCCGGTTTAAATAGACTATAGGCTTCTTCACAATCGAGTAAAGGGAAAAGGGTAACTGTAAATATATAGGATTGACATCCTACACATTTGGATGTTGTCGACACAATTTCAAGATAATTGTCTGTCTGTGATATGTTCAATTTAACTGTCTCCTTGTTTAAGAGACAACAGGGGTTGTGTGAAGGCATCCGCCAGAATTAAGTTTAATAGTTCCGGTTTTCAATACTACAGTCCGTTCCAATTGAAAACCATGGTTGCACTTTTCTGAATTTTTGTATTATCCTTAGTATAGTTTTTTTTTGCATTGATTCTGTTTGTGCCAATACGGTGCATGTGTCCTTTGAATAAAATGCATCATGTTATACTTGGGACGCATGTGCTTTGTTATTTTTTATATGAGAAAGTGGAGCGCGTGGTCCAGTGGTAGAGCACCGAACTCATGATCTGAGTGTCGCGGATTCGATCCTCCGCTACGGCTATGTGTAGTGTCCTTGAGCAAGAAATTTTTTCCGCATATGCTTTGTACTGGTTCTACCCAGGAAAACTTTGAGCGAAGTAAAATAAATAAGTTTAAACTAAATGAGAAAGTATTAATATGTGTAGTCAATTATTCTTAAGTAATCTGGGAATTATGCACAACACTTGTTGTTGATAATGTTCAAGTAATAAATAATGGATCTTACACGAGTGCTCTTTATTTTATTAAGTTTATTAAACGAGTTGGTATGAATATCATTTTTGCAAGCAGTTTAAATATGCATCAGTCCTACATCTTGCGTTGTAATAAGTACTTTAGCTTTGACTCAGTGTAATTATTTTGGCCACCAAACTTAATTTGTTGAAAATAAAATATTGCCTAAATCAGTGCTGGGGTGAGTGTTTCCGCATTTAATATAACCCCTCATCTCATGGACAAGCAATTAACCAAAGTGTGCTATTTTTGTTTCGTGGTAGCGTTCAGTGCACCCAAAGCATCATTTAATCTGATTTATTTTATGCTTTTTGATGAATTATAGATATTTATCAGTGAATTATTTATGGTAAGCCACTGTTTCAAAAAGTGAAATTATGAAGATTGTTTTTGTCCTTGCATTGATTATAAAAAAATTTTTTTTCATTTTTTCATTTTTTTTTTTTTTTTTTTTTCATTTTTGTTTTGGTGTAAGATCAAATCTCACTCGTACTTTGAATCAGCGTTTTGAGTATTCTAGTCCATTCGGGTCATGGAGCTTAAACAATGCGGATTTCAAACATAATCTTTTTGATCCGGTGATAGGAGACATGAGGTGTCTTGTAATTAGCATTACTCCCATGAACAGATCAAAGTTGCCTTTTAACTTTTTTGGTGGCATTTTATGTTTCAAAACTTTCCCTTTTTAGATAAAACAGATGACATACCAACATACTGGTCCCAGGAATATTTTCCACGTTAACTGTTTCTATCGTTAGTTTGATAATACCTCATATGGGGCTGCATTTATTTGCTTTTCTTCTTTCAGACTCCAGTGTTAAACACCGTTGCTAGTATTGGCGTATTTGTTTCCTATTGGTGATGACATGTAATAATGATTTTAGGATAAAGTGAGAAATATTGTAGGTAAGGGGAATTAGTTTTCCATTTCCATTTCTCGCAGTTAGATTAACATCTGTCTCCAGTGTTGATTGCCAGAATTATACATATCTTAGATGTCACACAGTTCATAGAGGAAAACGTAATCCAATAACTGCATATTAGCGAAAATGTATTTCATGACGTATTCTGTGCAAACATTATTAAAGAATGTAACTGATATGATGACATGTAATCTCATTAGATACATTATAATTATTTGAGTCTGTGTTCGAAAAAAAAGTAAATTAGAGATAATTATAGTTCCGACATGTCAATCAAAGACGAACATGTGTATGTTATATTCTTATTGTATCTCTACGTGTGCTCTACCACACAAAATATATAATGACAATGACATAATATATCAAGAAATGTTCAAATCAGATCACTTCATTTCAGCATGCGTATGTTTTTCGAAGATTTAACGGATACAAATTCAAATCGTTCAGAGATAAGCAACTGTGCGCTGCATGCATACATACAAAATGAAGTTGTGTAAGCTGAGTCTGGTGTGTGTGTGTGTGTGTGTGTGTGTGTGTGTGTGTGTGTGTGTGAAACCACAGTTGGTATTGTTAAAATATGCGCGGGGTCAGCAATGGAACTCCTAAGTAACAATTAATACGAAGAGTATCAGTTTTTAAATCGTGTCCTAGCAACTGACGAACTTTAACTTCAGTAATCAGAACTGAATCCATTGGCATCGTCAAGACCTCCAACATCAGGAAACAAAGACATATTAAGGTGTCTGCAAATACCATAGTTTATGGCCAAAATGACGAATATTTTCCTCCAAACATGACTCTGAAGTACGTATAAGAAATGGTTGTGATCTGACTGAACAATTCATTCTCAATAATGACTATACAGTTTTTTCAATATTTATTTGTCTGATGTAATATCCAGGCTCCAGAATGTTGATTGATTAAATCAAACATACTTTGCATATTCATAAGTACACAAAGCGCAATCGATCTTCCTCTCTATATATACATTGATTTACATTAACCATTTAGCTAACTCTAAATATCTATACATGCACAATTTGCCATCATACTCATAAGTACAAATCTTGCAATTAAACTAACTTCTGATATCCATAAATACGCCGTCATCACCACCAATCGATCTTTTGACCTCCACAAAAGCAACTTGTATTACCATTAATCTAACTCCTGGTATCCATATAAATACACATGATATCATCATCAATCTAAATTTTGATATCCATAAACGCACTATTATTGCCTTTAATCTAACTGTTTGTACCCATAGATACACATTTTGCCCTCAATCTAAATCTATGTATCCATAAACACATGTCCCAGTGTGTTTGTAATATAGTAGGAATTGAATGCTTGTCGTCAGTTGATACAACATTCGCCTGAACAGCTAAAGGTCCAGGGGTTTAGGTTCGGATGGTTTTGACCACAAACAACCTAAACAAAGTAAGTTTGTTCATAAAGAATTTAGATTTAAACAAGTTGAGTGTTACAGAGTTTACAGTAATTTATAGGAGACAAGCTAGAGGATTAAATAAAAACAATAGCAATAGTATCCATTAAAAACCAAGTACATTTATAAGACAAAGTTTCCTATTTAGTTTATACTAATTCATTTCAGTTTGATTGCGATGTAAGTTCAGAGCTTATATGAACCGCTTTCGGGTTCGATTCTTGGATAGAACAAGTACTAAGTGTGTGTGGGTTGTTTTTGAGAGACCAACGGGTTGAGGTCGGGGATCGAACCCGCAACCTCCAGTGCGAGCGGCTAGAACTCTATCTATCACACTACCGGCTCGATATGAACTTCTTCATGTTGTTACACAAAGTAAGTTAAAAATAACCGAAAATGTTAATATACAAGGCGGTAATAGTACATATAATCGTTAAATAGACAAAGTTTTAGCGGAGCGGAAGAGTAAAAACAAGATCGGCTGAACAGGACTCAATGCACTATAAGCATCATATATGTAACAAGGTGAACATATCATTCTCACATTTCGTCTGTTTTCATGACTCTATATTGAAAACGTATATTAACTCTTATCAGTACTATAGAAAGTGGTCATTGAAAAAAATGACGCTGACATAATATTGTAAGCCAATCAGTTCTCAATTTAGACTTGGTGGTTTTAGTTATATCACTATTGATAACATTTTATCTTAAGACAATATAAATTACATTTCTCTATGTATTTTTGTAACTTTCTCTTAATGTAAACAAGCAATACAAAACTTGAATGATTTTTGTAATCCGATAGTCAAACAATAGAAAAACACAAGGCAATTGTTTGTAGTGTCTGTTTTACTTGGTATTGCACGTAGGTTTAAAACATTTCTAAAGTCAGTCAAAATATTATAAGTAATGTACAACATGAATAAACAAATCAGATGTCAAAACAATCCAAGCATATGCTTTACAGTCATTATAAACATATTTCTATCTCTCGTTAATGCAAACCCATTTCGAGTGTCTAATATGTAACGTCAATGTTTGTTTGAAATATTGAGCGTATAGGAAATTAGTTATCTATTCTAATTAATCATTCGAATTAACTTCTGTCACGGACGTCACGTTTGATATTAAAATTTTACGAGAGAAAATGAGAGCAACGTAAATGGTGCACTAAATTAGAAAAAGTAGGCCTTCTCTAAATGCAAGTATTTAACAGATATGATATGGAAATCACATGATCTGTCGTATTACTAATAGGAGAACTTTTAGCGTAATTTTACGAACTGACGTAACTGTTATGAGTGGCAGATACACAATCTCCAATTAGTGGTGGATTTGTATATCTGACTAGATATCTAATTGTTGGATCAAATATAAGAACTACACAAGCACATAACTTGTTTCAATGTTATCCAGTTATTTTGGCAGGGATATACAAAAACATTTATCTAAATATACACACTATCATTTCATACAAGATAGCAAAACACTTTTAAATACATGATACTTATATACAAATATTGAACACTTGATGGTGTTTATGCGACATATCAGATAAGCATTGCAAAGCAACAGCGATATGGCTCGGAAAAGTGTATACGAAGTGTATATGAAATAAGAAGACATGTGGTACATTTTAGTCACAAGGGGGCGATATACGCTATAAGCTTTTTTTTCATGTCTCAGGTCTTCATGACATTACCAAAGTCTGACAACGTTATTACATGGAATATTCAATTTAAATGGATTTACTTTCTTCTACAAGAACAGCAACAGAAACAATATTTCTTATGCTTATTGTGGTGACTGAAATTAGTTTTCACACATACATACATTAAACTTAAAGTTATAACCATCATCAAATTATTGATGTCTATGATACTTACTTCTGAAATAATAGAAGAGGGGTCAATAAACTTATAAAGACTTGTAATATAGAACAGAACGTTTTATCAAGATTTGTACACTATACATCATCATGAACTATACAATATAAATTCAATATAAACTTATACTAACTGTACAGCAATAATTAAATTCTCAGAGTATCTCTAGTATGTATATAATCTAAAGTTTAGAGTTTATGACAAAATATCTGATAACGGTTGATAAATTTAATGAAGATGATAAAAACTGTGCTTATTCAGCTAACGCTGCTTTCTAATGTTCAGTGCTATATTATATATCAGTAAATTGATAATATATGAATTGAGTAACTATAAATCTTAAAAGTATTGCCATGATTGCCTTTTCTAGTTCAATGTGCCGGTAGAAGAACAAGGCATGATCGCCATTTAGTCTACTTCTCTTATTTACGTCGTTATGGACTTCAAAGGAATTCTTAATGAATAAAAATTTAAATATTCTTTTATGTTCTCTATGAAACATTTCATGAATAGAAATGTAAAAATTGGAAAATGCATTAATGGAATAAAACATAACGGAAAGTTACGCGATAACACTGTTTCCGATTTATTTAAATGTATGTAAATTAGAAATGCATTTTGTATTTGTATCTTTACGTATAGTTTTTTTACAATTGGTTTGATTACACAATATGCATATCTAATTGCATAATGCAATGCCATTATTTCTGCAGTTTTCTATACAACTGCAGCCAGCAAAAATAACAATAACTGTAGTTTTTAGAAAATAAGTATCTTTCAAATATAATGCAATGAACTGAATAACCACAACAAAAAATAACGAAATTACGTGAATAAAGTTAATGGCTGTTTTTAATTGGACCGTCTTACCCCCCTAATATGTATCTAGCAAAGCGTATTGACCTAAATTCAACAAATATTCAACACTGTTCTTGTGAGTCGAATTTTAAATTGTATCAGCATAATATATTATTTTCTTTTGAATACCTCGGGAAATTTTCGTCAGATATTATCTTATTTAGACTACCAGCCAAAAATAATAGTCAGCAAATTATTTTGAAAATATAAATACTTTAGAAAGTCAATTACACTACATCTAAAAGAAAACAGTTCCACAACACGTCTATAGCCGGAATGTATTAATATTATACCAATGATAAAACGAGTTTAGTAAGACAAAATGTCAAATCAACAACCATTAAGATTACCAAAACCATATAGCAAAAGAAACATGATAAAAGTAAATGAAAGTAGCAGAGAGTGACAATTCGGATTAAGTCATTGAACATTTGGGATATGTGTGTCTTTGTGCGCCGCGAGAATGTTCAATATTTTCAATATACATTATAGACAGATATAACACCATACTTACATTATAGACAGATATAACACCATACTTACATTATAGACAGATATAACACTATACGTACTGTTCCTCCAATAAATTTATATTGTGAAACAGTTTCTGTTCGAGCAAAGTAGTGTTCAGTATCATACAATACATGTACATGTATGTAAAAAGGAATTCGGCCGGGACCATCCGTGTTCGAGCCAAGAATGTCTACAGTAATCAATTGGGAAAGATTTGTAAAATACGACTGTCGTTATTGACTGTCGTTATTGACAATGGCATACCATAAAAGGTAACTATAAGAGAAAGATTACTAAAGTATGAACCTAACATTTATTAGGGCTTTCCCAACGTAAACTAAACTGACCAATCGGTGTGCTCCTACTATAAACCACCAGATCTAAGAATGATTTCTGACGCCCCTGGCGGGAAAATCTGAGACCGTTTCTACAGTTTAGCGTACGGGAAATTAGTTTTCTATTTTGATTAGTCATTCGAATTAACTGCTGTCACGAATGTAACTTTTGTCGTTAAACTAATTACACAGATCACGAGTTCATTGTAAATGGTGCCTTAAATTCACACTCCAAAATACATTATTGAAATGAGAACTTTGTGATTAGTCTTGATATGAAATAAGATGGTGATGGGTTGTCATGTATTTGTTTGTGACATTGCATACATTCCAGTTAAATAAGTTACCAGTCGGAATATAATACTCCATATCTTATAATTGGTTCAAATAAACAATGAGACATACAAGAAACAATTATAATGGAATAAAGATACTTGTGTAGTTAACAAAGAATGTGTAACAATGTGTGGAGAGTGTGGTCTAGTTGTATCGCACCAAACCCGTGATCGTAGGGTCGTGGGTTCGATCTTCTGCCACAGCTTTGTTTGGTGTCCATAAGCAAGACACTTTTCCGCGTATGCTTAGTACTGCTTCTAACCAGGAAGATTTTGAGCGTGATTTGCCTAAGTTGTAAGAACTTGTTTAACAATAGAAGTAAAATCAGCTTAAATTAACACTGTTGGCTGTTATAAACATGAACATTTATTTCAGTGACAAAAGACAAGCACAGAGCAAAACAGTACCGCTATGTAATATTTACATCATAATTATAATCCAAAATAAACATGTAATAGCGCACCCTACAAATAAGTAGGACAAAATAAAACAATGTTCAAATTGTGAAACACAACATATTAAACTTAGATTTCAGAAAATTAAGTACTCTAAAATAAATAGAGAGCTGTGCTATTCGAGCAATGAAACCGTAACAACACATGCAAGACAGAATTGAACTGGAAATTAAAGCTAAGCCTTAAATTACCTTTTGACAAATGACGACGAGTTTATGAGTGCCAAGTTGAATTTCCCTATATAAGTCCAGTAACCTCTTGTGTCAACAAATTGCATACGTTTTCTTACGGGACAAGGGCAGATCTGTTGTTTGCTTTGAATTTATAGTTTTAGATCAATCATCAAGTCCTACTGCATTGAAAATACGTGGGTTGATTCGATCTAACGTAGGAACACAACTAAAGTTGCTGGCCGTAAATGAAGCTACCTAACGGCAATTGGTGTCCTAGACTTGCTACGATGTTTAGTACTTTACTGAGCATTGCAAAACTATCAAATACGTTTATTTTTTTTATATTTTGATATCGTTAACACATTTAATCTTTATTGGTAAAATCATTAAATGTATGTCTGATATTCTGATCGGCACATAATTCAGGTACGTAATGCCAAGGTTTTATGTTTTGCTTACGACAACAATTGCATTATGATCGATTCTAAGTTTATATTGGCAGATCCTCGTAATATACTGGAAAATGTAACGTCATATATTAAATTATTTCGTTTCTATAAATGTGATCAGGGGTCGTATTCACCAATCATTCTTGAGAATATTCTTAGAATTCAGCTTTAAATTCCAATCCTTAATCTTAGATATCTAGTGTCAAAAATGGTCTCTAAGTGTGTTTTTCAAAATTCATTCTTGAATTCAAGTCTAAGAATATCATAAGAATGGTTGGTGTATATATCACCCAGGGCTATTATTGAAGACATTTATTAATTCTCCATGGCACTCACCGCAATCAGAAAATCTCATTGCAAATAATTTCCAATTTAAATGAAAAGTAAAGTGCTACCAGAGTAGCGATTTAAACCATTTTTGCATGCTGCACTGAGTGACATGTCAATGAAACCATTAATTAAAATATTTTCATCATTCGGTATTCGCGTGTCAAACGCATTTCGTGTATGGCAAATGATTATTTTCGCATTTACAAAACATCTCAACTTGAATAAACACACAAGCTGATCTTTAAAAACGATTTAATCAGAATACATATGAATTACAGTTGCTTTTGTTCAACAGTATCGAAATCGTTCGTACAGAGATAAGTATATTTATTGAAAATGAAATATGAGGTAAGTGCATACTCAAATTGAGATGGTTTTTTTTAAATAAAGTGCAAGAGATTGTAATATCTTTGATTTGTAAGTAATAAACTAGTATTATAACTCGTGACTTTAATTGAAATTTAACTTCTAAACAGTATTTAAGTTTGTAATAATATTGAATTATGATATCAATGTATTGGCACAAACTTGGTTTTGTTTCATCAATGCATCATAGTGGTTAAAATTGTATGAAAACCTAATCTTTTTTTTAAATAAAAATGTTCATGGAAAAGATATATTGCCGTGTTCGTTTTAGTTTAAAATTATTTATTACATCTTATACGTTCGAAGTCTTTCTGGGTAGAACCAGTTCTAAGCTTGTGCGGAAAAAGTGTCTTGCTCAAGGACATCGTTTAGTGTTGTTTATTTTTTTACCATGATACTCATGTAAAATGTAACATTTCAAACTTTTGTTTTTATTTGGTGATAAAATTCACATTCTTGATAAACAAAATATATTATTTCATTTCCAATACCATTTCGTTTCTTAAATTGTTTCTCAGTGATTTTAAAATCAAATCATTCTACGACAAGCGGATGAACGGCTTCCTAATTTGATCATCGCGTGTCTGAAGAATGCTTTCTAACAAACAAAAAATAAATTCAAGATAAATCAGCAAGTCAATAACCTAATATTCACAAATTATACAAACATAATGCACACTATTTTTAATTTTAACTGTCTAATATAGTGTCGGTAACTATGGAAACAGGACAGTTGTTATTCTGGAATAATTATGTAGATTCAATGACACTCGCACCAGTCTCTATAATTTATGGGTAGCTGTAGATAAACAAAGTATACACTTATTAAAGTTTAAGGATTTTAATATTGTATAACATCGCATTCGGGGGAACATATGTTTAAAATAAACAGCTGTTCGTGAACTAAAGACAAATGGACATTTTGAACCTGCAGGCATTTCGCATCATATCGCTACGTTAAGAATCTAAATTTTGTTGCAGTCTTGTGAACATCGATACATTCAATAATTTAAGCATCAAACATGTTCATTTTCCCACTAAAAGGATTCGATAATGTTTTAGATATTTTTGCATTATTTTGTGACTAAGAAAATAGTGGGATTAAAAAAAACTATATGTAGTGGAACATTTTTTTGTTTGTTTTGTTTTCTTTTCGAAAAATTATATCAGTTTATGCTACCTTGTATTGGAATATATCTAAATTTAAACTTTATATTACTCATTGTCTGATATGAAGAAAAAGATAACAACAAAATATTTACTTTTTACCATATTTGAAAAATATTTCATTAAAATGCACCTAAACTTATTATTTCTTTATATATTATTAACTGTTTACGTGAGACATAAGGACCTCATTCCACTGAATATTAACAAAAAATTACATTTGACTCAAGTATCGTCTTAAAAGCACAAAAATCAGTATGGCAACATTCCGTTTTCGTGAATATTTTCATTTTAGTAAACTGATTAAAAGTTACTCTCATATGGCGTGTCAACATCCTGAAATGTGTACGATATGGTTATAATATATCAGGGGCAATAGAAAATATTGATGATTAATAAACACAAAACTTGTATATATACTTCTGTGTTTATGTCAAAAGATATAGAAATTATCGTTATAAATCATTTGTGAAAGCTTTAATGTAGCACCAAAACTGGGTGATGTCAATAAGATGTCATCTGACCGAACCTGGGATCGAACCCATTACCTATAAGATGAGTGACTGACATATTATCCATAACATGTTCACTACAGCCATGTTAATTAGGTGTCCAATGTGTCCATTTATATCTATCTATTTTATTAACGTATGTAGCTATCAAAATAGTTGCTCTATTATCACAGATGATAACCAACAAGATGCAAAGTCATTGTTGCTGTAGCAAGTGTTGTTGTCGTTGTTGCCGTTCGTATTGTAAATACTGTTGATTTTGCTGTAATTGTTGCTGTTGTTGTTGTTATTATTGTGTTGTTGTTATTGTAATGATTATTGTCGCTGCTGTTGTTGTTGTTGTTGTTGTTGTTGTTGTTGTTGTTGTTGTTGTTGTTGTTGTTGTTGTTGATCACAATACCGAAGAGGTGAGACTTAATGGACTTAATAACACGATAACATGTTCAGTAAAATTAGCGGTTACATTTCATAAACGCAACAATCTCATCAATTGTATACGTTACGAACATGTAATTCTGGCATAGAATATAAGTCTTGAACTTAACTAACCTAAAGTAGTTTACATTCCTTGTGCCTTCAATTTAAACTTCTATTAAGTTGTGATATTTTTTAATACCTTGGGAAATTTCTACTAGGTTTCATTTAATTTAGAACACTCGACGAAAAAAAGCAAACAAACAGATTATTTTAAAAAACAAATGAGTACATAAAGAATTCAAATAAGCTACTTTATTGAAAACATTCGTCATAATTCTTAATCAAAGTCGCAATAAAAAAGAATCAATAATAAAAAATGGCCTTGTTGAGATAAATGCCATATCCATCACATATATAAATGATGCTCAAAACTCATTAAAAACGTAATATTAGAGTGGTACTAGTGTTTTATAAACATTACAATCCTGTGTGATTACGGTCAACGATGATGCGCCGCAATTTCACATCTTCATATCGGAATAAAATACTTACATATAGTACCTCACACCGCCAATACCCACATAATTATTTTCATATTATTGATATATCTCACACTTTTCAACTACAAGGGACCCTTCGTGTCACAGTGGTCCAGAGCGCCATCTCACGATCCCTTACCTCTCACCACTAAGATCGTAGTTTCGAATTCCGCTCGCTCCAAAATCTTTATGTAAGAAAGTTTGCCAGTTACTTGCAGATGGACAGTGGTTCTACTCAGATTCATTAAGATGTTTTTCACCGCCAATAAAACTGGATATGCCATATATACTCTGAAATGTGTTGAGAAAGGTGTAAAACTCCATTTAAAACTATAAATGAAATATTGTCTAGAATAGGTTATCACATTTGATATACTTTTTGGAAGGTACTAATTTTTGTTTCAATAATTTGATGATAATGACGCGAATTTAAAATAGAATCGGCACCTTATAGGTAGATATAACAGTCTCTAGTTGATTTGCATAGACTATAGCCAAGTATAGCTCCACATACACAGGATAGATACCTTTTATCAGACGTGGTTAGCGGCAACAAAACATGTTCAAATCATAACAACGTACATTCAACACAATGTGGTACAGATCTATAAAATTGAACATTTAGAAAGAGAAGAACAGCCATGGAAACCAATCTTCACTAACACTTGTTTCAGGTAAACAGCATATAAACACTTGTTTATCAAAGCCATTTGCTCGAGAACGTTCTTTGAAAATATTTTCCAAATATCAACAAACCATTCAGCTCTTCCGGTAATATCAAAACATATGCGCGGTTAAGCACCACCGAAGTTTTTAAGCTAAACATACATAGTTTATAATACCATGATTACTGTTTCTGCAAATATTTATCACTTTCCATTAAGAAACCATGCAATGGGTCAAATACTTTGGATGTTTTCTAATGAAGTATAAGTAATCGTTATCCATTGAGGTGGGGGACAAACTATACACCGATGTACATGTATATTGCCGATATGATAACAATAGGAATATTAGACATTATGAAAACTTTGTGATATGTACTATATTTATAGTGTTCAAATTAAGCAGAGGAATCCATATTAATGCACGTCGTTTCTGTTAACTGTACACCAACAGTATAAATATGGATTTTTCACAGATGAAAAACAAACAGCGTACTGTTAATAATTATGAATATTTTGCCAACAAACAATGTGCTACAAATGTTTATGAACAATTTCCAAAAAATGGGATGATACAACTGTTGAGTAACAATTCCTAAGCAAAGGGCGTAATACAAATGTTTATGAATAATTTTTAAAATAATGGGATGATACAACTGTTGAGTAACAATTTCCAAGCAAATGACGTAATAGAAATGTCTATGAACATTTTCAAAAAAAAGTAGAATGATACAACTGTTTATGAACGATTTCCAATCAAAGGGCGTCATACAAAAGTTTATGAACATTTTCCAAACGAATGGGTGAAACAAATGTTTATAACAATTTTCAAAAGAAATCGGTTGATTCAAATGATTATGAACAATTTCCAAACAACCGGTGTAATACAAATGTTTATATATTCTTTGCGCAGATGTTTAACAATGTCATGATACAAGTGTTGGTTGCATTATTAAAATGTGTGCAATAACTGACCACCGTGTCAAGTATATTTGTTATAACGATATACATATATATGCATCCCGAATGTACACATCCACCAGAACCACATATAATTACCATATAAATTATATCATTAATATGTAAAAATTAAATGAAACAAGAAACAAATGACTGAATTTAGATGGACTTTTCTGAAAATATGCAGTATGTTTCGTTGGATTGTAGATTTAAATATGAAATTTACAAACTCGTGTTGACGCAATATCAATAGATCAGGTTGACCGATTATAACTTTTGTTGAGAGTATACTTCACCGCAAGCAATATCAATATATCAGGGTGACCGATAATAACTTTTGTTGAGTGTATACCTCACCGCAAGCAATTAAAACAGGAAATAGTTATTTTACCGGTGCATAATTGCGTTCCCATCAAACACATATATTTGTAAAATGGGTGTTTTTAAATAAACCATCACGTGATATACTGAACGAAACAGCTTATCCGCCACTTTTCTATTTCAATAGTTTCGTTAAAATTTTTAGGTACGTTATTAAAATTCGTATACGAAATTAACAGACAATATGTATTGAGTTTACATAACTTAAATGTCATTTCTTATTCAAGTCCAAATATCAAGAAAAATGATTCTATACTTTTTAAAAAAAAGTTCATTAAATGCCAGGTACCTAAAATCTTACGTGGCGGATTAGCTATTCTGTTCGGTATATAATTGACGTAAGATCAAATAATGCTAGTATCAATTAACTTAAAATATTGGGTGAAACAAATATAAGATGATATATGAACTATATGTATATGTTATTACCTCCTCAGTAAAGTAACGTATTTGGGAAGTAATCGGACATTATTTGCAAAGAGTCTCATTATTGTGTTTGATCTAAACTACACTTTAGCAGCATGTGTGTTTATGTGTAGTCTGGTTGAATACAACCATCTGTGCAATATCAGTTAGGAGCATTTTTATCAAATTCACAAGAAGACCTGTCTACTTGCATCCGGATTAAAATACAACATAGTTTACACGCCGGATTATCGTTTAATTATTTTAAGCTTGCTGCTTCACAATATATAGCCAATATAACTGAAGTATATCATCTGAATAATTCTATTTAAAGTTAAGATTTTGGTTTATCTACCGTATGATTAAGTATTTGGAAAAACAAACACCGGTGTTCAAACTCGATTTATTTCTAAATAACACCATTCAGTAGTATGTATGGTAGTCAACTACTGTTGTTTAAACACATTTTGTCATCTTTATTCCCGAATTCAATATACTAGGTCTTAAATATCGCCATGTAGACCTGAAAATTGCAAGTCTGTTGTGGTTGTTTTTGACAACGAATAACTTCCACAATATTTTAAACAATCTAAAAATGACAAATAGACACATATATAAATGTAATTGTAAGACAATTTAAACTTAGAAGTATTGATATAAATAAGTTAATTCTAGATACTATAGCCATGTGACAAAATACTTTGCATATTGAAATAATTGTGTATATTCCAAATGTTTTCAACAGCGACGAAAACTAGTAAGCTATGTGTTTGACCTTGACCGAAACAGTATCATTCTCGCACTGTATAACTGGATGACGTAACGTGCGTTGTAAAATATTGTCAGGAACCAAGAACCACAAAATAGCTTATTCACTGCGATGATATCGGATCTATCGGAGTATGACTTGCTTATTCGGTAGGTTTCTGAGTTCCAGTTTTGAGAAACCAGACTGGTTTATACTTTTTACTACAATAGCCTAGTCGGGACTTAAGCAGAAGAGTTTTTAACATCTTTTAATTTAGTCTTAGTGATGCTAAAGCTGTGTTCGACAGTATCTTGTTTTACCCACATCAGTTAAATATACATTTTATTAGTGAAAACGATCAGTTAATTGAACAAAAATGTTCTTCAAAGGTTAAACGTTATATACAAATTGTTAGAACAGCTATCATAAGTTGTTGACAGAAAACATTGGCGTAAACTACCAGAATATTGTTTTATTTAACATCACGGTTCTTCAAAGATAACCCGTGTACGTCTGGGTAAGAAAATTATCACTATCAATCTTTGCAGAGGGGTAGGAATTCTTTGAATGGGGGTCATGTTTATTTTATCATTTTTGTCAGGTTCATTATTATGGGTACATTACCAACCATTGTGTTTTTCCGGGGAGCCATATGAGTGATGGCAAGGATAGTATCACTTAGGCTCATGCATGTCGTAGGCAGCTACAATTTGAGTTATACGATAGCACTTGCTAAAACTCTGCAGTTCTGCAGGTATCAAGGTTTTGGGTTCATATTGCATATTCATTTATTGATGTGATTTTTTTTCTTATCTGTATGTTGATCTGTTGTGTTTGTACATGAAGAGTGAATCTGGACACTTCCTTCCTGTCCAATAACCTAAAATGTGTTGGTTCGCCGTAAAACCCAATTCATCATTCTTTTCTTTAAATATAATTAACGCTTTCAGGCATGCATGTTTGTGTGTAATATGTTTTACCATTTCTACATTCAAAATGACCTTTCACTAAAATATTGCATCCCTCGATGAATATCGAACATTTATACTTCAGCAGAGAACATCAAAATATTTTGAACGCCCATTAAAATTACGATGATCACTTATAATTCGTTTATTATTGATACAAATTTGCTTTCCTTGATTCAATTACTATGTCTATGTGACCGGCGAAATAATATTCCTCAACCTGTACGCTAATCCCAGATGACATTTGTTTGTGTGGAGGTGGAATATCCAATTAACAAATGTCTAGACCAGGCAAGTCCAAATTCCTATAAGTATTAAACAGATCCGTTACAAAACTGGTTTAAGTCGATTGTAATACGTTAATAGCCTGCTAAATGTCACCATCCGTTTAGCTAGTCTGTAATATCCAGCCTGGCATCCATTTTTCTATAGTTTAATACTGGTCTGTAGTCTGGACCAAGCTCTCAATATTAGGTCCGTTACATAGCAGTGAGTTGGAGCACGTTGATATGCAAAGTTTGAATGACGTCATTGTGAGTAGGCGCCCAATAGCAATGAATTGTGGGACAGACATGGAATTTCCTGTTTTTATTGGAGGTAAATGTAACTTCGGGAGATATTTAATGCTTTAAATCATTAAATGTGTTTCGTACCTAATATAGATTTAATCACTGACCTGTTCAGTTTTTTAATTGTAGATGTAAATAAATTGATCACGTATGATTTAATAACACGTAATAATTGAAATTTAAAAAAAAACATACTCAGCATAAATAGGTAGAAATATTACACGAGATTGTAGTGAATGTTGCAAGATATACATGCTAGAAATGCATATACGATTTTTTTTCAGATTTCAGATGTCACAGCGTGAAACAGTCTGATTGATAATATATTGAACGGGACAGCTAACCCCCATCTTACATTTTATGTATTTTCTCAAAAGGTACCAAAGTTTATGCCGCACGCGAAAACAGATGCGCAAGAGTAGGCCCCTAATTATACAGAATTGCAATCGGTCTATGTAAAATAAAACATAACAGTATGTTATTGTCGTATACAAATTTTAATAACTTTAATAAATATTTTGACGAAGAAATATAAACATGGTGGGATAGCAGTTCATAATATGTTCAAGTTTCGTTACGATGTAGATATCTATTTTTTGTAAAATGATTGTTGTCCAATAATGTCAGGTTAAAAATTAATAAAGGAATACGTTTAAAACTTGAGCACTTGAATGGAATATCATTAGACAACATATATTTTACGTGTAGGAGTAGTTGAACAGCACATATGTTGAATATGAGATACGCCCGTGTGTTCGTTTATAAGTGACTTTTGTATTAAGTAATACACAATGGTTTCGATACACAGTTACAGTTAATACTATTTAACTTACAAAATAAGACTCAGTCGATAAATTTGGATTTAAACCATCAATTTCTTTGATATGTAACACTTGTATATATTAGCACGTGTAATGCTTTATTTTTTCAACTTTTAGGGAGTTAAACATTAACTTTGTTAAATATGCTTAAATACTGAGTACAATTCGATTGTTTTTTTTTTTATTTAACCCACAACGGCTCAACCAATGCAAATTCGTTTGTTTTGTGTTAACCACATTCTGATAATCGCCCAATTTTAATTGTGATGTGTGAACCATACCGTTGGTATATTAAACATGGTCTTGATTAAATATTTGAACGTATGAATAATTGTATATGCATGTGATGTAAACTATAAGAATACTTCACAAAGGCAAACAATTTATGACCTATTAAGACAGTAGCTAGCTTTCTGTGACTCCATTCTGTGCCTTTGGCAGGAATAAATCTGTATCTTAAAGCATCAACATTGTCTTTTATCTAATGACACGTTAAATGGTGAACGTTTATTTTGCAGGGTGGAAATATTCAAATTGATCCCACTTGTATCGTTTCATGCATAGTAAAATATAAATACTTTTGTTAACATATAGATTGGTACAGAATCCAATGTATGATGAATTTCTACTTGACTGGTCCATTCAATTATCTTTTACGTAAACTTTAGATTGGATTCTAGAAACGCGCCTTTTATTGTTGACAGCTTTACGGTGCTTCGAATAAAGATATTTCGTCTGGATATGTCTGTTTACATAATGGTTTTGTGACATCTCATTGATATGTATGAAATGCAATTTTGGAAAATAACATGTCTGCAGCAATTTTGTTTCGGTTCGCTAAATAATTCATCAGTCATATCTATTTTACAATAAAGAAGATGCATGTCTCTCCTCTGGTTTCTGCTTTTGATTCTTGTACACTCTCAAAGTTGTGATTGACCCTCAAAGCATCATTTATTCCTAAAAGATGAACAATATATTACTAGTACAATGTTGTAAAATGCAACGAACGAAAATTGGATATAGCAACAAAAACATAATGACATAGGATAAATCTCAGAAAGTTAACACATATTTTGAATAGATTTAGGCGCATCGAAGATGAATTACATACTTTAAGAATGTGTGAAGGCACACCAGGAAAAGGTTAACATACTTTTAAAATGTATTAAGCCACACCAGGAAAGGGTTAACATACCATTACAATGTATTAAGGCACACCAGGAAAATGTTAACATACATTTACAATGTATTCATGCACACCAGGAAAACGTTAACATACTTTAAGATTGTATTAAGGCACACCAAGAAAAAAAAGATTAATATACTATAAGAATGTATTAAGGTATACCAGGAAAAGGTTAACATACTATTAGAATGTATTAAAGAACAGCAGGAAAAGGTTAACATACTTTTAGAATGTATTAAGACACACCAGGAAAAGGTTAACATACTATTAGAATGTATTACGGCACACCAGGAAAGGGTTAACATACTTTTAGAATGTATTAAGGCACACCAGGAAAAGGTAAACATACCATTACAATGTATTAAGGCACACCAGGAAAACGTTAACATACTTTTAGAATGTATTAAGGCACACCAAGAAAAGATTAACATACTATTAGAATGTATTTAGGCACACCAGGAAAAGGTTAATATACTATAAGAATGTATTAAGGCACACCAGGAAAAGGTTAACATACTTTTAAAATGTATTAAGGCCCACCAGGAAAAAGGTATCCATACCATTACAAAGTATTAAGGAACACCAGGAAAACGTTAACATACTTTTAGAATGTATTAAGGCACACCAGGAAAAGGTTAACCTAATGTAAGATGTATTAAGGCACACCAGGTAAAGTTTAACATACTATCATAATGTATTAAGGTACACCAGGAAAAGGTTAACATACTATTATAACGTATTCAGGCGTATCAGAGAAGGTAAACATACTCTAAGAATGTAATTAGGATGAATAGAATATGAGTATATACATTGTACAATGTTGGTATGGTTTAATGAGAGGAGTTATCATTATTATAATGAAATAATTTGCAAAGTAGAAATAGACTAACATATAAAATATATAAATATTTATTATAGTGTAAAATATGCATCAAAGATCAGTAACATAGAAAGAATAGCATGGAGCAAAGAAAGTTAATAATTTAGTGGTATGGAGTAAGGTGCAGCAAAGAAAGTCAATATATTAGTAGTATGGAGTAAGACGCAGCAAAGAAAGTTGATATATTAGTGGTATGAGATAAGACGCAGCAAAGAAAGTTGAGATATTAGTAATATGGGGTAAGATGCAGCAAAGAAAGTTAATATATTAGTTGTATGAGGTAAGACGCAGCAAAGACTGTTGATATTTTAGTGGTATGGAGTAAGACGCAGCAAAGAAAACTGATATATTATTAGTATGGCACAAAACGCAGCAAAGAAAGTTGATATATTATTGGTATGAGATAATACGCAGCAAAGGAAGTTGAGATATTAGTATTATGGGGTAAGATGCAGCAAAGAAAGTTAATACATTAGTAGTATGGGGTAAGACGCAGCAAAGAAAGTTGATATTTTAGAAGTATGGGGTAAGACGCGGCAAAGAAAGTTCAAGTATAAACTGAAAAGGATCATGGTATGTGCAGAGATTGTTAAAAGATCAAAATAATTCCATAATATTACAAATACTAGTTTATGTAATACGAAAGCAGATCGTTAATTATTTTATTTTTCATAACATTGCAATTTATATATTTAACATATAATAAATTGCTTATTTTAGAAGGAAAATATGATTTAACATTGTGTTCTGGTGGTAAATGTTGCGGGGTTGGGTTTTTTTTTGTTTGCTTTCTGACAAAGCGAAAAATCGAGCTGTTTATTCTCGCCGATAGCTCTTGGTCTTACATATGTAATATTGTTTCGTAGAGTGAAGTAAATTTTCAGAGAAATAACAGATGTGTAGTTGATTTTCTCTTTTTGCATTATATATTAATGAATGATACCTGGTTCACTGTACCATATAGTATCAATATTCTATGAGTTTTTCTCAATTTCATTTAAGGGATCTTCATACGAATAATTTGTGACCAAAAGTTTAAAAGCACTATAAATTGGAATTAAAATCTTCCGCAAAATCTACTCTTAATATAATGTGTTGTTGTGCATTCCCTAAGGTATCTATACTCGGTATCGGTAATTCAAATCGCCAGAACCAGCACTTAGATACATTTCAAACGTCAGCTGAATACCATATTTTATCTATACTTTCGGTAGAAAAGGCAAAGTTTTCGACACATATTTCATTTCAATTTATTTAGAAACAGATTAACCTTGTATAGGCGATAGTAGTGTCTTAAGTGATTATATACAAGTGACCTGCAATACCTGCAATACATGAAAAATTCGATTTGGTAAAATTTGGCAACAATTTCAATTATCATTTTAAATAATTTAATCGATGTACTGTATGTTCATAGCTTCAAAACGAGTATTTATTGTTTATACCCTTGTAATCCGAAGAAATCGAATACTGTGATTTTTGCTTCAAAGTTTTATAACTATTTTATATAATCGTATAATTATTGATCTTTTAACATTGATCAATAGATATAAGCTCTCAACTTCATATTATCAAACGGTTTAAATAGTTTCAGAACAATGATTGATTGATTGAATATTTAGTGTCATTTTTATGCCATCGAGGGCTAACAGACGATCAGTTAACCTAACCACTGTTTCCTGGGATTAACCAGTACTCGAGCACACCCCGTCTCCGCAAGAAACTGATAACTGTCCCACTTGAATCAGTGTTCCTTTGGCAGGAATAAATCTGTATCTTAAAGCATCAACATTGTCTTTTATCTAATGACACGTTACATGGTGAACGTTTATTTTGCAGGGTGGTAATATTCAAATAGTTCCCACTTGAATGATAATGAGACACAATGTCGTATATCAATCATCACGGAGACTGTTGCCGGGCGGGGGATTCGAACTCACGACCCCTTGATTGATAGTCAGACGCGTAACCGACTGAACTAATCGGGCCCGGCTGTTTCAGTTTCAGAACAAAGTTTTATTTGTAAAAGATTTGTTATTAATTCACAAATTAATTTGTCTGATGATCATAATTATGAATTATATGACACTTTCGAATTGAAACATCCACAACATTCCTTCAATTGCATAGTAAATGCAGATTCACTGCAGTAATACCGAATATTTTTCTGATATGTGTCACGCCATTTATGGTCCAAAGGATGACCGGAGATACAATCAAATGTGCAATTACCTACATAGCTTACATTGATGTCATATAAAGCCGATTTTCCTTTTCAATGACGGATTTCTAATTGGACCGATTTCTGATATAACCATTGAGCTGTTCTTTGAACATTACTACTGGTTCTTTAAGCGTCTCGTTTCTTTAGATTGTCATATTTTGCTAACGTTTGCAGGAAAATATGACGTTGACCAGATTACTTTCTCAAATAGAATACTTTCGAATGGTTTAATGTCATCATCCCTTTAGTTTTAGTAGTATTGTCATTTTTGTTATAGTGTACCTCTAAGCAACTTTAAGCTGTCATATTTTGACCAAATGGAACTTATTATCATCTATCCTTGACAGAGCTTATTGTTCTCACTTGTTAATGTCATCTGTCCTTGACAGAGCTTATTGTTCTCACTTGTTAATGTCATCTATCCTTGACAGAGCTTATTAATCTCACTTGTTTAGAAAACAAGATAATTTTAAACTAATTATGCCTAAATAATTTAAAGTTTAGATTATCTTAAAGCCAGATTTGAGCAGGTGGACGGGTCAGTTGCTTCAGGGAAATGTTGCATGACGTCACAGTTTAATAAGCGTCCAATTGCTATGAAATGTAGGACAGGCTTATAATCGCCTGCTTTTTCATTGGTGGTTGATATACCTGATTCGGGAAATATCAGGTTCTGGGATAGACTTCTACAGGGAGGTAACTGGTAAGTGAAACCTTCATATACCCTGGGTTATCATAATTCCATGTTATATTAGTTTATATTTATCAGCACAGAACCAGTACCAGTAAATTATCAGGTTAACGGTTAAATGCAGTTCAATATTCGCAAATAAAAGCTTAAACATTTTGAAAAATCAAAAACTGGCATTCACAGGTTTTCTACGAATCGTTTTTATTGTGTGTGGGGGTTGTGTGTTGTTGCTTGTTTTATTTACGTTTTTTAAGTATTGATGTCATTGTATATATCATAAGCATTTTAGTATTGCAGACGAACAGCTCTGGCAAAAATGTGAAATTCCAACTTTTGAAACCAAAATATCTAGGATAAAGACTCAAGATTTGATATGAGTTCCCGAACCAAAATGACGGTGCCCAGCATGACAGCGAACGTTAATATACGACACGTTTATTGTCGCATTTCATATCATAGGTATCCACGTCGGAAAATTTTTGATCACTGACACAGAAATATTTCTATAGTTACCAAACATGTGTTTTCAATGACTAAAATACAATCAAAGATGCTAGATTCAAGATGTTAACGTTGTCATCCCAGATTTGGTGTTATGCGTATCTTAATTGTGAATCGTCACTTCAAGTATCGACATTATGTCACGTGTCGGTACACGTCACATGTCATGGCGATGAGTAATAGCAACATTAAAATGGACGATAAAAACATATATCTTTACAACAACCTCTATACGTTATTTAACATTCTTTTTGTCTAAATGGCTATGTAAAATTCGCCCAAGTGTGAACATTTAATAATAAGATAATTTTATTTTATTTTTTTTTTTTTTTTGAGTTACCAAATGGCAGCCCGTTTATTTTTTCATTTTCACATTATCAAGTTATTATATAACAATACACATTTATAAACATGAGTACTATAAGCAGTATTGTGAAAATGTGTGTGTGTGAGAGAGAGAGAGAGAGAGAGAGAGAGAGAGAGAGAGAGAGAGATGATGATGATTAATCATGTTCATTATAAGATCAATACATATTGATGTTAATTATATAAGGTTGCTATATTAGATTATTCAAATTTTATTGAGTGCCATTTTCTATTATGCGTTTCCAGTTTGGATCTCGCTTGGGCTAAGATTTGTTCTATATTTTTACATTCTTTTAAATATCTAAAATAGTTGTCAAAGCATGGTATATCGCTTTGCATTTTACATTTAAAAATGAAATATTTTGCTAAAAAAATAACAAAATTTATTATTGTTTTTTGTTTTGTGTTGTCGTCATGGATGCCCAATGATATGTTTTTAAAATTAAAAGCTACATTAATACCGTTTTGTGATAAGAAATCATTTGTTTTTGTCCAGAAATGTTGTACATGAGCACAGTCCCAAAATAAATGTTGTACTGTTTCTACATGCATATTGCAGAATTGACATAAACTTGAATTTACGAAATGGCATTTGTGTAAGAATTTATTTGTGGGTATAATTCTATATAAATATTTATATTGAAATAACCTCAATCTCGAATAAATAGTACATGTAATCGGTGAAAAAAGATTTTTTTCCAGTTCAGATTGTCATAGGAGTCATTCCATTTTTGTTGAGCTTTATTTGTAATATTGATAGTTGTTTTCGATATATATGTCTCATATATAATTTTATTTGGTTTCAGTACCTTTAAAATCCTGCCAATGAAAAAAGTTCTGTCGTTGTTGATAATAAGATAATTTTATGATAAGAATATATTTTTGCTTTTATTTCCTATGTGATCGCTTACTGAACTTGACATTAGTTGATTACACATTCTTATATAATAGTAATAATAAGAAAATAAAAAATTGCTGATATGGTTGAATAAATATATTTTCTTTATTTAGTAATACTCATTTTAATTTTGCAATGTTAGAAACTTTTCTTTTTAAGAAACAGTACGAATCATATGTGGGCGAAGTGCTAAGCTATTCTGCATCGACAATGGCCATGGCGGATATCGGAACGACGACCGTCGTGTCTTTATACTGTGCAACAATTAACCCATGCTTCTTGTTTTCTATAGAATACATTCAATTATTAAAATAATAACAATATTTGAAATGTTCAAAATAGAATAAAAGTGATTTCATTTTCTGGAAAGGATCTTAAAAACAAGACAATGTATGTGAAAGGACACTACATCACTCTTAAACTCAATTTATACAGAATGTCCGATTAGGACAATGCAAATATAGATACAAATGGACAACAAGGATTACTATTGCCACTGGAAAGCACAATCTTGGTTTATGTGTCAACAACGAACTTTGCTCTTTCGCTATCGACACAAATCTCCCAAGTGTGCATTGAGCCACTATCCATCAACCATTTAACCTCGTTAATGTCTGTTAACTCTACTGGAACAATTGACAAAATGATGACATGGGAGATTTAGATTATTTATTGTACCAAATCAGCATCTTTACTTCGATAGTTGCTTAAATATATTTTTAAACTAGGCGTAAGCATTGGATTACTTTGTGCGGAAGTAAACAGGAGGCATGTTGGAAAAAATAGTTCAAGTAAAAAGGCTGATTTACTTTGAATGGAATATAGTAAAATTGCTATGTCTTATTTTTGTCTGATGTATGATTTGTCATTTAGATTCTTTTATCATTATGAAATGTTCAACATGTTTGTGTCTTAGCCCCTTTACAGTAAGTTAGTCCCTTGACACTACGCTCTACTGATCACTGTCAATGTCTCAAAGTTTGTAAGAGTTTGCAATATCAAACATAATTAAATATCATTCCGACACGATCAACCATAATAATTGATGTAGTGAAAGAAATTCTAACTTTGTCTTGTTCAGCGAAAAATGAGAATAAAACGCCTCATGGCACCTTCAAAACTATTATGCATAGAGAAACAGTTCCCTGGGCTACATTTATTTTACATTTAGGTTTTATTATATTAGCTGCGGTTCTTCTACTCAAAACGTGTAAGAACATCTAGGAAGTTTCCAAAACACGAATTTGAGGTTTAAAACGAAAAGTGGCAATAGCTGTACGACCTTTAAAATATAAATACAACTGCTGTTTTCATTTTAGACATCGCCTTTCTCATTGATATGTCAAGTTGAAAAAGATGGATTCATAGTTAATTAAGTATGTACTTTGTATTGGATGATGATATTCGAATGTTACTGTCTATGTTACTATTCGGATTGTAACAGTTACTGAATAGTCTCATTCTCTCTAATGTATATAAAAATATATATTAAGTTTATCAATGAATAAATATTTACATATAAGGGACACAACTATGTAAATGTTTTAGATAAGTTTTGATTATAACGGTGCAAAGATAGTATATACTTATATTCCCTGGTTCCATTTTTAACAGTTTATAACTTACCTAACGTATGTACATATAACAAAGTAACACCAGTCACACCATTCAGTACATACTACTTACCAATCCCTAGACAGACTGAAACATGTTCTATATCAGATAGTTACCCTCTGATTTCAACTAACGTCAACATTAATTTACTTTTGTTTTATTCACATTTGTCACGGTTGTCATAGTAGGACGAGGAAAGCGTCAGGATGAGTGTGACTGTATACAAAATGTGATTGGCTGATCCACTATGGTCACCCTATTGAGTGTGACTGTTACAAAATACCTAATGAAAGTTGACTGGGTTTCTTTTAGAATATTATGATGATAAAATGGTGTACGAAATTGGACGTTTAAAGCACAGTGATACATAACAAAACTAGATGAGTGAAGAATATCGTTGCTTTTAAAACTTTCAAGTAACATTACCTATGATGTCAACTAAAATACTTTAATTATTTTATATATGGTATCACATATTTCATCATTGCCTAAACGAGCATTTTTTTCTTCCACTTATACAATGCCGTCTCACCGACATCTACCACCCAAATATATTTTTTCTTTGTTCATTTGTGTTGGTAAGTTAAGTATAAAGGTAAAAAGAATTAGATTGAAATATGTCTAACTTATTGAGTCTGGCGATTTATTTTAAAAAAAAATTTTTTGTAAACAACAATGCATATGATAGGCGTAAAATTTTAAACAGTTTTGACACACTGAATACTGTGGGTTTTCATTCAAGAGCAAAATGTGCTCAATTTTAACAAAAGTGTGTGCCACACAGAATGGAGTTTGTTGCAACTATAAAACAGCGCCGACATAGATAGATAGATAGGTAAACCACGAACGAAACAAAAGTATGAAGGAAAGCTTTTTTGCGTGGTTCTGTCGGGCATATTCTACTTGTCATTAAATGTTTTCCTGCATGCAGTTTTCCATTTCCTAATGAAAATAAATGCGTGTTAAAAAATTAAAAACTAATTTCTTTCTCTTCCATTGAACCGTCTAGCCCGCATCCCCGAAAGAATCATAGGTGTGAGAAAAGGTTGTATATTTAATAATTTGCCGCAAGTATTTGGTGTATATTTCAAACTTGCAATAATGGTCATTGATCGATTCTAACGAGTAAGTAGACGCAAGTGATGCCGTTCCCTTCGTAGTTAATAATAACAAATGGTTCCAGTTCTCGGCAGATTACTTCCGACCTTCCGACTGCGGTGTTTCTGTCTACTGTTCATTTATAATTTACGCATCGTGTAACCTCGTAGTCTGTCAACGGTTTCTAAAATACTGTAGATTACCTGTATGGGGAATTTAGCTAAAGCAAATATTGATGACCAGTGGGATTAGGTGTTTAAGTTCGATATTTGAGCACGTAATGAATGGCTAAACAAACTGATTATACGTTTTTCTGCATAATAACGCCCACTTTTACTATGTTAACATGATTCTTACAATTACAAAAGTCCTATGTAATTTGGTTTGAAATATTTTCAAAATGGTACCGATTGCTTGTGATTTCTTGCTGCAGATGAGTTAGCAAAATCTGACATATCGTATACTGCCTTAAGACAGCACGCACTGGGGTTCAAAAGGTGACTTTTACAGAATTTAAACATATGCATGTATTAATGGGCATTTGGGGACTTATTTTTTTAATAATTCTTATGGTGTCACTGCACTAAAAAACTAGCTGGTAAATCTATAAGTTATTGTGCATTGTATGCGGGGAAACATCCCTGCTATAAAGAAAATACTTAAAAATATTGAATATTTGTACCGTGCAAATTCTATGTCTTATATTATATAGAATAAAAAAACAAAATTTAACTGTGTAGTGAGACATTATAGATGGTGTTTAGTGCATTACAGACTATATATGGCGTTCAATGTACTTTTCGTAGGAGGACCCCACAATAAACCCGAGTGAGTAAGACTCTAGCATATATTCAATCTAGCTCGGCCTTGAACAGCGCTTTGAAGATTCTAAAGTGTATATCATTATTTTGGACATAACCCATATTTAATCAAATTAATAAAAATGTCTATTTTAAGAAAATATTACATTTGAATCTATGGCCTTGATTCCACAAATGAAAAAGAGTTCATTTTTTAGCCAATGAGAGATTTGTTGCCAAAGATTTTGCATAGTTGAGCATATAGTTTTTGTTTAAACAACTATATTATCACTAAATATAAACGACGTCAGTGTGCTTAACTCTACGTTAGATACTGTGACATTGTGACGTTGTATGTATTCATGTAATATTATTCTGTTCTGGCTTGTTTGGAAGTGAAGCTTTTCATTGTTGACCAAACAATGATGTCAACCTACAACATTGTTATTGGTTCTCCGTGTGGAATTTGATTTGAATAATGTTCGGTTTTGTTGTGGAGTCTTTTCAAGTTGTTACACACGCCAAAATAAAATAAATAGTCATTTAAGTTAAATAAGATGGTAATATCAACGATTCTATCATTAACCATTACCTTAACACAGATTACAAAATGTGTCCATTTAATCTTTTAAACAATACTTTATTAGAAATACATCAGCTAAACAGAATGCTGTTTCTATGATATATATACACCAGGTATTCACGTGGCACTTGACAAGATTGGGTCATATGATCAATAGTCAGTCAGTTGTAGAATGATAAACGACACGCCAACGATTCAGGTAAATAAAAACATTATCCTGAGTAATGAAAAGCACTTCTAGATCATACGTCGTCCATCTACTTACATTATATTCAGAATCTAGATATGTTCGTAAAGGATTTACAAATTAATGAAATCTGCTCTTTGTCACTAGTTCCAAATATTTAACATTAGCTCACGAAATTAACTGACCCATATGCAAATATTATCTTACACGAGTAGATACCTTTAGAAATTGTTCCTGTATCTTTAGTCACGTGATTCAACGGTGAAGCCACACTAATGAAATCAAATATCGTTGTCTGAAGTCAGCACGCGATGCGCCATGGTATAACCATTAGTTAGCTACTTTAATACTGACAAATGGTTCCTGTGACGGTATTTTTCCTACAAACTGACCATTAATGTAATGGGTCGGCGTTTTCCCAACTATAAAAAAGAAAGAAACTGAAATTATGTTAAAAGCAATGTTAATAACAACGATGCTGTGCATGCATTGATTACGTCGTATATATGTAGTATATAGTTAACGTTTGGTTTAGATCTAGCTTCTACTGCTAACAAGTATATTTATGTATGTTCTGTAACCAGAGTGTTTTTCACAGCCCTTTAAAATAATAACACATGTGTTTGATGATCGCAGCTTAAGTTAATTTAAGAATATTTTTTTGCGAAATGGTGATGAATGATTATCATTGACTTGTTTGATACGTTTGTAAATTATATAAAATATCTACGTTGCAAAAACCCTCATCCCGCCCCCACCCCCACCTCCCCCCCCCCCCCCCCCCACCCGCCCCCACCCCAAATGACGGCTATCGTCAAACATTGAAACTATTTCGTTAAGCTGTTTTTTTTGTATACTACTGTACAAAATAACAACACAGCTAAATTGGTTTAATGGAATGGTGTCATCCTTTTATGTCCCGCGGACTCTCTACAACAATACCACACTAAGTAGACTAACAGCATTGAAGAAAAAACACCATAAATTTTAGCAATATTTTTTGGTTTACAACATTATTTAGTGATAGAAAATAACAACGATGAATTTTGGTCAAATATGCTTAGAGATAGGAGCTCGGGACACACATTATAACATTCCCTTCGTTTTGTGGACACAAAAGTGAGTATGTGTTTTTCTTAGAAAATTATGTTTACATTTAACATTATATTTTTATTTATAAATTCAAAAATAGAGATTTGATTAGAAAAGAGTGTAAAAGAATTAAATCTCTTATATCTCTCTCGATATTCTTTGTGTGGATTTTTAAACAAAAATCTAATGTGTGACAAGTGAAAAGTTTGTTCTGGATATATTGAAAAATGAATATAATTTAGTTTCGTTAGCAACAAACGAGCATGTCAAATTATAAATAGTCTCTCACACATGTAGTTGTCCAACATAATTAATTACCCATTATATCGGCTCATCTGGCACAGAATTCAATGCCTTCATGGTCTGGATCGCTTTATACGTCAACGAGCCCATCTTGATATCATGGTAAATCAGATTTGGCTGTGATACTTTACAAAATATATGCATCTTCACTATTCGTTTGGGGAAATGAGACTATTTCTGTAATTATATCAGCTAGATTCGTAATGTGATAGACAGATAATAAGGTTCATCTTAATTTGCTATCAACTATTACATTATTTACCAAAAGTTGAGTGAAAATAAAAATTTTGCTTTTCCATCTCAATTGATGGTCTCAAAAATGGGGTTTTAAGATAGGAAAAAATATTGTTTCCACACAATAATACATATATTAAAATATTAATTATTGTATACGTTTTCTATTACTGCTTTTAGTTGTAATTATGTGTTGCTTTACGAAGATTACAATCAACATCAGAGCTAAATAGATATAACGCTGTCACGTATTTACATATGTATATTAAGATATGTATATTGACACATGTTATAGATTTAGTGCTATCTACTACCTTCAAACTTCCAAATACTATGGTGCCATGAAAACAAAAAGATAAACAATTTAATATCTACGTTTCGAGACGCTAACGGTTAAACCTTCAGGCACATTACAGGTACAGTAAAACAGGAGTTAGTGATATTGCAACTGTTCAGGAATGGACGATAGATTAGTTGTGTTCGGCTAACTTCATATTTACACCGTTGTTACCCTAACTAGTAATGACAAATTGGTTCTGTGTTTGATAGATTATAATCATCCGACTGGTAACATAGCTTCAGACTAGATATAACCTGCTTCTATAGACCGTTGTTTAGTCTGCGTATTGGGAAAGTTATATAACGGAGATATGCTTAAATGCTAAACATGTAGTAGTTACTACTGCTATTGTTCATGCCTTTTAGTGTATTTTAGCTTCATCGTTTGCTTTCATACAATTTAATTGCCAATTAATTTATCATTGAAATAGGATGTTATACGTCTGTTAGTGGATTATTGAAAGTATTAAAGTGTTTCTTATTGGGAAATTAATTTCATATGTTTAACATTTATGAGATATTTTTAATCCTTTTGAGCCACGTACTAGATTAATGAACCCAGAAGTGAGGCAAGAGCCTAAATACAAATGTGCTTTAACGAAAATCTAAAGATTATGAATTAGTTAAAATGTTGCTCTCTGTTTTTATTAAGTTACACCGCCGTGCTAAGATATACTTTATAATACACATTAAAGAGAAGCGCGGCAATTTTGATAACATTTCATTAAACTCTTTTTCTACAGATTACATAATCTACATTATGCAAATATGCATTAAGGAATACCCTAGTATATCTGCAGAGTTTAATTTTGTTTCGAATTTGGAAAGAGGCATAGCTCTTGTAAATAGAAAAAATGTAAGAAAAAAAAATCAAATGTTAAAATTATTTAAATAAAACTAGAATGACTCCATAACTTTCATATATAATGTGTCTTTTTGGTAACATATGTTTAAATATACAGGTAAAGGAGTTAGTCGAGGGAAGGAGCAATGGTGACATTGTAAGACAGGTTGTTGCTTAATACAGGTTAGTTTGCTCTGTAAGCATATAAATGGTAAATAGAAAGTGGCTTACGACAAGTGGCTACTTGATAGAGGTGACCGCTTACACAGGTTTGATTGGACAGGAATATACAGGAATATTTGCTGATTAGTATATCCATATTGTATATTGTATATTCACAGGTGTAAAGACTTTTACTTTTACTTTATTTTATTTGTATCAAGGCCACCGGCCCATACACAATACAATAATAACAAATATATATAATGCCTAGTAGTGTGCACATGTGATATAATTATGTCAGTTACTAATATATTTATACATACATATTCAATAAACTAACTAGAAACCTTGTATGTGTGAATTTCTCAATGTGAATGCATAATATATAAATATTGCTAAATTGCGTACAATATTTTCATTTTTACTAGACATTAATATATTAAACTTGCTCAAGGACGGGGATTCAAAATATTTCTTTGGCAGATATTTTAAGCGTAGCTCTCTATATAATGGACATACTAGAAGAAAGTGGTATTCTGTTTCAATAAGTAAATCACAGAATATGCAGTAACGCATTACTCTTGGAATATTCATATGACGTCCTTTTTCAATCATTAAAGTATGAGAAGAAGTTCTAAATGCAACAATAGTCTGTCTAAACTTTAGTATGTTAATATATTTTAAATATGGTTCGAAACTGAAATTGCATTTAAACTTATTATTCTGTGAGCAATCAGCATGCCAGTTTTGAATATATTGATCTTCAAGTCTATTTATATATTGTACGACAAACAATTTAAGGTTAGCTACATTCTGTCTTTCCCAAACATACCCAAATACATTTTTATACAAATTCATACGAACAGTAGACACCCAATTTTTGTACCCTTGTTCGTCAAAATATTTAAGCATATTATATATTTTTTAACATATCTAGTATTTGGTAAACTTAATATTCCTAACCAAAAATTAATACAACGTTTAGCAGCTACTATATGCATAGGATATCTCTCACAGTCCCCCATAACTGCGGCATTACAAGATTTAAATGGTGCATTCATATATCTTTTACATGCATAAATATGTACACGTTCAATGCAATCATGTTGTTCTAGATCCAACAATTCAGCACCATACATTAATACAGGACAAACTTTTGTATCAAATATTTTAAAAAATGTTAAAGAAGGCATAGGTAGTAAATTATTCACACCTTTTAGAACAGATATTAGAACCCGTTTAGCTTTATTCGCCATATTTTCAGACATTTTATAAAGTGATAGTTTACTTGTAAAAAGCAAACTAACATAGGAAAAAGCGTTTACTGTTTCTAATTGATGATTATCATATAACCATTTTTCACGCCTAGCTAACTGGCCACCGTTTTTAAACACAACAATTGTTGTTTTTCCTACATTTACATCCAACAACCAGTCCAAACAGTACTGATGGAGATAATTTAGTTGTTGCTGTAAACCGCCAACAGTATCGGCAATTAATGCTACATCGTCAGCAAAAAGTAATGAAAAGATTTCATTGATCTCAGGACATAATTGTATGCCATGTGTACCACTGTTAGCAACAGTTGTATTTAATTCATTTATAAAAAAATGTAAATAATATAGGGCTTAACTTACAGCCTTGTCTAAGTCCAAGTGGACAATTAAAATAAATACTTTTTATGGACTGAAATAGATGGCCTTTAATTCCAAAAAAAGTTGTAACACTGTATACAATTCAGATCTATTAACAGAGTCAAAAGCTTATTAAAGTCTACGAACGCCACATAAACAGGTTTATGTTTCTTACACAAATATTGTTAATCAAGGAATACAAAACAAAGCCATTATCAACGGTCGAATAGCCGGAAAAATAAGATTCCACGAAGAAACAAAACGTTCGAATTTAACAGTGCCGTGTGTCCCTTTAAATTAGGGACACTCCAATTATTTTTATTCCGATCTTTGATTATATCACGAGTAACAAATTTCTATTTCAGAATGTACCTTCAATTGCTTTATCACACGCATACGAGAATTGCAGACACATCAATTAAAATCAAGTCCAAACCAATGCCAATGCCATACAATCAGATTTTAGCGAAAAAGGCATCCGTTAGTCAAAATTATGTCCAATCTTGACACATCTATGTTGGTCATGTTATAATTAGTGGTTCGCGTGGTTACTGGGATAAATGAGGCCATCTAGTGTTACGTAAAGATATTAATACACCCTCGTGACTCATACTAATGTATAGTTTAGTTTAGGATGGGTTCTGTACTTTCAATGGGTAGATATATGCTATACTGTTATTATAAAAGTTTCAATTTAAAGTCAGCAAAATAATCGAACAATTATAAATTATTCAGTTACTATAAATACATTCATTTTTTTTTTTCATTTTGATGCTGATAGTTTGTGTGCTGTCTTACAAACATTGTTATTAATTCACACATTTTGATTCAACCTTCATTTGTTAATTAACATTTTACAAACTTATTTATTCTATTGGTTCGTATGTATGTGTTTTTCACCAGTATTTCAGTTAAATAGTAGCGTGAGAAAAAGTAAAAGAAAGGCCAATCGTCACGGAGACTGTGGTCGAGCGGGGATTCAAACTGGTTACCATTGAATTGACAGTCTGACACGTTACCGATTAAACTAGCTAAATTCTGACAATGAAATAATAATGTTTCAAGGCAATAGCTTCTGAGTAATTATGAAATAGAAACTTTTTTCGTTTCGATAATCAAAGGTTAATTAGTTGTATAACATTTATACTAGAAATAAGAAATCCGTTGTGGCTCTAAAAACATAAACGGTTTTTTTTTTTGGTAGTGTACACATTTTCTTTAGAATAATGCTTGTAAACGAAGATTCACCAATAATGTATACTTGGACATCCTTGGAAATGCATATTCGCCAAATGGTGTATACTTTGACATGCTTGAAATAAACATAACCCAAATTATCTATAGATGAACATGATCGGAAACAAAAAAAGGATGTTTACTTGGACATGCTTGGAAACAATATTCACCAATTCATGTATACTCGGACATGCTACAAACTAAAGGTATGCCAAGTGATGTATACTTGATCATTCTTGGACATGAAACGACGTATATAAAGACATGCTTTGAAAATATACACCAAATGGTGCGTACTTAGACATACTTGGAAATAAAGGATCGCCAAAATATTATGTTAATGGACATGCTTCGGAAATATACGAAACGACACGCTTCTGTTGGACGTATTCAAATTTTCTTTAATGATTTTCCTGCATGCTTAGATTTCTGTATCCTAATTCAAATAACTACTTTAAATATATTGAACAGTCAGTGTCCTTCCCTTATACCGTAACGAGTAGACGCACGTGTTAAATACCGTTTCCGTTCTGGTTAATAATGACAAATGGTTCCCGTTTTAGACAGATTACTTTCGGCGTTCCGTTGTGCTTCTGTGTACTGCTCATTTATATTTAACACAGACTTTAACCTCTAAGCCATACTGTATTCTCAAATACTGCCGGGTATCAGTGCTGGATCTTTCATTGGAAACAAATTACCAGTATGTAAAGTTTTATTTTGAAATTCATGTTCAATCGAGAAATTAACAGGAATTCGCCATACACGCCCACGTTCGGAAACGACTCGGACACTCTTAATGATATATTAACGCATGTTCCGGTATAGTTTGATATTATTTAAATCTGACATTTTTTAACTGAGATAATTTATCACTTGAAAGTACCAACTGAGTTTAAACTAACATTTAAACCCTTACCGTGACGTCACTGTTTGGCGGGATGACATTACAAATGATCTTTACAGCTAAGTGAAAATATTGTATCACTCAGTCGGAACAACGATTGAAAAATTCAATAATATAACTGTTCAATTCAATCAACTTGATTATAACTTGACAAAGCATGCGCGAGGGCATCTTGTCGTCTCCATTTTCTGACCATGTCATTAAAATTAATTTAATCAATTGTATCTAGTTGTATCTGAATTCTATTTCAACATAGACGGAAATGGTCCCGGTTTGTTCCGATTGATATTTAGTTGATTCTCTATTAGGAGGGAATAAAACTGACTATGGACCAAATACAAATGTGTATTGTTCATACGTTTGATAAAACTAGCAATGGTTCATGATATGTGCGTTATAAATAGAATCAGTGTTGGTTTTAATGGTTTTAGTAAAATAATCATGCCTTAGGCTATAACATTTTAAAATATAAAAAAAAATAAATCGACTTTTTACGACGGCTACTTGAAACACGTAAGGTTACAGATACGATAGTCTTTAAAAACTATAATTATGTGAATTATATCTAAACACAAAAGAAGATTACAGTGCTAATACGGCGATTAATCTCCGGTAGAAAAGTGCCAACACCGAACCTATATTATTTTCTTATTTTTTAAGACACTTTGTGTTGAGTTCAGTATTTAGATGATAGTGTAATTATTGGTTATATGACATTGTAAGCTAATTTTTGCCTTAAATTCTATTTGATTTATACACATAATATGTATTGTAATATTATGTTTATACGGCAATACAATATGTTTTAACGGTAGATTATCATTTATGTATTTAAAGTATGTTACAGGTTATAAACTGTTTTATGTTTGCATCATGGAGTAGATTTCCACAATACACCAGACTATGATATAAGCTGAGCTCTGTAGCTGCAAATACTGTATATGTTGACTAATGTTACTAGTAAGAACACCTGAAGAGCGGACAAACTAAGAAGCGACTTAAATGACTTTAGTCACGTGACGACGAAACATCCAATCAACAACCACACAATATTAGTTCGTATTACACTTGATCTTTATCCACTTGCTGACAATTTGAATGCACAATAGTTTTAGCTTTAAAGGGAATATATCAGATTTTTTTTTCAAAATTTAAAATTCACTGAAAACATTTTATTCAGTAAACCATGCTTATAATAAAATTATGTACTCATTGACCATGTATTGCAAAAAAATATATTAATCTAAACATACCATAATAATATATTGCAAAGGACTTTTCTAACTTGCTCTACGCGCGTAGATTAAACTAAAATACATTTCCGGCTTAAAAAGGCAATATATTTTGTGACGTATTAAATGAGTCATGTGATTTCGTTTTGATTTCAATTTGATCCGTATTACAGGTTTGCGTTTTAAAAAGTTTAACACTCCAGTCTTAATATTAATTTTGTCACGTTTAGATGGATTTGATTTACAAACCATTTGGATTTTATTTATTAATGATAATGGGATGTTTTTTATTCATTTTAAACATATTATTTTAGACAGTTCATTTACAATGATATACTCCCTTTAAGGTCAGAACTTGAAAAAAACTTAGAGTTTTTGACCTTACATACATGCACAAAATGTAGCGTTTTATGGAGTGTTTTTAATACTAACATAATCCGCCAAATATTATCACCCTGTTGATATAAGCTAAGTCATTGCCCTGCGCTATTACAACTTTGAAAACACATGCTCGAAGTCTTCTTGGTTAGAACTAGTACTAAGCATGTGCAGATAAAATGTCTTGCTCAAGAACACCACATATAACCGTGGTATATGTACAAACCCATTACCCGAGGCTCGTATCATTCGCCCGATGTTCTACCACTGGGCCACAACCTCGACTCTATCGTCCCATCATGTGCAAAGAGGGACCTAAAGCATTATATCATTATTATAATAATGCATGAAGTTCTCAGATGAGATTTTGTGTGAAGATATAACAGCATAAATATGCTTAAGTAGTTGAATGATGGTGCTTTTGACGACTAATCGATCCATAGCAATTAAGTCCGTGAATACCATTATAGATTATTTTGATGGGTTTAGAAACGTAATTTGCTAGTAAGAAATGGTCATTCCATCTCAAAATGCTCTTTTCCTGCATCATTGATGCAAAGGACATTTAAATTTGCTTTAATTTGCAATAAATTTATCCGATCAGATATAAATAATGAATATGAAGTTGTCAAACATCATTTATTATCCGTTTTATTGGCTCATCTGACACACAAAAGCCTTCATGGTCTAGATTGTTTTATAGGGCAGTGAACCCATCTTGAAGTGATGGTCAATCAGATTTGGCTGTGATACTTTACAAAATATATACAATCATCTTAAGCATTCGTTCTGGGAAATGAGCTCCGCTGTGTTATTGTAGCAGATAAAATCGCGATACGACATGCCAAAAAAAAAATAGGAACTCTACTCGTCTTAATACTACAACTGGTAGATGATTTTTTTTCAATGTGATTGTTTATTGTTTGAAAAGGCTGATTGTTTGTTGATTGAAAAGTGTTCAATTCGAACGTTTTATGTTGCAAATTCATGCAACAATACGTGTTAAATATCGCTTACATATTTTTCTTTTTTCCGCACCTAAACAAAGTTTGGACCCTGTCCAACCCCTACGTTCAATTAATATAAATTCATCCTGCCATAAACATAATTTTACATCTGTTAAACGTTAAGCAATGTGCTATCAAACCATAGACATGCTTAGGTTATTCAAATACCGTCACCGTTTATTTATGTGCGAGATATTGTTGCAAATGTATACAAACTTAATACGTACTTGTGTCTATTTCGCATTCCTTACTCTATTTTACAATAGTATCTATTGTTTATCGATGTATTTATTTGTATCTTTCTATATGGTTTGAATGTTATAAATAATCTGCCTGAGTGTGCAGGTTAAGCAATGGTATGCAATTCAAGTGAAACAAAAGCATATATTTATGCTGATTTGTTGACAGACACAGACTGATTACCATACTCATTGAATTTGCCAGTCATTGCTTGATTGTGAAAACAATAAAACAGAAATATTTAGGCATAGTGTCGTGACGTGCATTTCCTGCGGCTTATATTAGGTTTAAAATGACAAAGGTCCTACATCCTCCACGTTTCTTTGCAATTCATTATATTTTCATTCCCACTGCAATCGGCCTAAATGTACTATATAGATTGACAGCATTTCATTTTTCAATGAAAAACACTTCATTGGGCGGAGCTGAAAAAGGACCAGTTTGCATTTCATTGGTTGCACGATTTTGTTTTGCTGGTGAGACGTTACGTTAGCGTTAGTTTCACGTGACGTTTGCCGTGCACTTATTCAATATGTTGACAACGTAACCGTTACATTCATGACATTGGCTTTACGGTTTAATGCGTATAACTTACTTTTTAAATATCAAAATTACAAAAATAACGTAATAGTTTTATCTAAGAGAGCTGAAGAATATAATGTTAATATAAGGATTAAAAGCCGAATTTTGAGGGGCTTCTCAGCAACATTAAACTAGCATAATGTTTTTCATCACCCGATGAAAACTCAAAGTTCGGCTTTTAATCCTTAATTAATTCTTTAATTGACAATGTCTAATTAATGTTCGATACAGCGTTTTATAAAGAACTGTTACAACTGTGAAACATCTTAGAATTTCCACACACCAATAACAAGTTTGATATTTAGTAAAATATGAAAAGAAATAAACAAGCCCAAAATAGTGCACCCTGATCATACGATTAAACAGCTGTTGACATAGTGTTTTATATGAATATATTAGTTATATCTATTTAATAGAGTTTTAAACGTTCACGTAAATTATCTATGAAGGGTTTATTTCAGTTCATTTGAATTATTCTCGTATATGAAAACAATGTTGTCTTTTTGATATAACTGAAGCGGCGAATGGAAGTCTTAAATATAAGATTTTACAAATTTATAAATATGCAGTTACTTGGTATTGCTCGTGCGTGCATTACCTTTACGCATACATAAGCATAAACGTAATAATGTTTATACTTTTATAATTGTTCTTATCATCAATTTAAGTATCATTGGAATATGTTCTTAGATGACGTTATACTTTAAATGTTGTAATGCTGAAATGGTTAAACTATACTGAGTAAGGAATTAATTCAATTGGTGTCCTATATGACATTTTGTGACATTGTGTACCACGTACTAAACTCAATAAGAAAATAACCATTTCGAATATTGTAAAATATTGCCCACATAGGTTAATTTTGTATATTTGGTACATTTTTTATTTCAGAAATGTAACTATGTATTCCTACCGATGCATAATATATCCTCTGTTATCGTTACTTTATCATTAAAAAAGGTTATTATTAAACCGTTTGTAATGACATAATTTATATCTATTTGATTTATAAACTGTGAGTTCCACTTGCTGAGTAACTGAAGCCCGAAGACAGGTGAGCGACATTTCAATAAATGTTAAAAACTATAGGTTACTGAACATGAATGGGGAAATATCAGTCTTGGCGAGCTGTTTTGGCAGGAAAAATACGAGCGTGAGGGATCCCATTCAACACCAATGCGTGCAATATCATAAATTACAGCACGATCTTCCTCTATAGAAAAAATACAAATGATCAATATGAATCTGTACAATCAAACACTATATTGACTTCATAGTTTAATTTTACTTCTCTCTGTTTTGATCAACGTAATTTATTTAGCAGACAATATATAGAAACACGACAGTTATTTTTAATGTGTATGATTTTATCACGAGCTATTCGCAGACGCCACATTCTATTTAAGGTTGCAATTTAGATTGCTAGGTCACACGCATGCAACGTTTGTAGACATTTCAATTCAAATCAGGCTTAAATTAATGCCAGTGATAGATAGCTATCAGAAAGTAATTATTTATATGTTTTATAAAGCGGGACAAAACAATATAAGAAGACAGTGAACATAACAATAACTTCTCTATAATAGCTACACTGTAGAAGGTAAGTTGAACCATGTGAAACACCATGACAGATCCACGTCGGATATATGACAATAAAAAAGATATATCCCACAAATCCATTTACAGCAGGGATATATCTAATCCTAAACTTTACATATTGATGACTGCTTTGACATTTATTCCTCACTATCTATCACAAATCACGTTTGCATATTTCAAGTAACTCAAAGCGATCGATTTGTGAGCTATTTCATTTACAATTGAATGTATAAATGGAACGTGTGTGTAGATAAACTAACGTTTATAGTATGAACTGATTTCTGTCAGTTAACAAATCAACCAAATAAATTCGTCAATGCTAGTGTTCGGTTCTTGCGCATTTGATTTTGTTAAAAAAAAGAAATGGTTAAAAATAGTTCAACCCAATAGAAATAAAGTCACTATGTCATGATAATTATTTTATATAACAAAATTTCTATCTTTCTCCTTGAATAATAAGTTGTATGATGTGACGACGATGAAAGAGCGAGGTTGGGTATAACCATTAAAGGTTGTGTGTGTGTTTAAAATAATAAACTGAATTTACACAGAAACGCAATAATCCTTGCTGAGCGCAAAGTGAGGAAGCTTCTAGTACAATTTAACAAGTCTTTGGTATGACCCGGACGGGATCGAACCCAAGACCATACGCATACGGGGCGGACGCTCTATAACACCGCGGTATCAACGCATGTATTGATATAATAAGTAGGCAATAAGTATTGTTGTCAAAGCCATATCAGTATCAGACATATTTCTATTTGTTTACTACATTATTTCGTAATACAAAACTTTGTAGACCAAGTTGCATAGAGAGGAACTCAGGAGACACATTGGAACATTCCCTTCGTTTTAACTCATACAAACATGGACACAAAAGTGATTATGTCTTTTCTTAGACAAATTATGTTTGCATTATCATTATATTATTATTAATTGATTTAAAAATAGAGTGTTATTTAAAAATAGAGTGTTGATTAGAAACTAGTGTAAAACAATTTAAGCTTTTGGCCTATGTGTCGATATTCTTTGTGAGGATTCTTCAATGTTTCAAGATTTTTTAACAGTTTCTATTCAAATACTTTGTAAAGAATGATAGCTAAGGGATGCTAAGCGATTAATTGGAACAGTTATGCGTTCCAACGCAAATAAAGTTTGTGAATATTTGTTCTGGATACTTTTAGAAACGAATATAGATTAAATTCGTTAGCAACAAACGTGCATGTCAAATTATAAAATTGTTTTTGGCTGTGTTACTTAACAAAATATATACATCTTCATTTAAATTACTAGTTATAGGAAATGAGACCCACTGTATAATTAAATCAGTTAGATTCGTAAAGCGATAGACTGATAATAAGAGTTTCAATCAACTATAACATTATTTACCTAAGATTGGATGAAAATGGAAAATTTGCTTTTACCATCTCAATATTGATGGTCTGAGAAGTGTTTTAAAGACAGTCAAACTATTGTTTTCAACTAGTTATCGTTACTATACCTCTTCCTTCTACAGCTGCTTTTAGATATAATTTTGTGTTTATTTGCGAAGTTTACAAGTCAACACTACAGCTAAATAAATATTACAATGTCTTTATCTTAGTTTCGAAACGCAGATACAAATAAATTAAAGCAGGAGTTAGTGATATTGCAACTGCTCAGGAATGGACATCGATAGATTAGTTGAGTTCGGTTAACTTAATATTAACACCGTTGTTATCCTAACTAATAATGACAAATTGGTTCTGTGTAGACAGATTATAATTATCCGACTGGTAAGACTAGTCTCAGACTAGATACAACCTACTTCTATAGACCTTTGTTTACTCGTATTGGGGCAGTTATAGAACGGAGAGACGCATATAGCAGTTACTACTGTTATTGCTCATGTGTTTTAATGTATTTTAGTTTCATCATTATTGTTGCCAGTTAATTTATCATTGAAATCGGATGTTATGCTTTTATCAGTGGATTACTGCCATATATAAATTGACTACCTAATAGAAGTGACCGCTTACACATGTTTGATTGGAATGTTTTAGATAATAATATCTGCTGATTAGTATATCCATATGGGTTATAATATATGTAGTTTATATGAAAGATAAAGTATTTTATGTATGAGGATTTATGTTCTGATGTGGCCGGTAAGGTCACAAAATTAAATTCGCCATCTATTTTTATAAACTGGTACCCGGGAAAAGAACGTTAACCGGCGTGGCATTATACTTCTAACCACAGCCATCCTATTACAATATTTATCTGTTTTTTTTTTTCACTTTTATTATTTCTATTCTTACCTTAGTTTATACTTAGGCTAGATATATCAGAACATATGTCCTCTCTTGTTTTTTATGATCATTATTTTATCTGGCGGTTTTGTATACCCAGATATGTTTTGACATGACATTATGTATTGGTATTGAATGTATCTCTTTGGGAATTATAAAATAAAATTCACGGCATTTTTAATTAAAATGTCCATTTCAACTAACTTGACTAACTTGGTGTTTTATTGTTACATCTTCACAATACAACTATTTCGGTCCATCCTAATCATTTTTCATCATTTATAAATTCTCAGTAACATAAATTATGTTTACAGGTGTAAAGAATGATTCAATGAATAAACATACGTAAAGTTAGAATTAAACATTGTCGTGTGTCGCTTTAAATTAGGGACACTCAAATTATTTTAATTCAGATATCTGATAATATCACAAGTAACCAATTTTTATTTTAGACTTGACCTTTAATTGCTTTATCAACCGCATACTTGTAGACACATCAATTCAAATCAAGTCCAAATCAATGTCATTGCCTTTTAATCAGAATTTAGCGAAATGCATCCGTCAGTTAAAAGTATGTCCAATCTTGACACATCTTGGACATGTTATTATAAGTGGTTCGCGTGGTTGTCTGGAATAGATGAGGCCATCCAGAGTTACGTAAAGATATACAATCACCCTCGTGACACATACTAATTCATAGTTTAGTTTAGTATAAGTTCTGTACTTTCAAGGGGTAGATATAAGCTATACTGTTATTATTTCAATTTAAAGTCAGCTAAATATTCGAATAAACAAGTATCGAACAAGTATTATAAATTAACAAGTATTATAAATTATTCAGTTATTATAAATATATTTTATTTCATTCTGATGCTGATAGTTTGTGTGTTGCCTTAAATACATTGTTATTAATTCACACATTTCGATTTAACATTCATCTGTACATTTAATATATTATTATATATTTTACTATTAATTCTATTGGTTTGTTTCTATGTGTTTTTCACCAGTATTCCAGTTAATTGAGACAAAGTAAAAAAAATAAGGCCAATCGTCACAGAGACTGTGGTCGAGCGGGGATTCGAACTTGTTACCGTTGAATTGACAGCCTTACACTGATCGATCGAGCTAGCTAAATTCTGACAATGAGATAATAATATTTCAATGCAACAGCTTCTGGGTAATTATGAAATAGAAACATGTTTTGTTTTCAATCAGCAACCAAAGGTAAATTAGTTATATAACATTTTTACCAAAAGTAAGAGAATCATCATGGCTCTAAAAACATTAACGTTTTTTCTATGGTACCCATTTTCTTCAGAATTATGCTTGTAAACGGAGTTCACCAATAATGTATACTATGACATGCTTGGAAATGAATATTCACCAAATGATGTATACTTTGACATGCTTGAAATAAAGAAATGATGTATCCGTGGACATGCTTGGAAACGATATTCACCAACTGATGTACATGTATACATGGACATGCTACAAAATGAAGTTATGCCAAGAGATCTATACATGGACATGCTTGGAAACAAAGAAATGATGTATCCGTGGACATGCTTGGAAACGATATTCACCAACTGATGTACATGTATACATGGACATGCTACAAAATGAAGTTATGCCAAGTGATCTATAAATGGAAAGAAATGATGTATCCTAGGACATGCTTGGAAACGATATTCACCAATTGATAATTGCATGGACATGCTACAAAATGAAGATAAGCCAAGTGGTGTATACTTGGACATTCTTGGAAATGACTATACACCAAGTATGGTATATTTTGACAAGCTTGGAAATGAAGATACTCCAAACGATGTGTACCTAGACATGCTTTAAAATATGCAACAAATGGTGAATACTAAGATATGCTTTGAAATAAAGAATCACAAAAATGATGTGTTACTGGACATGCTTTGAAAATATACGAATCAACATGCTTCTGCTGGACGTATTTAAAATGTTTTCAATGATTTTTCTGCACGCTTAAATTTCTTTCTCTTAAGTAAAACTATTACTTGTAATAAAGTTAACAGTCAGTTTCTTTCCGTCATACTGTACCGTCTCGCTCATATCTCTAACAACCCATAGTTGGGATAAAAGGCTGTATATTTTTGTATTTGCTGCCAGTATTATGTGTACATTTCTAACTTGAAATAACGGCCATTGATCCATAATAACGAGTAGATGCACGTGTTAAATACTGTTTCCGGTCTGGTTAATAATGACAAATGGTTCCCGTTTTAGACAGATTACTTCCGGCGTTCCGTTGTGCTTCTGTCTACTGCTCATTTATAATTAACACAGGATTTAACCTCTAAGCAAGGTTGTGTTCTCCAAATTAGCGGGAATTTCCTAGGAATATATCAATTCATGTCATCGATTCGCCATACCCGCCCACGTTCGGAAACGACTCGTACACTTAATTATATAAAGCTTGCATTTCTAAATTGAGATAATTTATCAAATTAAAGCATAAACTGAGTTTCAACTAATATTCGAATCCATACCGTGACGTCACTGTTTGACGGGCTGACATTACAAATTAGCTGTAGAGTTATGTGTAAATATTTTATCACTCAGTCGGAATAACGATTGACAAATTCAATAATATTACTGTTCAGTTCAATCAACTTGTTTATAACTTGACAAAGCGTGCGCAAGGGCATCTTGTCGTCTCCATTTTCTGACCATGTCATCTAAATTAATTTTATCAATTGTATCTAGTTGTATCTGAATTCTATTTCAACATAGACGGAAATGGTCGCGGTTTGTTCCGATTGATATTTAGTTGATTTTCCATTAGGAGGGAATGAAATTGACTATGGACCTAATACAAAGGTTTTATTGTTCACACGTTTGATAAAACTCGCAATGGCTTCTGTTATGTGCGTTATCAATAGAATCAGAGTTGGTTTAAATGGTTTTAGTAAATAACCATGTCTATAACAATGTTCCCGAAAATATTCAACAAAAAGTTTGAATCGACTTTTTACGACGGCTACTTGAAACACGTAAGGTTGTAGATAATTATGATTGTCTTTAAAAACTATGGTTATGTGAATTATATCTAAACACAAAAGAAGATAACAGTGTTGATACGGCAGTTAATCCCGCATGAAGAAGATCGTGGGTCAATCTCCGGTAGAAAAGTGCCAAAACTGAACAAATATTATTTTCTTATTTTTAAGACAAGTTAGCATTCTTTCATTTGAGTCCAGAATTTAGGTGATTCTGTAATTGTTGGTTATATGACATTGTAGGCTAATTTTTGCCTTAAATTGTATTTGATACACATAACATGTATTGTAATATGTGTTTATATGACAATAAAATATGTTTAAACTGTAGACTATCACGTTAAGTATTTTGAATTCAGTAGCTGCAAATACTGTATGTCTTGACTCTTGTTAGATAGTAAATAACATCTGAAGAGCGGATAACCTAAGAAGTGACTTCAATTATTTTGGTCACGTGACGACGAATTATCCAATCAAAAACCACATCATAGTAGTTCGTGTTACAATTTACCTTTATCCACTTGCTGACAATTTGACTGCGTAATAGTTGTAGCGTTAAAGAGAATATATCAGATTTAACATACCAAAATAATACATTGAAAAAGGGCTTTCCTAACTAGGCTACGCGCCTAGGTTAGACTAAATTACATTTCTCACTTAAAAAGGCAACATATTTTGTGATATATTAAATGAGTCACGTGATTTCATTTTGATTACAGTTTGATCCGTATTACAGGTCTAAGTTTAAAAAAATGTTTCATCTCAGAATGAGCCAATATGACGATCCGAAGGTCTTCAAACAGTATTTAAATGCTGTCTATTTTTAGAATGGGGATTTCGTTTCAAGTTTAACACTTCAATCTTAATATCAATGTTTTCACGTTTTTGTTGATTTGATATACCAAACCATTCGGAGTTTATTTTATTAATGATAATGGTGTGCTTTTTATCAATTTTAAAAATATTATTTTAGACATTCACAGCGTTTTTTTCGAGATATTCTCCCTTTAAGGCCAGAATTGGACAAACGTAAGACCCTAAGAGTTTTCAACCTTATATACATGCACGAAATGTAGCGTTTTATGGCAAGAGAATCCGCCAAATGTTATCCTATAAGCTTATTTATTATACTGCGCTATTACAACTTTGAAAACTCATGCTCGAAGACTTCCTGGTTAAAACCAGTACTAAGCATGTGCAGATAAAAGGTTTTGCTCACAGAAACCACACATGGCCCCGGCTTTATCCGAAGCTCCGATCCTTGACTCGATGTTCTACCACTGGGCCAAACACTCAACTCTACCGTCCCATCATATGCAAAGAGGTACCTAAAGCATTACATCATTATTCTAATAATGCCTGAAGTAAATGTTTTCCGATGGGATTTTTTGTGAAGATGTCACAGCATAAACATGCTTAAGTTGTTGAATAATGGTGCTTTGGACGAACTAAGCGATCCATAGCAATTAAGTCTGCGAATATCTTGATGGGTATAGGAACAAGATGTTCTTCAGAAACGTAAGTTGATAGTAAGTAACGGTCATGTCATGTCCAAATGATTTTTTTCTGCATAATTGATGCAAAGGACATTTAAATTTGCTTTAATTTGCAATAAATTTATCCGATCACCTATAAATAATGAATATGAAGTTGTCAAACATCATTAATTATCCGTTTTATTGGCACATCTGACACACAAGTCAAAGTCTCATGGCCTAGATTGTTTTACAGAGCAATGAACCCATCTTGAAGTGATGGTCAATCAAATTTGGCTGTGATACTTTACAAAATATATACAATCATCTTAAGTATTCGTTCTGGGAAATGAGCTCCGCTGTGTTATTGTAACAGACAAAATCGTGATATGACAGGTAGATAATAGGAACTCTACTCGTTTTAATACTACAACTGGTAGATAATAGGAACTCTACTTGTCTTAATACTACAATAGGTAGATAATAAGAACTCTAATCGTCTTAATACTACAACAGGTAGATAATAGGAACTCTACACCTCTTAATACTACAACTGGTAGATAATAAGAACTCTACTCGTCTTAATACTACAACTGGTAGATAATAGGAACTCTACTCGTCTTTATATCACAACTGGTAGATAATAGGAACTCTACTCGTCTTAATACTACAACTGGTAGATAATAGGAACTCTACTCGTCTTAATACTACAACTGGTAGATAATAGGAACTCTACTCGTCTTAATACTACAACAGGTAAATAATAGGAACTCTACTCGTCTTTATACTACAACTGGTAGATAATAGGAACTCTACTCGTCTTAATACTACAACTGGTAAATAATAGGAACTCTATTCGTCTTAATACTACAACTGGTAGATAATAGGAACTCTACTCGTCTTAAAACTACAACAGGTAGATAATAGGGACTCTACTCGTCTCAATACTACAACTTGTAGATAATAGAAACTCTACTCGTCTTAATACTACAACTGGTAGATAATAGGAACTCTACTCGTCTTAATACTACAACTGGTAGATAAAACGAACTCTACTCGTCTTTACACTACAACTGGTAGATAATAGGAACTCTACTCGTCTTTATACTACAACTGGTAGATAATAGGAACTCTACTCGTCTTAATACTACAACTGGTAGATAATAGGAATACTACTCGTCTTTATACTACAACTGGTAGATAATAGGAAATTTACTCGTCTTAATACTACAAATACTACAACTGGTAGATAATAGGAACTCTACTCGTCATTATACTACAACTGGTACATAATAGAAACTCTACTCGTCTTTATACTACAACTGGTAGATAATAGGAACTCTACTCGTCTTAATACTACAAATACTACAACTGGTAGATAATAGGAACTCTACTCGTCTTAATACTACAACTGGTAGATAATAGGAACTCTACTCGTCTTAATACTACAACAGGTAGATAATAGGAACTCTACTCATCTTAATACTACAACTGGTAGATAATAGGAACTCCACTCGTCTTAATACTACAACTGGTAGATAATAGGAACTTTACTCGTCTTAATACTACAATTGGTAGATAATAGGAACTCTACTCGTCTTAATACTACAACTAGTAGATAATAGGAACTCTACTCGTCTTAATACTACAACTGGCAGATACTAGGAACTCTACTCGTCTTAATACTACAACTGGTAGATAATAGGAACTTTACTCGTCTTAATACTACAACTGGTAGATAATAGGAACTCTACTCGTCTTAATACTACAACTGGTAGATAATAGGAACTCTACTCGTCTTAATACTACAACTGGTATTTAACAGGAACTCTACTCGTCTTAATACTACAACTGGTAGATAACAGGAACTCTACTCATCTTAATACTACAACAGGTAGATAATAGGAACTCTACTCGTCTTAATACTACAACTGGTAGATAATAGGAACTCTACTCGTCTTAATACTACAACTGGTAGATAATAGGAACTCTACTCGTCTTAATACTACAACTGGTAGATAATAGGAACTCTACTCGTCTTAATACTACAACTGGTAGATAATAGGAACTCTACTCGTCTTAATACTACAACTGGCAGATAATAGGAACTCTACTCGTCTTAATACTACAACTGGTAGATAATAGAAACTTTAATCGTCTTAATACTACAACTGGTAGATAATAGGAACTCTACTTGTCTTTATACTACAACTGGTAGATAATAGGAACTCTACTCGTCTTAATACTACAACTGGTAGATAATAGGAACTCTACTCGTCTTAATACTACAACTGGTATTTAACAGGAACTCTACTCGTCTTAATACTACAACAGGTAGATAATAGAAACTCTACTCGTCTTAATACTACAACAGGTAAATAATAGGAACTCTACTCGTCTTAATACTACAACTAGTAGATAATAGGAACTCTACTCGTCTTAATACTACAACTGGTAGATAATAGGAACTCTACTTGTCTTAATACTACAACTGGTAGATAATAGGAACTCTACTTGTCCATATACTACAACAGGTAGATAATAGGAACTTTACTAGTTTTAATGCTACAACTGGTAGATAATAGGAACTCTACTCGTCTTAATACTACAACTGGTAGATAATAGGAACTCTACTCATCTTAATACTACAACAGGTAGATAATAGGAACTCTACTCGTCTTAATACTACAACTGGTAGATAATAGGAACTCTACTCGTCTTAATACTACAACTGGTAGATAATAGGAACTCTACTCGTCTTAATACTACAGCAGGTAGATAATAGGAACTCTACTCGTCTTAATACTACAACTGGTAGATAATAGGAACTCTACTCGTCTTAATACTACAACTGGCAGATACTAGGAACTCTACTCGTCTTAATACTACAACTAGTAGATAATAGGAACTTTACTCGTCTTAATACTACAACTGGTAGATAATAGGAACTCTACTCGTCTTTATACTACAACTGGTAGATAATAGGAACTCTACTCGTCTTAATACTACAACTAGTAGATAATTGGAACTCTACTCGTCTTAATACTACAACAGGTAGATAATAGAAACTCTACTCGTCTTAATACTACAACTGGTAGATAATAGGAACTGTACTCGTCTTAATACTACAACTAGTAGATAATAGGAACTCTACTCGTCTTAATACTACATCAGGTAGATAATAGGAACTCTACTTGTCTTAATACTACAACTGGTAGATAATAGGAACTCTACTTGTCTTTATACTACAACAAGTAGATAATAGGAACTCTACTCGTTTTAATACTACAACTGGTAGATAATAGGAACTCTACTTTTCTTTATACTACAACTGGTAGATAATAGGAACTATACTTGTCTTTATACTACAACTGGTAGATAATAGGAAATTTACTCGTCTTTATACTACAACTGGTAGATAATTCTTTATCAAATTTGTTCAACGTGATTAGTTTTTGTTTGAAAAGTGTGATTGTCGATTACAAAGTATTCAATGTGATCGTTATATGTTCTTTCAATGACACTTTTGATATATATTTAACGGTGAATGAAACAGCCTTAAACTATAAGACTTTACAATTCTATATATAAATAAAACCTGCAAAATATGTAGTAACTTGGTATTGCTCGTGCGTGCATTACTTTTACACATACTTTAGCATTAACGTAATAATGTCTATGCTTTCATAATTGTTCTTATCATCATTTTAAATATCATTGGAATATGTTCTTATATGACGGTATATCCCTTGTATACCTAATACCGCGATATACCTAAATGCCCGTATAATAACAATATCCCAGACATACGCAAAGCTCCAACTTCCGTTAGGGTCGGCATTTGTTTACATTTTGTATTGGCAACTTTTTATTATTTAGCACACGTAAGTAACTTTATTACTGTTTATTATTGATATCATTATTGACATGGCTGACAAAATTTTAGATTAGCAGTAATAGGTATGACCAGTATTCTTTAAATGTTGCTTTACTGAAGTGGTTAAACTATACACTCAATTGGTGTGCATTTGTGACATGTCTAGACTTTGTGTGCGACGTACTAAACTCAATAAGAAAATGATCATTACGAATATTATAAAATATTACCAACATAGGTTATTTTTGTATATCTGGTACATTTTTTATTTCAGAAATGTAACTATGTTTTCCTACAGATGCATAATATATCCTTTGTTACTACAAAAGCTGTGTAGTCCATGCGATAAGGAAATGAACCCCGAAGTGAGGTGAACAACGTTACAAAGAATATTAAAGATTATAGGTTACAGAACAAGAATGGGGAAATATTAGTTGGGACGAGTTATTTTGGCAGGAAAAACACGACCGTAAGGGCTCTCATTCAATACCAATGCGTGCAATTTCATAAAATACTGCACGATCATCCTCTATAGAAAAAATACAAATGGTCAATATGAATCTGTACAATCAAACACCATATTGACTTCATAGTTTAATTTTACTTCTCTTTGTTTTAATCAACGTAAATTTTATGGCAGACAATATATAGAAACACCTCAATTATCTTTACTGTGTATGATTTTATAACGAGCTATTCGCAGACGCCACATTCTATTTAAGGTTGCAGTTTACATTGCTAGGTCACACGCATACAACGTTTGTAGACACATCAATTCAAATCAGGCTTAAATTAATGCCAATGATAAATAATCAGTGATGACATCCGTCAGAAAGTAATTATTTATATGTTTTAGAAAGCGGGACAATACCATATGAGAAGACAGTGAACATAACAATAACTTTTCTATAATAGCTACACTGTAGAAGATCAGATGAACGATGTGAAATACCATGACAAATCAACATCGGATGTCTGACAATAAAAAAAGATATATCCCACAATTCCATTTACAGGAGGGATATATCTAATCCTAAAGTTTACATATTGATGATTGCTTTGACATTTATTTCTCACTATTTATCATAAATCACGGTTCGTTTGCATAGTTTCAAGTTACTCAGAGCGATCAATTTTTGCACTATTTCATTTACAAATGAATGTTTAAGTGAAACGTGTGTGTTAATAGCTATGTACTTGTGTTAAATTTAGCCAACGTATTACTTCACTCAGATCTGATTAACTGCCATCAACATTGATTTGTACTTGCGTATCACGATGTCTTTTGAAATCTACAGAAACCGACTTTTCAAACACGGACATCTGTTGTAGTTTAAACAAGATAAGCAATATATAGAAATGTATTGCTGAACTTAATAGTTACTATGTTTTATACCTTACACATACGTATGTGCCACATGTGCAAGAGAAGAGTTTGACAGGGCTATATTTTTTTTTACAATTGTCAAATTTTATAATGTGTTGACGAGAGAAGGTTTAAGCTCCCAAATGCCTACAAACTTTTATCCTAGTAGATAGTACTTCTCAATAGTTGAAAATTAGAATCTACATTCTCTATCTATAAATAATAAATTTTCTTCAGTAAATCTAACAACACAGTTCGTCATATACAAATAAAATAGTAATCCAATTGATTTATAACAGTAATAACAATTAAAACAACATTATATACAATAAAGTTACAAATGCAGATAATCATTCAAACGTGAGAATTGCACAATAAATTATTTATATATGTGTATGTATATTTATATATGTGTGTATATATCTAAAATGTAAATCAGAATTGACACAATAACAATTATTCTGTTGAACAAACGCTTGTATTCTGTTTGACGTTTTGTGCGAATAGTTACGACAATGTGGAGGTAAGTGTAAGTATCCAGTGTCTCTGTCTGTGCAAGGCTTCAGGTCTCACTTCACAGGTGAAGTTTGCCCCTTGTTGTTATAAATTAAGGTATAGGAATTCCATGGTAAAAAAATACTTTCTAAAGTATTATATTTATATGGTAGAACTGTATCCCCACATAAAAAATGCACATTTACTGGTAAGTCGACCAGCTTGTTTTTTTAAAGACAGTGCAGTGACACCCTAAGATTTTAAAAAAAAAAAAATATGCTCATAAATACATGTATCTGTTAAAATCCTATCAATCACTTTTTTAAAACCAGCGATGTTTTATTGCATTATATGCTATGCCAGCATTTGATCTACTCATCTGGAGCAAGAAATCACAACCGCTATGGACCGTTTTTAAAATAGTTCACGCCAAATTACACTGGGCTTTTATATGCGCAAGGAACAAGGGGAGCAACTGTGCAGTGAGACGTTTAGGAGCAATCATGCTATTCGCTGCCAAAAATACAGACATGTCATCCTTAAGTTTACATGATGACATTATTATTTATGCTTTATGTTTGGTGTAAATCCCAAATCATGCATCTTTAAGTTTAAACAGTGTAAAAATAAAAAAAACAGACTTTCTTAGTATTATGATTCGATATTTCCAAAAGAACGTTTGCATTACGTCTGATGTCATTCTCAACCATTCATTTTAAAGATACAGACTTCGCGGCGAGAAATGTCAACGTCAATTTACGACCATTTACAGGTTTTACAATACAGACTCCACAGGTAATCTTTAAATATCAAGCTAACATGTATAGACAGTTTTGCACTGCCTATATATGGAAATGTTAACGGAAAAAAATGGGCGTGGCCAAATATTTCCGAAAGAAACATAGTATTCCGTAATCCTCCGTGTACTGTTACCTGATTTCATTCATAACGACGTTTTTAGGAATAAAGAGTGATATGTTAGTCAACAATTACAATATCAGTCTGTTGGAACTTCAAATGTAGGGTTCAAAACATGTCAATATATATTATATATACTGACAGTTCATGAATAGATATATCCTGGTGTCACCGGTTTACACACACGACGCACACACATGTTACAAGGAAATAACCGTCTTGTGGTGATAAATACCGTTATCTAAATACAACTGTTTTAAAACTATTTTTTGAGGTTGGACAAATATAAATTACATATTTAACACACTTTGGCAATACATTCTTGAGCAGATCAACACAAATAGATAGATGTAAACATTTATGCATTTTGATTATACAAGGATTTACGAACACCAAACGCTTGATGAATATACTTACAAAGATTTGATTATAATAAATACTTCTAACTTTGCATTAACTCAATGAATTTAACAAACATGGCCGTTTGTAATAATATGATTTAATAAAACTTTTACGGATATTCTGATAACTACTATGAAACAATATGGACAACATTTAAAATCTGTTGTTGTTTCGTCTGATTTGCTATTTTGACGGGTTACTCCATACCAAATAATTTACTATATACGTCACCAGTTTTCATGCAATTTGCAAACCTTCGCAAAAAGTTCAGTGTTTGATTTGTTCCACGTAGGTGGATGCGATGTCTAATTAAAAGCATAAACTATAGCGTAGAAAAACGTTTTTTGAAATGAAAATATAGAATGTATGAATTTATTTAAATCATATTTGAAACATTCATCATTTTTGTTAACATTATCAGAGTCACTATGGAGTTGCGGTGGTCTGGTGGTTAGCATGTTTGCTCCAAGACCCAGAGGTATCCGATTCCTGAACGGGGTTTTGTCCAGAGTTTTTCAATCACACTCCCACGGTGCGTCATTCGGGCATTGTACTGTGAAAGAATACAATCCTGCGGAGGATGAAGTATTCTATCTCGTGTACAGGGGAAGTCATACCCAGCGCACGTTAAATATCTCACTGAACTTCAATGTTAATCAGTTATTCAATTGCCCGTAAAACCTCCCTCGGAAACGGGATGCATGATCATACTCCATAGTGGGTCCTGTACAGTAAATGAAGAAGAAGGGGGATACAGAAAACAAGTGATAAGATTACCTTTCAATAGGGCTGACCCTTAACTTTTAAAGTATCAATCAACGTTATCCGTGTATAAATACCCCCAAAGACACAGTTTAATAATAATACACAATAGCTTTGCTCCTGTGCAGTGACCTGCGACTGAGCTTAGGAAAAATTATTTGTGACAGGCCTATTTGAATAAACGTCAACGTTGTTGTGTCATATTGTTTAATTATATGCCATCTAATCACACGGGATGTAGTAATTATTTACCGTGGATAGTGTAGAAAGGATACTTACACGAGACGCATGTGCAGAAATTGAAGGTATATATCTAATTTATTTTTTAACCCGGATTTTCTTTCAGATCTGTTTAAAAGACTGACGAATTTTGGTTAAACGGAATTTGGACAGGCAGTGTTAAATTTTGGTTTTAATTTTCTTTTCTTTTTTATATAAAATTGCTTTAGAGTTATTTAATATTGTTAATGAGTATTATTTAAGAATTTTTAATTTACTATTTAAACTACAGGTATTGTCCAAACAATAATCAACTTATTGATTGCTGGGCAGTATATTGGCTATCTACTTCCAATAAAGTCATTACTGGGCGTTTGTATATTGAACGGAACAGCTAACCGACCACCTGACATTTTATGTATCTGACATTTTATATAATTTCTCAAAAAGTATCAAAGCCAGTTCCTTGAAATCTGAACTTGAATAAAAAATTAATATTATGTAAAAATACAAACTTTTCTGTTAATGGCATATACAACTTTAACAGCACTTCTTTGACGAAGATATTGGAAATACAAAAGTGGCAGGTTAGCTGTTCCGGTCTGTATATGTAAATACAGTATACTGCGTAATGCCATATTTTTCCATTAAATGTTATGTAACTGAAACATTCGTCACTTGTGTGTTGGTTGACGTAGTGATGTTGTTTTATTTGTTGTATTTTGTCTTAACACTAAACAATAGTATTGATACCAAAGGGTAAGCTACAGACCCATATTCAACATTGCCATAAGATATGACATGTGGGTTCGATCTCCCTCTAAATCAATGTGCTGAGTTTTTTTTAACAATACACTTTATTCGAGTATGGACAGTACTGGTTCTGCTCAATAAGAGAGTCGACAGGGCGTGTTTGTCGACGTTGTTAAGGCCTGTTTTACAATAAATGTACGATAAGTAAGTTTAAATACTAACACGGTACGATGTGCGTAGTTAAATAAAAAAACAATAACAGGGATATAGAAATAGATTATACAGGATTTGTTTAAGTTGAAATATATGTTTTACAAAAGATGTACGATAAATAAGTTTACATGCTAACACGACACCATGTGCATGATTAAAAACCAAACTTGAGAACGAATCTAGAAATAACTTCCATATTTTCAACAAAGTCACACTATACACCACGTAATTAGCTTGAGAAGTTGAATAATTAATGTGCAAAAAGTAATGACAGAAGTGTCTGGTTCTAAAACAGATACGTACGAGTAATATGTAAATGTAAAAGGTGTTGAAGTTAAAGAAATACTTGGGAGAGTTCACTATCTGTATGTAGATTCGCATGTATTAATGTTTTGCGTAGTTCTTCTATTTCATATTTCTTTTTAACAAGATATCCTTAATTTGAATTTTAAATTATTCCACAGGAAAAAAAAGCAAATAATTTGCATTGAATAAACCAGCCAGCGTCACTACGTACAAAACTTGCTTGCGTAATTCTTATCCTTTTGTTTAGTCTGTAGAACAAACCCAGCTCTCCCGATTGGGTTCGTTCAACAGCAATTGTGACGACAACGCTGATTGGTCAGTTGCTTCAGGGAAAGTTTCAATGACGTCATAATTAAGTAAGCGTTCAATTGCTATGAATTGTAGGTCAGGCATAGAAGTCCCTGCTTTTTTGATTGGTGGTTAATAGACCTGATTCGGGAGATATCAGGTTCTGGGATAGAGTATCCGTTTTTCTAATAAAAAGGGAAGGGGTAAAAGAAGTAGTTATCGCACAAATCGATACGAAATTCCGTGCATTAACAATTGAACTGACGCGGACAGTCAATCAAACAAGTCGATAATCCAATCAGCGATCGATATCGGTTATTACGCCGCCATTATCCTGAAACAAGCTTAACTAACGAGTTTACATCTTTATTTTCGTCTCATTTATGTACAAACAATGCGATACAAAATAAAATAAATCATAAAGTAATGTACATAGTCATTCAAAACAAAATTATAAGAGACATTTCATGAAAATCAAAAATACACACACAAAACATAACAAAAATTTACGAAATAAAACTACGTACTTGCTGCTACTATTTTATTAAAAAATCTGCAATGAAACTTTAATTTATTAAGAAACAAAACTTTTATTATGGGAACTATTGCACCAACTTAGAAAATGATTAAAAAAAAACAATTATTACCTTTGATCAGATCAATGGATCAGTTACGCAGATGATATAAAATAGAATATATTATATCACTATTTAAATGTGATTAATTCGACGTTGTAAATATTAAAGCAGGTTTTGGCATATATTCGAATCGATTCTTGTTGAATAAATAACATCACGACTTTGTCATGATTATTCATTTCTGGAAAGTTATTACAAGTCATAGGAGCAGCATTAAACGAAGCATTTCTCAGTAAATACGTCATTGTATGTATTGGACAAACAATGCCACGTAGCCAGTGGGTGGAGCCATTGCCGTTCCCGCGGCAGATCCATTGCCATCCGTTGATCAATTCCCGATATTAAGACATTCTATTAAAATATCATTAAAATCAACGGCAAAAACAACACACTGACATGAGTATATATTCAAATCAAAACATTGCGTCTAATTATCATTCGTCTATCATCGCTGATTCAAGTGGGAAAGTAATCATTTACTTGCGGAGATGGGGCGTGCTCGAGTACTGGTTAACCTTACTAGGATACCAGGAAGCAGTGGTTAGGTTAACTGATCGTCTGTTAGCCCTAGATGTCATAAAAATGACGCTAAATATTCAATCAGTCAATCAATCAATCAAATCAAAACGTTTGTCATAATAAACATAACGATATTCATTATAGAATGGCTTACACAACTTTTAATATTCACAAGTTTGACATACCTCATAACGAAAGAAAAGGAAGTATCTGAAAAAAATCAGATGTAGTTGTCAAGTCACTTCAATGTCATTATTGTTCATTGTGCTTTGTTCATTGTCGTATATAAGTTCACGACAGTCATTTCGAATTAATTTTAATAATCTGATATTACACATTGTAATGAAATGTAATTTGAATTATTAATATAACAGAATATGCATTGTATATAGCTCGTCATTTTTATTTCAATATCAATATAATAATAATAATAATCCTATTTAATAGTTTGAAAAAATAACTTTTTTTACATCCAATGTTAGTGACATGTTGCTTTTCTTCGTTATAATTAAATAAAGATTGTTTTCAATTCAATCTTTTATGCAGCATAAATATACAGTATGCGTATCTCCATGACACTTTTTGGCGGTTTATCCAATACAAACATGAATACAAGTATTATAAAGATGTTTCAAAATATTCATTTTTCCTTCACTTTTAGCATATTGATGCGGCGAAAATGTTGACCGTCACTGTTTTCTTAGACATGCGTATAAACAACATACATTACGAAAATATTTTTTTTATCTTGCGGCGATTGTGACAGCCAAATTTACCTCGTATACAGAAAGCATTGTATTGTAGAATCTGCATTCTATAACAGCAAATTGACAACAGCACAATTGTTGAGATAAATATATTGTGTCAGCTATTATGGAGTCAGTTATTGTTCTCTTAGTCTGCACTTGATGTTTTTATTCCACGCCTATATTGGACATCCGCTGTAACAAAGAACCCACTAAGTGAAATAATAAAACACACATACACACAATGCGATGCTTGGTACATTTTATGCACTTGGCAAGATAGAGAGTACATCGTATAACTTGATGTTCTGAATAATTCCATTGTCTTTGCATAGTTGTGTTTTGTACATATTGGTTCGAGGTTACTCTGGCAGAGCTACGTTCATTTTAACTGTCTCGTTCTATCTTGAGCATACGAGGGAAGAGCGAGGTTGGGTTCATCCGTATATCAGGTAAAACGTCCGTAGTGATTGTTGTGCTGATGACCACAGCGATGATTCTTGTTGTTGCGTTTATGTATGTTTGTATTGTAATTATTTTTAATTGATTATGAATGTTATACGATTGATTGCGGTGTGATGCAGCGTCCTTTGAATATTGCATCTTATGTCGAACATGACTTTCTTGTATTTGAACAAGGGATCCTTTTATTTAATCTATTTTTATGTATTTATGAAAAAAAGTATTTCAAAAAGATTCTCCATAGGAAATGTTTTATTACTTTTGTGTTAACCTTTGAACTCTTAAAACAACATTTGCTAACACCATTAATTTTGTTACCACAACATGTGACAAATGCCCATTATGTATGTACTGTAGATATTCACAAACAGTCTCGCAGTTTGTGGGATTGATTGTTAAGCTATTTAACACAAAAACTGTGTTTTTTGATACAATGTGATCGCATATAATGTGTTTCGGTAATTTGGTAGTGATTTTGAAAACAAATGACTAAAGTAATAATGAATAATAAATATAGATATAACTAATAGATAAAGGCAGTCTTTGTTTTATCTTGGTACAGTAGTTGCCACATTTATAATTAGCATAACAGAACAATGTTTGTTTGTTTGTTTTTTACAAAAAGTAACATAACAATGTAGCCATAGCAATGTGTCTTCTGTTTCTTTCGAGGTCCTCATTACATATCACTGGGAGGTATAGTATAATATATAATCTAACAATATAATGATTAAAAAATGAAGTGTTTCTGTGTGCTTGTTTAACACCATTGTACCTTCTTTTAATGATACCTTGTTCGGTGCCAGTATGTGACCAAACTTAGCTGAAAATGTTTATTTCATTATCTGTAGAACGGACCCAGCTCTCCCAATTGGGCCCGTTGCATAGCAACAGGATTTGAGCACATTTGAACAAGTCGGTTGGTCAGTTGCTTCAGGAAAAAATTCAATGGCGTCACAGTTTGATAAGCGTTCGATAGCTGTGGCATGTGCGACAGGCATGGGATTCCCTGCTTTTTTATTGGGGCAAATATATCTGATTCGGAAGGTATTAGAGACTGAGATATATATATATTAGGGATTATTTGCTTTATCTTATTCTGCAACATACGATAGGGACTTCTGTTTATCAGAATTCCGCAGGAGTGTGACCTTGGTGCAGTACATACTGTCGACACATTTTCTTCTAATCTATACATAAAATGCAGATTTAAACGCATTTCTGTGACAAGTTTTCACTTTACCTGACTTTGACAGTGATGTGATAAAATCCTGGGTTATTGTCACAATTTTATTTTAACAAACATGTTAAAGAATTCATCAACAGGGGCTATAATACTTATGATTCTGTAGTTCGGTATGCTTTTGTAGTTTAAGTCGATCATTTACCATTTTTATTATGCGACGATAAAACATTTTTTGGGGAACTCACTAATACAGTACTTCTCTTGTCGCCTTATGCTTGTGCTTGCTTCTCTGGCTTCATTTCACGTATATTTGCCCCGGTATGTTTATGTTTTAGACATTACAATACACAAATACTTGCTGCTACATTGGACAGATGATATTTCGACAGGACTACGTGTATTTACATATCATCGTCCTATGATGTTATGACTGAGGGGGAAAAGTGAGGTTATGTGCACCCGTAAGCCAGATTTAAACTTCCCAGTGTTTGTTTTGCCATTCATTGATACATGGTGCAATCACTTCTGTATGGCGCTTCTCCTGTATGAGTCTCCTTGATAAAAATATGTTCCTGCAGTGTTGTATGTGTGTTACTATGGTGGTGGATGTATGCCTCCTGTTGGAAATTGCATATCTTTCGGGTAGTTGTTGATAAAATTAGTTTTATAAAATGCGCATAGTACATGAACTTGAAATACCATAACACGGTGGGTGTAGAAATAATTTCTTATATATTATATAAAACAGTAGTTAATATGCGGCTTAAGCAAAAGTGTACACGTCAGCCACGGGCAATTTTTATGTCTAATATATCATCAATATGTTGGCAAGTGTCCATTCTAATAAGTAGGTCTTATTAAGTGTGTGAATGTGTGTGTGTGTGTGTGTGTGTGGTGGGGGGGGGGGGGGCGGTAATGACGCGTGATGATGAATCTAGCACATATTAAATGTCGTCATTGTATTTCATTAGTTCAATAAGGTGAGTAGGGACGACATTAATGTAAGCACACATATAATTGCAGCGTTGATGGTTCATGAAGAAATATTCCACTGAAATATGACACTGAACTGCTGTTTTATCTTCAAGTGGCATTTAATCAAAGTCAGACTGAGTCATTATAAATACGATAAATTACTGTGATATGGCGATTACAGTTGAAACATTATACAAAAGCTGTGATATGGCGATTACAATTGCGACATCAAACACAACTGCTGTGGTATGGCGATTACAATTGACATATCAAACACAATAGCTGTGATATGGCGATTTCAATTGAGACATCAAACACAATAGCTGTGGTATGGCGATTACAATTGAAACATCAACACAATTGCTGTGATATGGCGTTTACAACTGAAACATTATGCAATAGCTGTGATATGGCGATAACAATTGACATGTTAAACAGGATAGCTGTGGTATGGCGATAACAATTGACATGTTAAACACAATACTGTGGTATGGCGATAACAATTGGCATGTTAAACAGAACAGCTGTGGTATGGCAATAACAATTGACATGTTAAACACAATAGCTGTGGTATGGCGATAACAATTGACATGTTAAACACAATAGCTGTGGTATGGCGATAACAAATGACATATAATACACAATAGCTGTGGTATGGCGATAACAATCGACATGTTAAATACAATAGCTGTGGTATGGCGATAACAACTGACATGTTAGACACAATAGCTGTGGTATGGCGATAACAACTGACATGTTAAACACAATAGCTGTGGTATGGCGATAACAACTGACATGTTAAACACAATAGCTGTGGTATGTTAATAACAACTGACATATACACAATAGCTGTGGTATGGCGATAACAACTGACATATACACAATAGCTGTGGTATGGCGATAACAAATGACAAATTATACACAATAGCTGTGGTATGGCGATAACAATTGACATATTAAGCACAATAGCTGTGGTTCAGCGATAACAATTGACATATTAAACACAATAGCTGTGGTATGGCGATAACAATTGACATGTTAAACACAATAGCTGTGGTATGGCGATAACAATTGACATGTTAAACACAACAGCTGTGGTATGGCGATAACAAATCACATATTATACACAATAGCTGTGGTATGGCGAACACAATTGACATATTAAACACAATAGCTGTGGTATGGCGATAAAAACTGACATGTTAAACACAATAGCTGTGGTATGGCGATAACAACTGACATGTTAAACACAATAGCTGTGGTATGGCGATAACAACTGACATGTTAAACACAATAGCTGTGGTATGGCGATAAAAATTGACATGTTAAACAAAATAGCTGTGGTATGGCGATAACAATTGACATGTTAAACAGAATAGCTGTGGTAAGGCAATAACAACTGACATGTTAAACACAATAGCTGTGGTATGGCGATAACAATTGACATATTAAACACAATAGCTGTGGTATGGCGATAACAGTTGACATATCAAACACAATAACTGTGGTATAGCGATAACAATTGACATATTAAACACAATAGCTGTGGTATGGCGATAACAATTGACATATTAAACACAATAGCTGTGGTATAGCGATAACAATTGACATATTAAACACAATAGCTGTGGTATGGCGATAACAATTGACATATTAAACACAATAGCTGTGGTACAGCGATAACAATTGACATGTTTAACAGAATAGCTGTGGTAAGGCGATAACAACTGACATGTTAAACACAATAGCTGTGGTATAGCGATAACAAATGACATATCAAACACAATAGCTGTGGTATGGCGATAACAATTGACATATTAAACACAATAACTGTGGTATAGCGATAACAATTGACATATTAAACACAATAGCTGTGGTATGGCGTTAACAATTGACATATTAAACACAATAGCTGTGGTATAGCGATAACAATTGACATATTAAACACAATAGCTGTGGTATGGCGATAACAATTGACATGTTAAACACAATAGCTGTGGTATGGCGATAACAATTGACATGTTAAACAGAATAGCTGTGGTAAGGCGATAACAACTGCCATGTTAAACACAATAGCTGTGGTATAGCGATAACAATTGACATGTTAAACACAATAGCTGTGGTATGGCGATAACAATTGACATATTAAACACAATAACTGTGGTATAGCGATAACAATTGACATATTAACCACAATAGCTGTGGTATGGCGATAACAAATGACATATTAAACACAATTGCTGTGGTATGGCGATAACAATTGACATATTAAACACAATAGCTGTGGTATGGCGATAACAATTGACATATTAAACACAATAGCTGTGGTATGTCGATAACAATTGACATATTAAACACAATGCTTTTGATATGTTGAAAACGCTTTAAGTGCAACATAATTTTGTAATACATCGGACATATTTGATAATTTTGCTGTGAACACAACTTGCTGTAAAATAATAATCAGATTTGTTGTGAACATAATTGCTTTGCAATATAAACACAATTGCTGTAAATTCCTTGATAAACTCAGCCCCATCTCCTCTCTTTATAGATAGCTTATACATAGTTTTATCGCATATGGTACATGTTCCTTGGAATAATTAAGGTCAGCCAGTGTTGCTCGGATTTAGAAACCCGTTAATTAGGGCTATTTAGGTTGTATCTGTAACATCAACATTTAGTGCAAAAACGAGCTTAAATATAGATTGTCATATGTAGTACTTGATAAAAATATTTGGTCAGTGTTAATATCAGTTTTCATATACAAATAAAGATAACTGTAATCTTTGTCAGGCATGACAACGCCCATGGTTACATATATTAACGCTTGATTTATCGCGCTTGCCAAATAAAAAGACGGCATGAACGTCATTTAAGTCTTTCACTATTTATTTCTCAGAGACTCACAAGGAGAATATAACGAAAAAAAAGAAGGAAGCATGTCGGTGTGCTTCGAAGTAACCGCACCGATATGTTAATCAAGAACTTTAACAATTAACAAGAAGATGATCATATACTTTATTGTACCATTCGTAGAGATGTCATATATAAATACTCTATCAGACTCTTTTTTGATTGCGAAGTAGGGCTATTGCAAGCGGATAACCTCGCCGATATTTTTCTCATTACTTTAAATGACATTGAGCTATCTCTTCAAGGTAACACCGATACAGGAATAACACTTGATCAGCTATCTATTAATATTTTGATGTTTGCTGATGATGCAGTGTTATGTTCAGAAACAAAAACGGGATTGCAAGTGTCACTTGATAATCTAGAAACATATTGCAACAAATGGAATTTTCCAGTTAATACAGGAAAAACTAAGATTTTTGTATTTCGAAATGGTGGGATGTTAAGTAAAAGTGATAAATGGACATATTCCGGGTTAGAAATAGAAATAGTCAACAGTTTTAATTATCCAGGTATAGTATTGTTAAGTGAAGGGTCATTTATTAAAAACGCGAGCACTCTATCTGGTAAAGCATTGCTGGCAATGAGTACCTTGTTTAGTGTAACAAAAATATATGAAATACTTATCAAAATAATGTTTAAACTATTTGGCTCATACGTTCTGTCTGTCTTAAATTATGGTTGCGAATGTTCTGTCCTGGTTATATCGAGGTTATACGTTCCGTTTGGATTGTTAATTCTAACTGTTGAATATATAGGTATAGTAACATGATTACACATTTTATAACAGCATCTCTGTTTATTTAAAAATAATCATATAAATCCTATTTCGAGCCATTTGAAAATACAATTGTTGTTATTTAGACACATAAGTTTCAATATACGGTGTTTGTTTTCTTTATAACAAAGTTAAAACTAATGCATCACTATTGCATTTACATATTTTGGTATGTCATTGTATTGCCATCTGGGTTATAACTATCTGCCTTGATAAATGGTTGTTCAGTTAACGTCAACTCACCGTTTTTATTTTGTGTTTTTCTATTCTTACAGTCGTTTTATTGATTACGGGTTGGTGTTATACTGTGATACTGTGAAAGTATTTCATGCGTATTTTATTAAAAAAATACATAAAACAATAATTTCCCAATACTGATTTATTTATTTTGTTTGTTTGTTTGTTTGTGTTTTGGTTTTAAAATGATGTTTTTGTTTCAAATATGAACTGTGTGCAGGTTTTGCAAACATAGTGGTGTTTAAATTGAAAGTACATTTTGATTACTCTTGCTTGTTATTGTCTCAAAGGTAAATAGTTTTTGAAAGAAAAAAAAATCAGAAAAGTTTGATAAATGTTTGTTTGTTTCTTTTATTTTCGTTTCCTTCATAGCATAGCTATATATTTAGTAACAGAATATATAGGTTTCTTGTCTGTGTGTAGTCTTTTTTGACAAAGGAATGACAGAGGTATGTTGACAATGTCAAGGTAAACTTCTTTAACATCGCTTAATCCTTGGTAACCGAATATGTTTACTGTTGAATGTTTGTAACACGGGCATGTCAGAGACACGTTGACAATGGCACCGTGAATGAGTGACAAGTTCGTTACAATTGCTTCTTATTTGAATAATTAACTTGGTACAAAATAGCCTATGTAATACTTAGCTTATTTTCAAATGTAACACAAGGTCGATTAATGTCACAATTTTTAAATATAACACATGGTCGATTAATGTCACACTTTTTAATTATAACACATGGTCGATTAATGTCACAATTTTTAAATATAACACAAGGTCGATTAATGTCACAATTTTCAATATAACACAAGGTCGATTTATGTCCCAATTTTTAAATATAACACAAGGTCGATTAATGTCACAATTTTTAAATATAACACAAGGTCGATTAATGTCACAATTTTTAAATATAACACAAGGTCGATTAATGTCACATTTTTTTTAACAATGAGGCAAACGTTGATTTTTAAAATCTTGTTTAAAGTAGCAAAGTCGCCCAATTTTGTTGTAGCCATAATTTAGGAATTACAATATTTAAAAATTTCATAAAATTAGAGTTATTCAGGGACATAAATAACATTTTTCTGTTTTACTATGTCAAGTTGATTCTAGAGGAATACGTTATGTTAACAGTGTGTCGTCTCCTGACAAGGGTATTGTAAAATTTGAATGAAATAAGATGTAATGTGACAGTAACGATTAGAACACAGCAAATAAATTAAATATTCTGCATGACTAAGAGCTTACTATATATTAATCCGTATTGCAAATTATTGAATACATCAAAAGTAAAAGAAAGATATAGTTTATAATGATTTCGCATTTTGGTTATTATATTTGGTTACCCATGGCAATTGATACTTGGGATAAGCATTTTTTTCTTAGATGGCAACTTTTTCAATTGCGCTTGTCCTAAGAATAGTTGCTTAGACAAGTTAAATGTCTAAACCTGTTACTGGGCATTTTTATGGCAGGACAAACTTTGCAATATTATAACTATTTTTCTTGTACAATTTTACCATAAGTTGTTTTTATTTTCATGTTCTTAATTTTTTTGTTATTGTTTAATTTAATTTGTGTTCGTTGATTTCATATGTCTTTTAAGATTAATTATTAATTGTAAATAAAGTTTTAACATAAAAATTAATTCCAGATAGAAAATCAGGTTTAACACTTCTGTATGTGTGTGTATTACTAAAGCTAAAAATACAACACGAAAAACTGTGTTTTGACTTCAGAATCTATTTTCATGATGTGTCTATCCCAAACCCGCTATCAGACTTTAGACAAAAAAATTAAATTCGATCATTTGCGTAATACGAGCACTGATGCGTTAATGAGGAGGTAAAGTGAATAAACTGGGCACGGAACTCGGTCACATGTAATGTTTTCTTGATTATCAATGATAATGAGGAAACATATACCAACATGACTGATTAATAACATTAATTAAGCTATTTATAGACAACCTGACGTTGTCATGACAGTTTTTCGTGTAGAAGCAAGTACAGCGGTAGTACAGAAAAATGATTGCTGTGTTTTAATAATACACAACATGTCTTGATGTTTAATTAATTGTTTCAGTGTCAAATACAGACATGCGTTTGGCAATAGTTGCCTGTGTGATTCTATGTATGTCATTAAGCGGAGAGGCTCAATGGGCGGGAAGCGGATTCGGACGGGGGCGGAATCACCCCCTGTACCAGAACCAGAACGCGATGGATTATAACCTCTTTACAGCGGCTCTCTTTGGTGGATTTGGTAATATATTTTCTTTTCTTTTCCCAGCAATGTATGTTTTGATTATGTTAGAATGAAAGTCACAACGTTGTACTGTGGTTGTTATAGATGGTTCTCTGTCACATACACTCTATTTGAATTCAATATTTTAGATTTTGAACTTGACGGATGTGTGACCACCGTTTGCATTCACTGCTGTTTGACATTTGTGTCTCATACTACTAACACGACGCTGTATAGTGTATTGGAGGATGGCAATTCATTGTTCAATAAATCCAGAATGACATCTGAGTTTCTGAGACAGAATAACGTTCAAGTTCTGCCCTGGTCGACATTTTTTGGCAGATTTCAATCCTTTCGAGCATCCATTGGACCGGAAGTTAGATTACAACGGGCGTCACGTGAGAAGCGGCTTGTGCAAGTACAAATGCCATCCTCCAATATTAAATTCAACGTCTTATTCACAGTACGAGACGCACGTGCCAAGCGGTAATGAACGTAAACGGTAGTCACTTACAGTTTTAATTTGAGATGTTTCTATTGGCCAGTCATAAAAAACGCTCTAAAAACGCTTTTATGTTTAATCTTGACAAAAGTATGTATAGCAGTATCAAAATTTAATAAATATATTTCATGGTGCGTTTACATTGACTGTTAGTATAGAGAATACTTGTTTATGCATGTCCTTTTTACGCCTTGCTCACATGTTCACTAAATATCATATTCAAAACATTCTATTATTTAACAATAAAACCTTGAGTTTCAGAAATACATTAAAGAATAAACAGAAAGTCCTGACAAAAACCGGCAACTCTTTCGTATTTTTTTTTAAAAAGAAAAAAAATATACTATCTGGTATATCATATACTGAGCAGAACAGCTAACCCGCCACCTGACATTTTACGTACCTGATAAATTATGCATTTTCTCAAAATGTATCAAAGATATTTCCTTAAATTTTGAACTAGAATAAGAAAGGACATAACGGCTATGTAAAGTCAATACATAATTGTCTGTTTATGTCGTATACGAATTTTAATAACGCTACACAATTTATTGACGAATATATTTTAAATATAAAAGTGGCGGATTAGCTGTTCCGTTAAGAATATAGTCTAATCCATTTCGCCTATTGTGAACGAGGAATGTCGTTTCGATCCTCCTTAAGGAAAACAAGATTTTCAGAACATTAATCATTAATAATTAGTGTTAATAATTACACTCAGTATAAGACGGCAATTTAATGGACTGACATATTTAAAGCCCTAACTGCCATATAAAAGCCGCAAGATGGAGCTGGGGAAGGTTTTAAATAATTCAGTACATAGTTTAAATCTGAGAACCCTTTAATAAAAATCACAGTCATCAATGTATTGTTTTTGTTATAATGTTGCATACTACTAGATTAGTGTTAATACATTTAATTGTTAAAATGTAAAAAAATTAATACCCAAAAAATGTTTGTTATATGCCAAAAATTTGAAAATTTAAGGAGATGCACTCTATACACATGGATCTGTGTTAATTCACCAGTAACAGATAGTCTAGTGTAGCGTTGTATTCGTCTCCTCTTACAAATATATAATGCACTGGCAGTGAAAGTTGGGATTTTAACGATTATTGATAGAATAGTGTCTATATACATCAACTATTCAGTTGAGTTATACATACGGTATTGAACATTTGGTACTGTTGACATTTTTGTTATTTTAATGTACGCTATTAGCACCAATGTATTTAAGGAAATAATTGATATTGAAAAGTGAAGTCACGAGAACAATGAGCCAGTATGAAATCATATAAAGTTAGGAGACACTACAGATGAATAATTAGAAGACAAGCCTGTGGTAAAACGGAAGTCTTTATTTTCCAAAAATAACAATGCCATACGTATATGACTTCACGAAACCCGCTAACTTTAGTGTTCCTGACAGGAGATATTAGAGTAGCTACATAAACGAAATCATAAGGCCAAGTCTATACAAATGTCTAAAACATATTGTTCATTATACAGGCTTATAGTTTTATTGAAACATCTTTTTTTTAAAATACAGATGCAATGGCGTAGGGTAACAAGTTCTTTCAACATTAGATTCAACCCGTCCTCTACATAGTTTTTGCAATATTAACAATGAACAGTAAAATGACATATGTAGACAACATTTCAACCAATATTATGGAAGTAAGAAAAAGACGGAAAGTAAAGTAAGAAAGAAAGTGTAAGAGACCACAGAAAAAAATCGTGTCTTATTGTCAATCCGTTGTCCATACGAATACGTTCCAATACTAGAGTGTAACATTCAGTTTGGCACATATAGAATAACCAAGTGCTCAGAAGCACAAAAACTGTTAATGCATCGACATTTTCAGAACGAAATCCATTGTCAATACTTCGATCCATAGCGCTGTCAAAACCGCTATGATGTTTTCTGACAATTGCATGTATGTAGAAGAGACGCAAATTAAAAATTATTGCGCGTGTTTTTTTCATACGTTTAACTAAAACCTTAATTTGTGTTTTAAAAACAGCTTTACATATAAACATTTTTACACTCATACGCACTATACAAAGAACACGGAGGGGTTTAGTTGGCGGTCAAAACCGGAAGTGTTCCCCATTACGCTGGTAAGTGTTTACCATTACGCCGGTCAAAATCGAAAATGTTCACCATTACGTCGATGACACCATATACTATTGACGCCGACATTAAATAACTATGGTGTCTGTCTTTTAAGTTCTGATGCAATGAAGTGTTCAAAGTCTCTGAATATGTTAGTGTGTTGCCGTTTTTAATTTTACATTTAACAACGTTTACAAACTCCTGATATATTAGAACATAATTGAAATGACGCCCACATTCCCATATAAACATTGCAATAGTTGGCGAGTATAGATTAATTTAAAGTATGTGTTTCTTGTCTCTTTCCTAAGCATAACTGACATAAATGTTTCATTATGCGTGTTTTAAGTGTCGTATTTTCACCTAAATGTTGTCACATATTTCACGTTTTTTTAAATAAATGTGTATTGTAGAGTTAAATATGGAAGATTTTAATTACATAAAGGCTGTAATGAAATAAATCATTTAAAAATTGTCTATTGTACGACATAAACTAAAGGAAACTTCTGATGTTGAATTAAAAACAAATGGATTTGATATTTTTAAAAGTCGGGCACTGTTCTTAATCAAATATGTATATTCTTTGTAAATCCTGTTACGTTCCCATGATACTTAGGTTTGGCCAGTTACTGCACAGACTTATGAATATACTTGTATGTTAACAAAATAAAAAATGTTACTATAACGGACATTTTTTTAACTCAAATTTACCTCCAGGTGTCGTATTCACCAACTCTCCTTGAAATATGTCTAGGTTCAAGCTTGAAACCGTAAATTTTAACCTTGCATATCTAGTTTACCATAACAGATGTTTGTGAGAGTTTTTTTTTGACGATATTAGGTGTTCCCGTATGTTTGTAAATTTTGGTTTCAAAAATGGTTCTAGCATCTAAGTGTGTTTTTTTTAAAATTCATTCTCGAGTTCAAGCCTAAGACTGTTCTTAATAATGATTGGGTGAATATCAAATATCAATTGGTAAGTAAAGCATATCTGTCTGCCAAAAAACCGATGTCGTTAGTAACACACCTTTACAACATCACCAGCTCAATTTATTGATTTGTTGGTAAGAAGGTAGATACATTTGTGACATGTCTGGTTCGAGCGTCAGCCATTACTTTCTTTTCTCATTCAGTAGAATTCTACCTGTCATTTGATGCAATTCTGTTGATAATATTTTATATTCCTTGCATTAGATAAAGCTTGGTTTTATCTGTGCCCATTTAGGTCACTGTATCATAAAATAGAGAGATGTTTTTACGAACTTTAACCAGGATGGGGTGGTGTCTTGAACTGAACTTCAAACGCCAGAGCACAGAACACATGTTTTGTTGGTACAAGCCTCAACATAGAATTCTAGTGACACAGCACATCTATACGTAATAATGAATAGAACAATACGCTTAATTATGAATGGCATCGGCAGGCGGACCAAAGTATGTAAATAGAAACTCGTGACCTAAGTTTCCTGCCAAAGCATTACTCCCATATATACTGAACGAACGGCCAAACTGCCACTTTTGTATTTCCAATATCTTCGTCAAAATACTGTGTAGCGTAATGAAACTTTGTATACGACATTAACGGAGTTATGTACTTTAACATAGTCTTAATGTTCTTTCTTATTCGAATCGTAATTTCAAGGAAATTGCCTTAATTATTTTTGAGAAAATACATAAAATGTCACGTGGCGGATAAGCTCTTCCGTTCAGTATACATACTGGGTGTACCAACAATACCAGGGCTTATACGAGTGCCTTTAACATTTGATAACAATGGCCTGGTTCGTGTGCTGTGTTATTTATACTAACTATAAGTTTCCACTATGTAATAATGTCAGCATTTTATATGGATTTGTCCTTTCCCTCATTTTATCACACAAGAGTGCCATTAACTTATCTTGAACTCGGTATTTGTCTGATTACCTCGCAGGTGGTGTAGTAATTGGACCTCTCTGTCGTGTCCTTCGTTGCCTGTCTGCAACATGTTGTTCACTGTGTGTGTTTAATTTCATTCCGATTTCTTGCTGCTTTAGTTGTCTTGAAATTGTGTAAAAAAGCTTCCCGATACGACGGATTCGGTCGGTTGTGAAATCAGTATCAGCTACATGTTCGCAATATGTTAGTTCCTTTTTATTTCCTTTATGTGGCATTATTACAATATAATATAATACAAATACAGACAAGCAAATAATAAGATTTGTTATAATGTTTCACCCAGCCTAATCTAGTGTATCAGTCACTTATGTCAAAATCACAATATGAAAATTAATTAATAATTATAACTGGAAGAGAGCATTACATTCAAATTTACAACATTCTGTCAAAATCTTATCCAATGCCAAATACGAGAATTGGTTATACATAAAAGTTTGGTTCAACTTATACTTAATGTCAAATCACGATAATTTAGTACGAAATAATATAATATACGAAATGTACATAAAAGTTTGGTTAAACTCGTAGCTAATGTCAAATTACGTTAATTGCCTATACACAAAAGTTTGGTTGATTTTATATTTAATGCCAAATTACGATAATTTAATGCCAAATTACGATAATTGGCTATAAACAAAAAGTTGGTTAAACTAATATTCAATGTCAAATCATGACAATCTAGTATATACGGAACGTAAATAAAAGTTCGGTTAAACTCATATCAAATGTTAAATTACGTTATTTGCCTATACACAAAAGTTTAGTCAAACTAAAATTTGATGCCAATTAACGATAATTTGTTACACATAAACGTTTGGTTTAACTCGATGATCATGCCAGATTAGATAGCTAATAATGCATACAAATTAAGTTGCGTATACTATCTAATGTCACATTATGATTTTTGATAGCAGATAAAACATGTGTTCAACTCATATTCGATGCCAGATTGCTAGTACGCCGCTAACCACACCGCAAACACCGTTAATTGGTCTACCTGTATCACATCCATAATGCGACATTAACAATTTTGACAATACTTCTGTGTGACACATTTGTGTTGTGTATTAAATCATCCTGTGCTTAACATATGCAAGAATTTAATACTCTACCTGAATGATAGAGTACGCCATAAACACAGCAACAACATGATGGCAGCGTACAAAACGTGCTGAACTGAATCATTTCCATACAGATGGTTTAGCTTTGAAACAAACGACTAGTCATCAATTGATAGGTCATAAATTAACATAAAATATTCCTCATAAAAGTGACAGCACTCCGTTCGTATTTAAAAAAATATTCATTTTTCGTCGTGGTATACTTTGTAATCGACATGGAACAATCACCATACATGTACTGCGTGTGTATGATATGAAGAATATGTTTATATCATTGTGACATTGTGTATTAATTATACATTAACGACCGATTGTCAAGATATATGTAGATCTTGTTAAAACTTATGATTGGCATATTGCTTGCTAATGAACTATTTTTTTGATAAGGTAAACTATTTCCTTGTTGAAGAATTGATTATTTTTCAGTTGATAAGTTGAGAGAGAGAGAGAAAGAGAGAGAGAGAGAGAGAGAGAGAGAGAGAGAGAGATTAAATTGTAATAAACATGAACGATTAAGCGATATGTGCTTTATATTGTATATACGAAATTTAATGGTTTCCATTACTAAATAGTTTAATGTTATATGGAGAAATGATATTACATATTTATTCAGGGACTGTAAACCACGTGAATGCCGTGTTCTTCTATATTATATACACAATCGTACTTTCTCGACAAAAAAATCGTCATACTTTGTGACCTATGCACACCAATGAGATGTTCGATTGCGTTGATGAAAGGGAGGCAACTATAACGAGGGAACATTAAAATAACATTGAAGTCAACATTTTGGCAACGCATTTCATAGTAAATCAAAATTATTATGTCCCTTTCCATTGTTTAACTTCAGGACTCTTAACTTTTTATTTATTATCTCCCTTATTACTTTTGACTACCGTGTTGAACTACAGAGGCGTGTCTCGAAAATATATTTACAGCTGTAGTTCATATGTATATAAAAAAATAACAGGGACATGTCCTTGTGGTCTAACATATGGTGTTTTTGGTTAAATCAACTAATACGAACCTGTGCCTGTGGGGTAGAGGCGGGGACAAATTCAGTTTAAAAAAAAGATCTGCCCTTGTTAAATTAGAGATTATGTTCACAGCCGCTCTTTAATGTTTGTACACTTTATTGTTTACATTTTATGCATAAAATTTTGAAACGGCAATGTATAAAAAAAAGTATCTTCTTTCCTATATGTGTACCATTTAACTTACAGAGGGTAACGATTTGATGTTGATGCAAGCGCTCGGTCTGGGTGGTGGATTTGGATTTAACTTTAGACCTCAACGTCCCTTCAGAAGACCATCCAATGCAGATATGAAAACTTTGTCTTTACTTGGCATAATAGACGGACCCGATGTTCCTGACGGTCCAGCAGGGGGGAGGAGACGCGGGGCAAGCCGTCCTCCTGGCAGGCCACGCCCTGCTGGTCCTCTACGTAGAGGCGGGGGAGGGGGTGAGGGTCCTGAAGCAGGTGCGGGAGGTGAGGAAGCAGCACCTCGACCAGCGAAGAAAAAACCAGTAAAGAAGAGACCAGCGAGAAAACGACCGGCCAGGCGGCGGGGCCGTCGACCACGTAGGCCTGGAAAAAAACCAGCAGCGAGAAAGCAGTAAAATACAAAAGTTAGATTTGGCAGTTTTAACAGACTATCCAGTTACATAACTATCACTCAGCTTAATGCTCCGTGATATAAGTAATATCTTACAGTTTTATTAAAATGTCAAGACTTTTAATATGGTATAAAAGCGTAATAAATATACGATGCAGCGATTTATATCATAGGGTGCAGAATTTACAGTCAGGTCGTGGGGTGGGACATACAAATAACAGTGGGTGCCAAATAAATATCAATATCATGCCATTTAAAATATATTCGCAGCGGCGGTTCTAGATCCATATTGTCTTTGTCCCCACACTGGATCTGCAGACGCATAACTACAGAATCGGTAATAACTGATTTAGCTTGATTAGCTGAAAGGAATTTATCAGGATTTTACAAATTTTTAATAATGGTGAAAAACATTTTTCCCATGTATATTCATGGCTGTATATACTCACTGACCCCGTATTGTTGAACTGATATCTATTTAGATATGCCAAAATAATATATTGAAAGGGGATTTACTAAATCCTATGTTAGACTAAATTAGATTTCACACCTAAAACGGTACATGGTTGCATTTGGAAATTTGATCCGTTATACAGGTTTACGCATAGTATAAGTATTTCATCTTAGAAAGTCCGAATGACAATGCGAAAGTCGTCAACAGTATTTTCATGCTGTCTTTTTTTAAATGTGGATTTTGTTTCATGTTTACAACATCTATTCAAATATCGATTTTGTCACATTTTGGTGCATTTGACATTCCAAACCATTCGGATTATATTTATTATTGATAATGAGATGTTTTTTTATCGATTTTAATTTATTTTTAGATATTTACACCTTTGTTTTCCTGATATACTACCTTTAAAATCAAGCATTTATGGGTTGTAACCTGAAAACTAATGCATGAACATGTCATGTTCAAATACGAGTCACGATTACTGTATATAACACCATTGTACATTGAGAAAAAAAAGTATTGTTTAAATCATGTTTTGATTGATTGAATATCTACCATCATTTTAGACGGCTAGCAGACGATCAGTTAACCTAATCACTGTTTCCTGGGAACCCGGAAGGTTAACCAGTACTCCAGCACAACCCATCTCAGCAAGTAACTGATAACTTTCCCACTTGAATCAGCGGCGAGAGACGAATGATAATGAGACGCAATGTCCTATATCAATCATCACGGAGATTGAGGACGGGCGGGGATTCAAACTCACTACCCCGAGATTGGAAGTCAGACGCGCTAATGACTGAGCTTATCGGGCCCGGCTTGTTTAAATCAGAATAATTAAGTCACTGTTTAAGTCAAATGTTAAAACTTACATCTTATTACTTCTCAAAATATCACAGTATATGGGTTGTGTCATGACATCTAACTACATTTTCATTTCAGGGCGAGAGGTGCAGCTGTTACAGACACGTGGCATCCCTGTTTAAATATTAATATATGCAACAACCATGAGTACAAACCAACAACTAAGTTAACAACACAGGCTGACCATGTGACGATACTAACCAATCAGAATGTTAGTCCTACAACAAAGCTGACCACGTGACCATACTAACCAATCAGAATGTTAACCACTTACTGATAAAATTACTCACCATTTAATTATAATATCTATTCAGAATATTACCCCTTTTATATCAACAATATTGACTAATGCAACAGCATTAACCATGCAATAAATTTTAACTCAACAGTACAAAGCAGAATTTTGAGATGGTCACAATGGAGTTAACAATGGAATAACATAACAGTGTGCCATTAGTATAACACAATACATGTATAGTGTACCGTTGATGTAAATTATAAAACAACTTGTATCACAATATCCAAGATTTTCTATTGATAAAAATGAAAATAAAAACACAATATCATACTCGTGTTGCAACTTACTATGCATTTTGCATGTAACTGTGCAGAAAATTGCAGTTATTGTGCAATAATGGTGTTCAAAATGGCTCTGATACCAGTTATATTTAGCATTGGAGCACGGATCAGTGACGTATGATTTACACCTTTCACTTGACATTTATCTTATACAAGGTAAATCAAACTCTTTGTGAAACTATTGCTACATATAAAACAGTCAATGCTTTAATGTTAATTTGTGATATTCTTTAACATTTCATCATCCACATGGAAAAAGCCTCAAAGCCCAGTAATGCTTAGGTTCTCATAGCACTAAATTGAAGAAAAAACATGGCTACAAGCAGTATATTCAATATTACTTATTGTCGTGTATCAAATTAAATGCAAGGTTTTCTTTAATAAATATCTTGTCATATTTAAGAACCATTGAAACAAACATTTTGCCAAACAATAAATTAAATTTTAATAACCTTATCACCGGGGTCATAAAATCTTACAGCAACATTTAATACAACAAAGTGTTTTAACACAATAATGTCAACAGCTTTATATACATAACTACTGTTAATGAATCAGTCGGAACATAACCACTTACATAAAGTGAAATACTGGTCTCTGAAAACAACAGCACTCCATGAATGTGGAAATATTGGTCTCTAAAAATAATAGCACACCATGAAAGTGGAAATACTGGTCTCTGAAAACAATAGTACTCCATGAAAGTGGAAATACTGGCATTTCTGCAATAATACTCCAGAAAAGTTCAAATACTGGTCTCTGAAAACAATAACACACATGGAAACTTTAAATAATTGCACATAAACTCAATATAATAGTGCGGTTCCACATAAGAAAAGTGCAAATACTGGTCTCTGAATGCAGTTCCGTGTAAGGAAAGTGCAAATACTAGTCTAAAAAAAAAACATTGTAAATCTGTCTATCTTCCATTTAGCCAAACCCCTCATGAGGACATAGGCAATGACACGAATCAACTGACAAAGAGAAAAAAAGCAAGCATAAAAGCAGGTTTAAAACACAGCAGGTTACTAGGGGAACTCATGCTCAACTTGGCACACTACCTGTCTGAACTGACTGGACTCAAGAGAGACAATATTTCCAGGGTTCCAGTTCCACTGGATAATAGTTCTAGGGAAGTATCTTGTAAATCTTGGTACATAATATAAACTACCATGTTCTCTAAAATACAAACCTTTCCAGTTTTCTTAACAAACAAAAAACACCATAACACAAAACAACTATATATTATGAAGTAAACATAAACATGTCTTCTTCTTAAACAAGATAAAACAAAATGTAAAAAAAAAAACAGTGATATTTAAAGCCAGTTAAGGCTCTGACAATGCCTTCTGTTGGTTGCTGGTTATCTTAAAGAATGTTATGTAAATATGTTATATATATCCTACATTTTATAAACGAGTATACATGTATATGCAATTCTGATTATTCTGAAGACAGCTTATTTTGTAGCATTTTTTTTACAATTTTAAATGCAACTTCATTAAGTTTACCACAATTGTTATTTTTCTTATCCTTTTAAGTTTTATTCTTCTAAAATACTTCAAAAATATATTTTACAAATGAAATAATTTTGTTAGTGGAACAAATATATCATGTTTAATTAAGTAAACTGTGTTTGTTTTGTTTTTCTCTTCTACCAGCATACGCCAGAATTTTGGCCCACTCTTTATTGTACTGTTTTTCCTATACCCTCAACCTTTTAAATTTATAATTTGTTTTGGCCCGGTGGTTTAAGATATTGTCTCAGGTTCAATGCTGAGGTTGTAAGTTTAAGTCCGGTGCAGTCAAAAAGCATTATATGAGAATGTTTGCCAGTTACTTGCAGAGGACAGCGACTGGTTGTGTCCAGATTCTTTTGATCACCAATATAATAATATAAACAATGTGCTGAAAATAGTGTTAAACCTTCACACAAAATCTCTGATCCAGATCTCAAACTAGGGGGTTCATGGATGCAAGGAATTATATAGAGAAGGAAAAGCAATTGATTGAGACTTTTCTGAATGCTCGCGTATTCACGCAAACTCTCACAATATCTCGTTTCCAATTATCTTAACTGCCATTCATCTTAGGACCACAAATCAAAACTCTTACACTGCAGAATTAAATTATCATTAAAACAATTCCATTACCGGAAATGTGTGTTTAAATTTTGTGAAGTACAAAATTTGTATACTGCAGCTAAAATAGCGACAAATTTCGATAATTTTTCTTTCAAACCTCAATTTCAGCTCATTTTGCATGAGTGAAACATGTTTAAACATCTAAGATTACATACTTACAGTTTATGTACAATAAATCAGTTCCCTGTGAGTTATGAATGATTAATTTGCAAATTATGAATCCTTTGCATGCTGTTTCATCAACATTTAGTCAGAAGATGCAAGTTTCCTATCCTTCTATGCAAATCCTTGATGGATGCAATACTGGCAAACTGGACAAGTGATCAGACAAACACTGTAGAAAGGTTCATAACTGTTTTATTTTTTGTCAAACAATCCACACAATATATTACATAGTCAAATTCACATTATTGAAACTATCATATCCAGTTTCTCAAAATCAATAACTCATTAAGTACTATTAAAATTATTTGTAATTTATACACTTGAAGGAAATTTATCAGGATTTTTCAAACTTTTATTATTGGCTAAAAACATTTTTTCCCCCAATATATAATGCCTACATATAGTCACTGACCCCATATTACCAAAAGGATATCTATTTAAACATGTTGAAATAATATCTTGATATTTTAAGGGATTTCTTAACTTGGGCTATGCACCTAGGTTAGACTAAATTAAATTTCAAGCTAAAAAGTGCACCATATTTTGTGACATGTTAAAGGAATAACATTTTGATTTCAATTTGGTATGTTATACAAGTTTACAAGAAGTAAAATGTTATTATTTAAATGCTGTTTAATTTTATAATGAGGATTTAGTTTCAAGTTTACCAATCCAATTTAAATATTGGTTTGTCACGTTATGGTGGATTTGACATACCAAACCATTCGGATTTTATTAATTAATGATAATGATATGCTTTTCAACCATTTTGATAATCATTTTAGTTTTTTATGACATTTATAGTGTTTTTTTCCTGATATAATCTCTATAATACCCACAGTTCCAACTACATACAGACTGCCTCTAATGCAAACAATTTGGACTATCTTTCATAGCATTTGACATTTTGTCACTTTTTTACAAATGCCTCAACAACAATTCTTTCTTTGACACCCAGTCATGTAGATTTTACTTGTTTGTTTGCTGGCCATGTAGACTTTACTTGCTTGGTTGCTGGCCATGTAGCTTTCGTTGTTTGGTTCCCATCAGAGACTTTACTTGTTTGATTGCTGGCCATATAGACTTTACTTGCTTGGTTGTTAGCCATGTAACTTTCCTTGTTTGGTTCCCGTCAGAGACTTTACTTTACTTTTTTTCACAGTTGGTTCCATAATCTTCCCTACAATGATTCCAGATGATTCCTGAAAAAGAAAATAAACTGTGATATTAGTCTGCATAAGTTATCACTGAATATAAGTGGTCTGTAATGACAGACAAATGGTTTATACAAGAAGTGGTCTCTAATCACAGGTGAATGAATAATACACGTGATATCTACTGGCAGGTGAATGGTTTATACAAGAAGTGGTCTCTTGTGACAGGTGAATGAATCATACACATGATCTTTACTGGCAGGTGAATGGTTTATACAAGAAGTGGTCTCTTATGACAGGTGAATGAATCATACACATGATTTCTACTGGCAGGTGAATTGTTTATACAAGAAGTGGTCTCTAATCACAGGTGAATGAATCATACACATGATCTCTATTGGCAGGTGAATGATTTATACAAGAAGTGGTCTCTTATCACAGGTGAATGAATCATACACATGGTCTCTGCTGGCAGGTGAATGATTTATACAAGAAGTGGTCTCTAGTCAAAGGTGAATGAATCATACATGTGATCTCTACTGGCAGGTGAATGATTTATACAAGTGATCTCTAATCACAGGTGAATGAATCATACACACGATCTCTACTGGCAGGTGAATTATTTATACAAGAAGTGGTCTCTAGTCACAGGTGAATGAATCATACATGTGATCTCTACTGGCAGGTGAATGGTTTATACAAGTGGTCTCTTATGACAGGTGAATGAATCATACATGTGATCTCTACTGGCAGGTAAATGGTTTATACAAGATGTGGTCTCTTATGACAGGTGAATGAATCATACAAGTGATCTCTACTGGCATGTGAATGGTTTATACAAGAAGTGGTCTCTAATCACAGGTGAATGAATCATACACATGATCCCTACTGGCAGGTGAATGATTTATACAAGAAGTGGTCTCTAGTCACAGGTGAATGAATCATACATGTGCTCTCTACTGGCAGGTGAATGATTTATACAAGAATCGGTCTCTAATCACAGGTGAATGAATCATACACAGGATCTCTACTGGCAGGTGAATGATTAATACAAGAAGTGGTCTCTAATCACAGGTGAATGAATCGTATATGTGATCTCTACTGGCAGGTGAATGGTTTATACAAGAAGTGATCTCTAGTCGCAGGTGAATGAATCATACCAGTGGTCTCTATTGACAAGTGAATGGTTCACAAGAAGTTCATTTTATGTAAGAGTATACTGATATGGGTCGTGGTAAAATTAACAACTACTGTAACAAATACGTCAAATTTGTCTGATCCTCAGTTTTAGTCTCAAAATATTAGGTTCAGACGGAGACAAATAACTGGTACTTTGACAGAAAATATCTGCACAACACATGATTTATACAAAATGGTCAAAACCACAGGGGTGGTCCAGTGGTTGAGCATCCATCTTGCATGCTGATGGTTGTGAGTTTGATCCCCAGCACCGTTATATCAAAGAACTGAAAAGTGGTACTGGCTTGGTAGTCAGCATTTAGAGGATATACGCAGTTCTAGGTCTGGTTTGTCTGGTGTCAGTATAATGTGACTGAGGGTGGGGGAGATATCATACCACATATCTCAGGCATCATATTTCAATGTGGCAGTGCTTAGAATTACATTATAAGTAAACACCATCGTCATATAGCTGAAGAAGTGTTGAAAGTGACGTTTCCGCACCATACAACACTTTAATTTAATATTGGTATACAGAGCCGAAATCTAGATTGGAATTATTTCATAATTTATGTCATTATTTCCATGTACAGGAACAATGAATTCCAATGCACCAGACTTCATTTATAAACTTACAAAAAATACTAAATGTTTATTAACGATGAAAACTGGGATTGTGTAGCAGGGAGGAAAAAGGTCATCAAAACAGACGACATACACTGACTGTAACCTCATGAAACAAAGTAATAAGTATTGTTGATAATTACAGAATTATATGATTCAAGTGAGACAATGCAGTATTAATTTTTTTTATTTGAACTCCATTTTCAACACATTTCAGGTATAAATGGCATATCCAGTTTAACTGGTGGAGGAAGACCTCAGACTGAGTCAGACTGAGTAGAACCACCGTCCTTCTGCAAGTAACTGGTAATTTTTCTCGCAAAGTTTTTGGAGCAAGGTCTCGAATCTACAACCTAAGTGGTGAGAGATAAGTGATCTAGAGGTGACGTCTTAGACCACTCGGCCATAAGGACCCCCAACACAGTTTTAATACTGTAACTGTAATGATCTGTCACTGTATATGGTACATGTAGAATCTTTTTGGATAATCAGATTTGCCTAGATAAAGAACAACATAGTGAATCTAAACTGATTTTTTGTACATGTTTGTTTTGTTATGTACGTGTGTGCATGTAACAAAATAGTTAGTTTGTTGTGGCCTAATTTAGTAGTGTCAGCTAGTACATGTCCATTGTAATGATATAGGCTTTATTTAGAACAGGTAGATAGGAATTGTTATAACGTATCAATAGCTCGATAGGAGTAACGTTTTTAAGATCTTTTTACATTTTCGTTCTTTGATTAAAAAATAAATCATTTTGAAGTTTATTTCATCAAACTCCATAAAGTATTGAGAAAGTTAGAATAATTAAACGGGTTTATTTGTCATAAAACTAATTTAAGTTTACATTAGCCTACTAGTGTAAAATCCGCATTGTACAATATCGTACGATACATAAAAGTTTGTTGTTTCATAATTTGTACGAAATTCAATAATGTAAGTTGACTGATTTGTTATATATTCTGACTGTGTTATGGGAAAACTGTCCAGTATAGCAAAAACATCTTTGGAGTTGGCGTGACGAGAAGGATTGAGCATGTTACTTTTCCAATACATAACGGCAGATGGGTATGTGAATTTTATATTATGTTGTATTTAAATGTCTGATAGATATATTTTGACATAATCAGATCTAAGTAAAGTGGTATAAATTGTTCATATCCATTCCAACGTTAATGTCTGTAATTTAATTTCACATTTGTGATATTGAGAGGCGTTTTGTTAGAATTTAGGCCGAGGAATCTGAGAATGTATTTTGAGCTGTTGATATCATGTTACGATGAAGTAATGAAATTCACCATGTTAGAAATGATTAATATGTGTAATTAAATTTTGTTGATGCTTATTCTGATATTCACAAAGTGAATAGGTACAGAATTGGTCTGTAATTATTTATATTATAAATGAGAAGTTATGTAGAGATATAATTGCTATTTTGAGATTGATGTAAAGGTCATATATGAAATGTTGTTCAAACTACCATGAACCTGCAGATAGTATGAATTGAATGGACTGTTATCATATATTGATAAATCTACCACGAAACTGTTAAGATGGCAATCATTGAATGCACTGATATAATATATTGATAAATCTACCATCAAACTGTTAGATGGTAAGAATTGAATGCACTGTTATCATATATTGATAAAAATACCATGAAATTGATAGATGATAAGTAATAGCGACCTGTAGATGTGACAGGAAGTCAGCTGGTGGTAGTACTGTCATAAGGATAGCAACTTACATAATCGTTATATGGATGACTTGACAATCCTGGTGTCAGAGTACGGTCGATAATTGGTACGAAGCGACATAAAGCCAGAAACTCAGTATAGAGTTCTAGGAAAGATAACCCAGTTTATATAGCGATTGCCACAAGGGATGATTGATGCTAAATCTACGTTAATCTGGATGCGGTAGTAGTATCTTAATGTAAATACCATATTAGCGCATTTTTAAAAACAGTTTTAACATTCATATGATATAAGCAGTTTGGATTGCGATATAGATTTCGGAACATGTAGGAGATAGAACTGTGTAAAAAGTCTTAATTCCATCATAGGACCTTTTTAAACCAGCTTTGTTTTTTTTGTTGAGTAATTATCTTTAAATTGTATATATTGTATAATTGTACCTGTTTATTCATAATTTTATTCATGTTAAATTAAAATTGTAAATTTTACTTTGTGTATGCTTGTATTCTACCCTCGTGAGTTGTCAGCCCTTGGTCATTTTGCTACAGTGCGAGTGACACTGACGACATGTTAGTGATGCAAGTTTGACACAACCAACACCACATGTACCTTCAATACCCAAACTTATAATCTACTGGATTCCTTCCCTAGACATTGACAGAGACACAGGCATATCTCTGACTTATTTTTTCATGTACTATCATCATACACATATCAATATGTAATTAAATCACCAATTACCCTCAAACTACCAAGTTAGACTAGATTATAATGAGAAACCCGGGTAGGTCTGTAATATTTGTTTTTATTTAATTTGAAATGACGCATTTTATATTGTGAAATATTGTATGTGTTGTGAAATATTGTATCGTATTGTAAAATACAGTATCGCATTGTGAAATATTGTATTATATTGTGAAATATTGTATTGCATTGAGAAATATTATATCATATTGTGAAATATTGTACAGTATTGTGAAATATAGTATCATATTGTGAAATATTGTATCGTATTGTGAAATATAATATCGTTTTGAGAAATATTGTATATGTTCCTTATGTTTTAATGTTTGTCTTAATGTCATACGTACAGGCTCTTTAGTAATAGTCATCAAACTAAAGAACCAAGGCAATAGACAGCTTTGTTTGTAGGTTTTATTCCAGCTCATTGTTAAATTATTATTACTGTTACTGTTACCATTACCATTCATTACCATTACTATTACTACTACTACATGTATAAGGCCTACTATAACTACTATTATTACTGTATATACAGAAGTACAAAACATTAATATTTTTTTGTTATTACTTACATTTGTGATTCCGAGAGAAAACTTTCCAGGTCCTGATATCTGTGTTGCACTGTTTGATACAATATGCCATCCGAGATGGTTGGGTAGATGGTGGCAAAGTTCTGAATGAATACAACACCATATAGTAAAGTATCAATCACAATCAATCAGAGTGGCATTCTCTACTGGTCTGTATGTGTTACTTAACATCTTACTACACAGTTACGCCCCTTTTTTTCTCACGATAACATAATTCTTATGCTTACCAAAAAAAAAGACCTATGTAATTTGGTTTTGAAATATTTTCAAAATGGTTCATAATGGTTGTGATTTCTTGCTGCAGATGAGTACAGCAAAAGTTGGAACAGCATATACTGCTGTAGACATCACTGGTATTTAAAAAAGTGACTTTTATAGGATTTCAACAGATGCATGTATTTATGAGCATTTTCAAAATATCTCAGGGTGTCACTGCACCCTCTTTAAAAAAAACAAGCTGGTCAACCTACCAGTTATTGTGCATTTTTATGTGGTATACATTCCTGGTATGAAAAAAAATTCTATGTGGAATTCTTTTTTTACCATAGAAATCCTAGGCCTTTTTTTATATAGACCAAAGAACAACATTCAACTCTGTAGGGAGACCTTTACGAGACCTATCAGTGTAATAGTCAGTACTCAATTTTTTCTCCACCTTAAAATTTCCCCAGGGAAATGTTCTTTCCTTCCAAATAAGTAAAAATATAGTAAACCAAATTTTCCAATCAATAATTGACAAACTAGAAATGTGTCCATGGGACACAGATGCCCCCGCTTTGTAACTACATTGTAGATATCAATTAATCCAAATATCAATGTTCATCAAAATCGGTCCATCAATAAAGATTTTAGAAGTCAGAAACCGTCAGCCAATCAGAGTCCAGATCACCTAATTAATATGCGCCAATTTCATCCATTGTAGAACTTGACCTGGGTCTTGTTGATATAAAGCCAAATATAAATTTTTGTCAAAAAAGGTTCATAAATAAAGACTTTAGAGGTCAGAAACTATCAGCCAATCAGAGCCCAGAACACCTAATTAATATTCAGGGGTTTTGACGGAAATTGAACTTGGGCTGTAGGTTATCACCATACATCTTTCTACCAAATATGAATCAAATCCATCCAATCCTTCAAGAGATATTGAGCGAAAACCAATTTCTTGACATTTGTCAGTCCAAAAAGGGGCATCACTCCATCAAAAATCAAATAAAATTATCTAATTGTTCAAATAAAACAAAATAATTTATTATTTACGAGTCAGCCGATTAAATTAAAGCTATACAACAAACTTAAATCTATACAATCGACTAAGTTTTAATTGTGTTGATAGGAAACAATTGTGCAGAACATACCATGATTCTGTTTATATCTCGCTGGTCCACAAGCAGGAGAAACAAAGTTATGAGGTCTTCATCCCTGTAATGAAAAAGAAATTCATCAGTACTTTTTAACAAACATATACAATGTCCAATCCAGAGCCCACTTGCTTCTCAACGATAATCAATCATTTTACATTGATTGTGAAACAAGTTATAACATATTAGACAAGTCATGCTCAATTCTGTGAGTTAAAATAATTAAAGGTTGTTAAATTATGTATGCATGCCAAATTAAATTCTTATGAACAATATCCTTTCCTGTATATTCCCTAACATTTACACATACCTGCACAGAATGTAATAAACAAACCATGAGGGAAGGGTCAATTTTAACCCCAGGATCACCATTTGTGCAAATCTGAACTACATTTGGTAAATTTCTACTTAAATAGTTTCAAAATCTGTTTCGCAGTTCACAAAAAGAAGATTTTGACCCTTTGTGATAGTGTGGGTACAAATGGCCTAATGGTTTCATAAACTTCTGGCCTCTGTCATGTAGAGCTAAAAATATAAATATAAGTGGAAATAAAACTGAAAAATAAGAATATTCTGCAGGTTAAGACGTTATAATATTAATTATCCAGTTTGATCAATTGGAAAACTTATCAAAGATGGCATGGTTATATAAATACTGTGTAAGATGAAATCCTGTGAAAAATGCAGGTCCATACACAGGTAAAAATGCCACGTTAAACTTTCAACGTAAATTAAACATACGTGCCAAAACGTACATTTCTCATGTAAATAGTGCCATGCGCATTTTACATGTTTCTGCCATACGTTTAACATATGTTATGTTTATATATGTTTGAATATGTTCTATTTTCATGGAAATAGTACCATGCATGTTAAACATGTTTCTGTTAGCGTATGTTTAACATGTGTTTCTGATAATCGTATGTTAATTTACGTATGTTAAACATATGTTTTGAAATATATATTAATCAGAACACGTGTAAAAAATACATTTATAATACATGAACATATGTTTTGTCCAACATATGTTTAACATACATGGCATTTTTACCAGTGTAAAATCTTAAAGTAAAAGGAGTCGAACAATGTGCAAGCAGACCAGTTGATCCTAATTGCTCACCTTGAGCAATGTTTGGGTGATGCAGAGGCAGGTTCCTTATTCAGCGAGGAGCAATAAACCATGAAAACTTATATCATAAAACATACCTCATTGTTTCCCCTAGAGTACTTATATTTGTACAGTAAAACATTAACACCTCCCTGAAATGAAAATATAAGACATAGAACATCAACAAGCCATTTTTTGTTTTGTTACATTTCTATGTAATTAACTATCTTTCATATTCCTTATCATTCTATTTGGAAAATGTATTGAACAGTAACATTGAACAGTAAACTTTGATGACAAGAATGACCCTTATACAATCTAGATATATACTAATGGTTACAACTGAAGGTAATGTTATTAGATTTTGTTCTTCAACAGATGTGCCATTCATAAATGAGACATATGTTTTATTTGTGTATTCTTGAAAATAAAGTTTGATGGAAAAAATTGCAAAATTACATGAATGTAAATGTCTAATCCAACACCCTTCAGAAATTTCCTGTGATTTCACTGGTTGTTGTTCTAAGATATAAATAAAGTATTAAAAACTGCATATACTGTCCGTAAAACCACGTTTTTGTGTTCTATGTATTACTACTTCATTTGTTTACAACATCACTGAAATCAGAGTAAACAGTAGTTTAAAATATGTTTGTTGATTTAAATTAATCATAAAATGTTAAAAATATAAAGATGTATTAAATATTTTCAACAGTTTGGCGATTTAATTTGATTTTTACCAGAAATACTTTTACATGTAGAGTGCATCATTTGCTGATATGCATCATTCAGCTAAATGTAAGTTCAATTTGAACACTAGTCGCCCGCTGAACATAATTATAAAATATGCATTAGAATAGGGTTAAGTACACTATAATTTTGAATTTTACAACCATAAATGAGGTTTTTAATGAAGGGTGTTGCCATTGAAAATATTTACAACCTTTAAAACATCATAAACGGTCGCAAATTTCAAAATATCAGTATATTAATCTTATAATAAAACCTTTTTATTGCCAAATGCGTCTCAAATTTTCTTCTTTTAATGGGAAAACTTGGGAATTTTTGGTTTTATGAAGAGAATTTATAGAAGAAAAACATCATTTATGTATTAATTAAACAGTCTTTTTCAGAGGCCAACAAAACTTCTTCCTTTTTCAAATATGATGAATATCTTTTTCAAAATATCAAATAGATGGTTTTTGTGGGCAAATTTGAAAGCAAAGTGCTGATGGATGAAAATATTTAAAAAGCTTATTCAGAAATCTATGTCATACAGAAAAATACCATCTACAACTTTAAAGTATTGTTTTCTAGAGGCTTTGTAATGGTTGACAAATTCATTTGTTGAAATATTTAAGACCATTATATTTTAAAATTTTTGATGTTTTTTTGTTGTATTTTTTTTGTATTTTTTTATGAAGATAAAAAGTGTAGGGCAGCATGAAAATAAAGGGGCGGCTGGGTGATAATCTGGCAATTAATTTATTATTGCCTAATCAAGCTTTAACTATTATGTAGAATACTCACCAGGCTTTGTCTGTGTCTTTATTGTTAGCCAAAACTGTCATTATGTATCCAAGGCAAGTTCCATCCATACTAAAAATAGAAAAAACAAATCCATTGTTATGTGAACATGTTACTGATCTATTGAATATTTAGATTTTTATTTATAATCAATCGTGTTTCGACTGTTCTAATCTGGTCCAACTTGTACACATATGTAGCAATTATGGTAAGCAGCTTTTATCAATACTTATAAAGGAATGACTTGTTACATTTATTTGAAATAACAAATGTGTTTATAGGAAACTGATGCCTCAACCATGTTAGTAAATTTTAACAAATCTTAAGCCAAACCAGTCTTAACATTGGCTGACATTGAAAAATATTGAAACTGGCCTGTACTTTATAATTATACAGCTACATGTACACACCAAGACAGGCCCTGACGGATGAAAGGATGGACTCTCTTACAAATGGGGTATTAAGGCAACTTCTTTGCAACAGCTGATTATTGGTGTGGTCAATAATTTTAGCCATGTGAAAGCAATTTTAAATAGATAGTTTCTACATTACTGTTTTGTTAACATCGTAAAATTACTAACCCCAATCCCTAGACACTTAGATACCCATTCATGTGTGCGGACCGACAGACAGATAAAGCTTTATGTAGAATGATGGTGTAAAGTATCTTAGTACCTTGAGAATTAACTTATAATTCTAGTTTCTGTGCAGATACTACTTGATTTGATTTAAAATATTTGACAGCAATTAATACTTTTATAATGTTACAGAATGAAATATAATTAATTTAATGTTTAATCTTTCCATTGCCTCCTTGTTATATAAAAATGTTAAATTTCAGCAAAATTAGTACAGTATAGCACTTTTAAAGAATTTTCTACTTATTGCCAAAAGCAAATTTTTTTCAACACAGCTAAAGCACAATTGCATTAGCCTTTTAAAAAATACAGTTTAAAGCCTCAAGCGACCTTCTTAGGGAATCAGGCAAAAAGGTCACATAAGATGAATATAAAATTATATAAAAGCAGCTTATTCAGGACATTTATAATTAAATCATTAGAAATTAATTTTTTGTAATTAATGTGTTTTCTATGTAATATGTTATCTTTGCTGGCTATAGATCATTTACATATATTACTACAGTTGAACTTGTGTAAGCAATCACCTCTATTAAGCAGCCACTTGTCTTAAGCAGCCAAATTTGCTATTTCCCATGTATATGCCGATAGAGCAAATTAACCTGTATTAAGCAACAACCTGTCTCAAAAGGTCACTTTTGCTTCTTCCCTTCACTGGCTGCTTTAGACAGGTTTAACTGTATATTCATAATGATATGTGTTTATTTTAACTATAAATTTATTGTTTTGATAATCAATAAATGGAACAATTTTCCATCTGTTTTCTTACCAATGTCATATTAATGGCTATTGTTCACTTAGTACTGTACTTACATATTTTTTGCTCTTGAGAATTTGTCATTGTACGAAGTCCACAAACTGTCATACACCGTCTTGGCAATCTGTGCAAAGTCTCTTTTTAGCTTTAAAGAAAACAGAACCTGTGTTATAAGACCACCTAAGGAAAGTATGTATACTCATCTTGAAGCAAATACTGGTACAACACTTTAAATACAGGTTACGGATATGTTTAAAAATAAAATAACATATAAAATACATAAATGTTAATCAAGGCCTGGATAAACATGAAATACGTCCATGGGACACAGATGCCCCCGCTTTGAAACTACATTGTAGATATCAATAAAGCCAAATATCAAGTTTCATCAAAATCGGTACATCAGTAAAGATTTTAGAGGTCGGAAACCGTCAGCCAATCAGAGTCTAGATCACCTAATTAATATGCCTCAATTCCATCCATTGTCGCATCTGACATGGGTCTTGTTGATATAAAGCCAAATATAAATTTTAGTCAAAATCGTTCCATAAATAAAAACTTAAGAGGTCAGAAACCCAGAACACCTCATAAATATGCACGGATTTTGACAGAAATCGAACTTGAGCTGTAGTTTATCACCATACATCTTTCTACCAAATATGAATCAAATCCATCCAATCCTTCAAGAGATATCGAGCGGAAACCAATTTCTTGACATTTGTCAATAATCTATGTCCAAAAAGGTCCATCAAAAATCATTAGACTGGAACAAAATACGAACTTGACTTGTATTATCTGAATGTGAAGTCACACACTAAATTTGGTTTAAATCTAGTCATTAAAACTAAAGATATAAGTCGAAAAAACTATTTTCGTATGTACGGGACATACGTAGGGATGGACAGAGATGATACTATATGCCCCCCTATTAAAAATGGCAGGGGCATAATAACTGATCAAGTATGCCAAAGTTCATGCCTCGGTAAAGTCTTAAATTACATTTGTAAATATATAGAGGCCATAACCGCAACCCTTGGTGTAACAAAAATAGGTTTTATTACACTAAGGGTTACATTTGCGACCTTAGTGTAAGCGCATGTTTTGTACATGTATTGACATTTGATTATAATGGGTTCGGTTAGTGTGGTAACAATTATTTCAACAAGAAATTTATTTATCCCTGCTATGAAATGGGGGCATAGTGTTACCCATGTTATTATGTCAAGATGGTTGTTACAACAAACAAAATAATACTATCCTAGTGATAATGGTATCTCTCTTTTTCTAGGATTTTTAATTTTTGAAAGTGACATAACCCCACACAAAGACAGAATTAATTCCCATGACAAAAGCGTAGGGTATATAAGGTCAGCCACACTATGAAGTTCTTACTGCCCTTTCAGTGCTCTAGTTTTATTTTGGTGCTAAAACTATGCTTTATTTTATCACCATCATTACAAAAGCATTATCTCAAAGGCATGCTGATAACGCAATATATTATTTAATTTACTGTGCACTTATCTTGGACATATTGAAATTATGGAACATAACTATTAAAATTATCACTTGAAAAAAAATGACAAGTGACCACTGATCATCTCAAATTCTTGTTAGATAAATGTAAATAAACAGCAGTCTAATCTAATATCTTCATTAAATTTTCTTTTTTCCACTTCATAATTAAATAAAAACTATTTACCAGATCTCAAATTTTGTTACACTTAGAGTTAAAGCCACAACCATTAGTGTAACAAAGTATCTATTTTGTGGTTAGAAATAACCATAAGTGTAACAAAATAAGAGATATTATAGAGAAGATCTATGCTTTCTAAAATTTTGTTGCGACAACATGCAACATATTGCCCTTTATTGTAACATATATGTTTGTTACACTAAGGGTTGTGGTTATGACCCCTAGTGTTGGGATACTGTCATAATAAGGTAATAACAAACCCATGTAGAGTACAGGACTTAATTTCACAAATAATCATACAATAATTTTTACACGTGAACGTATGGTTCTTCGCGTAAGCGTAAAAGTTAGATGATACTGCATTTCACAAAAAATTGTAAACATAAGTTACATCTAATATTAATCGTAACTTTAAGAGTGCCTTTTGACACATATAAGTTTATTATTTTACTCGTAAATGAAAAAAAAAATGGCTGACATTTGGTAGCAGAAATGGGCAGCTCGCCTGCAAATCAGACGTGCACGCATTTTTCGCAACAGGGGTGATATTTTGGAGATCATTGATTTTGACCACTGAACAATCCATGTTTTGATTACCTGTTGTACCAGACAAATAAAACGAAACAGAAAGTATTTAAAACGCATGCGCAAACCAGTAGATGTTGTTAATATTTCCAGACTTTTTATTTTTGGAAAGTTACGAGTCGCAGACAATAATCGTAAACTTATGTTTACTATTTTCCAGTTATGTTTACAATGTTGCTTAAGAGTGGTTTTGTGAATTAGATGTAAATAAAATCTTAAGATAATCTTAACTTTTATCTTAAACTCAAATCTTCCAAATTTTTGTGAAATTGACTCCAGGTTTGTGTAACTGAGACTACTCACTTACCTGGTGAGAGTGATTGCCCATGGACATTAGCTGGAAGAAATGTTTCCGTGCCTCAAGATTGACTCCAGGTTTGGGTAACTGAGACTACTTACTTACCTGGTGAGAGTGACTGCCCATGGACATTAGCTGGAAGAAATGTTTCCCAGCCTCAAGATTGACTCCAGGTTTGGGTAACTGAGACTACTTACTTACCTGGTGAGAGTGACTGCCCATGGACATTAGCTGGAATAAAATGTTTCCCAGCCTCAAGATTGACTCCAGGTTTGTGTAACTGAGACTACTTACTTACCTGGTGAGAGTAACTGCCCATGGACATTAGCTGGAAGAAATGTTTCCCAGCCTCAAGATTGTCTCCAGGTTTGTGTAACTGAGACTACTTACTTACCTGGTGAGAGTGACTGCCCATGGACATTAGCTGGAAGAAATGTTTCCCAGCCTCAAGATTGACTCCAGGTTTGTGTAACTGAGACTACTTACTTACCTGGTGAGTGACTGCCCATGGACATTAGCTTGAAGAAATGTTTCCCAGCCTCAAGATTGACTCCAGATTTGTGTAACTGAGACTACTTACTTACCTGGTGAGAGTGACTGCCCATGGACATTAGCTGGAAGAAATGTTTCCCAGCCTCAAGATTGACTCCAGGTTTGTGTAACTGAGACTACTTACTTACCTGGTGAGAGTGACTGCCCATGGACATTAGCTGAAAGAAATGTTTCCCAGCCTCAAGATTGACTCCAGGTTTGGTAACTGAGACTACTTACTTACCTGGTGAGAGTGACTGCCCATGGACATTAGCTGGAAGAAATGTTTCCCAGCCTCAAGATTGACTCCAGGTTTGGGTAACTGAGACTACTCACTTACCTGGTGAGTGACTGCCCATGAACATTAGCTGGAAGAAATGTTTCCCAGCCTCAAGATTGACTCCAGGTTTGGGTAACTGAGACTACTTACTTACCTGGTGAGAGTGACTGCCCATGGACATTAGCTGGAAGAAATGTTTCCCAGCCTCAAGATTGACTCCAGGTTTGGGTAACTGAGACTACTTACTTACCTGGTGAGAGTAACTGCCCATGGACATTAGCTGGAAGAAATGTTTCCCAGCCTCAAGACTGACTCCAGGTTTGGGTAACTGAGACTACTTACTTACCTGGTGAGAGTGACTGCCCATGGACATTAGCTGGAAGAAATGTTTCCCAGCCTCAAGACTGACTCCAGGTTTGGGTAACTGAGACTACTTACTTACCTGGTGAGAGTGACCACCCATGGACATTAGCTGGAAGAAATGTTTCCCAGCCTCAAGATTGATTCCAGGTTTGGGTAACTGAGACTACTTACTTACCTGGTGAGAGTGACCACCCATGGACATTAGCTGGAAGAAATGTTTCCCAGTCTCAAGATTGACTCCAGGTTTGGGTAACTGAGACTACTTACTTACCTGGTGAGAGTAACTGCCCATGGACATTAGCTGGAAGAAATGTTTCCCAGCCTCAAGACTGACTCCATGTTTGGGTAACTGAGACTACTTACTTACCTGGTGAGAGTGACCACCCATGGACATTAGCTGGAAGAAATGTTTCCCAGCCTCAAGATTGATTCCAGGTTTGGGTAACTGAGACTACTTACTTACCTGGTGAGAGTGACCACCCATGGACATTAGCTGGAAGAAATGTTTCCCAGTCTTAAGATTGACTCCAGGTTTGGGTAACTGAGACTACTTACTTACCTGGTGAGAGTAACTGCCCATGGACATTAGCTGGAAGAAATGTTTCCCAGCCTCAAGACTGACTCCATGTTTGGGTAACTAAGACTACTTACTTACCTGGTGAGAGTGAACACCCATGGACATTAGCTTGAAGAAATGTTTCCCAATCTCAAGATTGAAAGATGAGAAATTCCTTGTTTCCACATAAAAGTCTAAAATAAAAATCATAAAACAAACTTTCAATGTATAAAAATGTAATATTTATATTACATAAAATTTAATCATAGCGGTCAAAAAAATGTGTTCATGTGACAAACATGACCCGCTTTTGTACTGCCAGTTATTTGAAACCAGATTTAAATGAATGTAACCAAATGTTTTTAACAATGACACAATTTCAGGAACTTGAGGGCCACAATAGGACTAAATCTAAAACACAATAATATATTGGTAACAAGACTTTATTTTGTTATTATCTCGATTGATGCTCTGGAAATAAAACCAAAAATAAAATAAAAAAGGAAAGAGACAATTCAGTCATATCCAAGCTGAGTTAGGATGTTTTCTCTGCACATCCACACATTGCCCACTATCTATATTCCAAGTCTTGTTGTATTCTCTTACATAATTTTGAAGATATGCACTGGAAAAGCAAAATAAATTACAAAAGGGGAGACAATTATGTCATTATTCAAGATAGAGTTATGATTCATTTGTGCGGCACTTCCACATATTGTCGTCTATCCATATTCCAAGTGTACTTCGGTTCCCTTCAGTATTTCTGGAGTTTTGTTCCAGAAATGTAATCACGTAGACACACAAATGGACGTAAAGTTTTAATGTTTATAGTACAGTCAAACCTTTGCAAGCATTCACCTCTATTAAGCAGCCACTTGTCTTTAGCAGCCACATTTGCTGTTTCTCATTACTATGTTTTCAGAACAAATTGACCTGTATTAAGCAACAACCTGTCTTAAAAGGCCACCCTTCCCTTGACTGGCTGCATAAGACATGTTTGACTACAAACGATTAGGTAGTCTAAACTTCCAAATCTCGTACACACTCTTTTTCTCTATTTCACATTAAACCATGGTTGTCACTGATGGTCAAGATTTTTGTAATTGGGGTCCTCTATAACAGAGCAGTCTTAGGCACAGTCTAACGATCACCTACCTCTACAGTTGAGGTCATGGGTAAGAACCCAGTATGGTCCAAAACTTTTATCTGAGAATATTAGCAATTTACTTGAGGAATTATGATGATTCTACACAGATTCATGTTTACAATTCAAAAGTCTTCTTCATACAATAACACTGCAGCAAACACCCTGTAGTGTTGGGAAGTCGGCATTTAATTATTTTTAAAACATCTTGCTTACCTTCCCACAGCTCTGTTATGTGGTGATATTCCTGGTACATATCTATTACGTCCAACAGCTTGCTGTACATGTCACTCCTTAATGCTGTCACATACTGTGAATAAAAACCAGAGGCCCAATTTCAAGTTATCAACTTATTAAAATTTTAATGATTTTTTTTTTCTCCTGAAATATATGTCAAATTTTATAAATATTTTTCAAATGCCTAAATTAAAAAATGCTGAAAATTTTATCACAATATTTAACGCCTATCAGGAGTTTTTGCAAAATATCTAAATGTTTGCGGTTCTGGCAACACCAAATATGCATTTATTTTCTCTATCTTAAATCATGTTTTGCTGTTGAATAAGCTTTAGTGCACAGCCTTCTTAAAGTTAAACATGTTTATTGACCACTAAAACAGACTATTCTATTCGTCTGACAGACGGCATTATGCTTGACAAACCAATACTACGACAAAAAGAGGGTTTCGTGACTGGGGAGTGAATATCTTCCTTCAACAATTTTTCATATAATCATTCAGTCTGGTTAGCATCATTATATGAAGTTATTCAATTTAATCATCAAAAATGGTGTTATCTTTAGACATAAACAATTAATGTGATGTTATTTTGAAACATACATGTAATCATCAAAAGTGATGTCATCTTTAAACATAATCATCAAAAGTGATGTCATCTTTAGACATAATCATCAAAAAGTGATGTCATCTTTAGACATAATCATCAAAAGTGATGTCATCTTTAAACATAATCATCAAAAGTGATGCCATCTTGAGACATAATCATCAAAAGTGATGTCATCTTTAAACATAATCATCAAAAGTGATGTCATCTTTAGACATAATCATCAAAAGTGATGCCATCTTGAGACATAATAAAAAAAAAATGATGTCATCTTGAGACATAATCATCAAAAGTGATGTCATCTTGAAACATAATCATTCTTGCCTGAATGTACTATGTCATACAATGGATGCTAACTTTATTTTCAAACAGTTGATATTGTTCATTTTTACATTTTTTTAAAATATAAGCTAACTTTTTTAAAGTTTCGCTATGTACATGTATGACCAAAGTAAACACACAGTACACAGACAGTATCAACACTAGAAAGCAGAACTTACACTTGGCCGGAGTTTGTCAAACATATCCATGACGGTAGCACAGGTCTCTGTCTTCATCAATAGTGTCAGCAATTGATTACTGCAACAGACGAAAAAACAACATGAAACACATTCATTCAGTCAGTTGCTATGGTTACAGTAACATTACATCTTACATATAGGATGCCGACACTAAAGTTTCTATCTACACTTTAATTATCGATTACCATCAAACTGAATGTTTTCCCTAGACTGTAATGTCACACAGGTACATGTATATTATGCCACAGACAAATGGTATGACAACTCAAAAACTGCTCCCAACAGGCCAGTCTTCAAATGAACTATCCTCTTAGTGCAAAGCAAGGGAGTTTATAAAATCAATGTAAAAGCTTTTGATAAGAACCTGCCAGCAAATTTGTACCAGACAGGTGCTTTACGAGATGGACCACTAGTTACCTTAACCTTGGAAATGGTTTTCTTGTATACCAGATAATGATATTTACATTTTTACCAGGGTTAGATATGTCTATCTCACCTTAGGGCTGAGATAAAATCCTCACACTGTGATGGAACCATCTAGATGACGTAATGTATAAAATATATGACACACATCATACAATTAAGCATTGGTGTAAAATTCATAATGATAGATTAAGTTAAAATAAGTATTCAATGTGTTTAGTATGCAAGAAAAAAAAAAATTCATGGCTTTTTCATTTCGGATAGAAAATTCCGTCCCTTCGGATAACTGCAGAGCCAAAACGGTTTTCCCTTGAGACAGAATTTTCTTCCCAAACCTCAAACCCATGTGAGATTCTTATAATCTGTTATGTCATATTTTGTTTTGTTTTTTCACAATCTGAAGTATGGATGGACGTACAGGATGAGCAGTAACAGTATATGTTTGCAGACTTCACTTGCGGGGGCCCGATTAACTCAATCGGTTACGTGTCTGACTATCAATCCATGGGTCTTAAGGTTGAATCACCATCCAGCAACAGTCTCCTTGATGATATTGATATATGACATTGCGTCTCATTGTCGAGGGTGCTCGAGTACTGGTTAACCTTTCAGGATCTAAGAAACAGTGGTTAGGTTAACTGATTGTCTGTTAGCCCTCGATGGCATAAAAATGACGCTAACTATTCAATCAATCAATCAGTTTTATAAGATCAGTTGGGGTGAGGGTGACATAAATCATGATATTTAAGTTAAAAAGCTGCGAGTACAAAATAAACTTTGTCCGACTTACTTGAAAAAATACTCGTAGAATATATTGGTAACTATGTATCGCATTCCCATTTCTTGTTTGAAGTTATACAACATCAGAGCAGTGTCAGAGTCCATCGCATGTCCACACTTAAAACAAGAAAATAGCATGTTTCAGTATGCTCAATTAACCTTAAAGGATGTTTATCAGAATAAGTGCTATATATGAATTAAAAAATAAAAATAATTATCAAAATGGATAAAAATCATCTCATTATCATTAATAGATATAAACTGAATAGTTAAGTATTTCAAATCCACCAAAACGTGAAAAAATCGCTATGTTAATTGGAGAGGTAAAAATGAAACGAAGATCCCAATTCTCAATATAGGCAGCACTTAAATACAGTTTTAAAACCTTTGCATCGTCATTCTGACCCATTCTAAGATAAAACAGTTTTAACTATGTGTAAACCTGTATAAAGGATCAAACTGAAATCAAAATAAAATCACGGGACTCATTAAAATCGTCACAAAATATGTTGCCGTTTTAAGCGGGAAATCTATTTAGTCCAACCTAGGCACGTAGCCCAAGTTAGGTAAGCTATTTATTATATATCATTTTAACAAGTTTAGATAAATATCTTGTTGGCAATATGGCTCAGTGAGCATATATAAGCATGGTTCATTGGAAAAATTTTTTTTTAGCCAATTTTAAAATTTTGAAAAATCCCGATATATTCCCTTTTAGGTTGACACACTATGGTATCACATCATTCTTCATACATAGCAGGGCATTAATAACTTTATAAGCATGTTGTTTTCTGTGAGTTTAAAACTCAGGAAGGATTGAGTTAGATATTGATAAAGAGATTTTAGTCACTCTCATATTTCTAACAACCATTCCCATAAAGACTGTGTCATTGAAATGGCTATTACACTACTGTACATTCATATATAAATGAGAATGGAAATAATGGACAAAATGCAACTTATACAAACTTAATTATTAAAATATATTTACCTCCTGCATAGCGGTCAAGAAGAACTGATCTATAAGAGAACACAATTTAATTAATAATTTTTTGTTATTTCAAACATGAAAATAACACAAAGCATTTTATCTCATATAATATTAACTAAAAATTCATTAAGTACCAGTATTTTTACTCGAGTTTATGCCCAAATTCAAAGCAAGAAATAGAAATAGTGTCAGTTTAATGATATATATGTAAGCATATAAAAAGTTGTTAACCTCTCCAAACGGCAACATTTGCCTCCATAAATAACAACATAATTATGAGCATTTAAATTCAAACTTCGGTTACATTTTTGCCGAGTGTAAATGATATGAAAAAAAAGTCTAAATTGAATATCTAATAACCTGGCATTATCACCCAAACATGTAGTCAAGCTTTTTTCTTTGTCATATTTCAAAAAGAGAATGAATGGTGTATGTGTTTCATGACAAAATAGTGAATAATTCTTCACGCTGAGATATTTCTATAATTTAACTTTATATTTTTTTTAACACAAAAAATAAAATAAAAAAAGGCAATTTACCTAGCCTTATATAGAGGTGATTTCTTTAATAAATCAGAATAACCAATGACTTATATTTCTACAGTCACATGTTGGAATAACACTAAAGTTCAAGCCTGGTCCGATTAGCTCAGTCAGTTATGACTATCAATCCAGGGGTTGTGAGTTCAAAATTTCGCCCAGCAACCGTCTCCGTGATGATTGATATACAACATTGTGTCTCATTATCATTCATCTCTCACCACTGATTCAAGTGGGAAAGTTCAGTGACTTGCAGAAATGGGGTGAGCTCGAGTACTGGTTAACCTTTCAGGATCCCAGGAAACAGTGGTTAGGTTAACTGATCGTCTGTTAGCCCTTGATGGCATAAAAATGATGCTAAATATTCAATCAATCAATACTGAAGTTCAACCATTTATCTACATTCATCAGTGAATATAATCAATAAAATTACCGTACCGCTGAAATGATCAGTGCCAACTTCATCTCCAGATGTCTTCATATATTCTAATATTTCTCTAATGTCCGTGATCACCGACATATCTAAAATAAAATAAATATTTTTGTACAAAAGTAATGAACCATGTACATGTATTTGAGTTAGACCATAATGTAATTCAGATATGTTCAACATTTTTGCTAAATTACGTCAAAATCCCTTATTTTAGTTTATATTAATTTATTTTAGCTCATGTAACACCCCAGGTATTATGGTTCAATATTACCACCAAGGCCATCCTTAAACAATATTTGTTTGCTGTGTTCCGACCCAGCATTTTTCATGTGGATAAGTAGGAAGCAAATTTTTTTTTTTGTTGCTAAAGTGTTGCATGCCCCACAAATGGTCTGTGAAAATAACAATATATTTTATAACATGTATCGATGTATTCATGAATATCAAGAGTAATGGACTGACATTTCAGACTAAACATGCAATTTCATGTTTTTTTACATTAAAGCATGACCTTGACCTTTGTGTAACCTTGATCTTAACATCTGATGCAATGGTCTGGGTATTTCTCCAGGTAACACATCATCATGGTATGCTGATCCTTTGTGTCAAGTTATTTCAAATCCCTCCAGGTAAGACAAAGTTACAGACCAGACATGAATTATCAAACAAACTGAAAGTGTGACCCTGAGGTATGGTTCTGGGTCTTAAAGCGACACGTCATAAAGTCATGTTGATCAATTGATAAATTGAGCCAAGTATTTTTGAAATCGATCCATGAATGGTAAGTTACAAGACAGACCTGAAATCTCAATGTGTTGTCATATAAACTCAAAGTGTGACTTTGACCTCTGAGGTACGGGTCTAGTTGATTTTTAAGGGGCATCCGATCGAGTGGAGATCAAACTCGCAACTTCTGGCATGAGTGGCCAACACTATTCACTGTACTACCACCCCACTAAAAAATGTTTAGAAAATGTAACTGAACCTTCTTCAATTTATTTATTTTTAGATATTGATCCATTTTAGTTTGACTTTAAGCCATGTGTTACAAACCTTGGCACTGCAGACTGCACTTTGAATCGATGTATAAGGCAAACAGGCCAAACTGATGGACAAACAAATGGACAGGTGTAACACTTAATCCCCCTTCACCATTTTTCAAATGGCAGGGTCATAAATTATTATTATTAAATTATATTAACAAATGTTATACATTTTGTGATCCTTACATGTTAGTTAATCAATTTCTGAAAAACAGAGCAAAATATAAAAACACAAGAGGTCAAAAATGTTAAATCGTTTATCTGATTTTACCTGTCACTTCTTTTGAATGAACTAAGCCAATAAATAAGTAAATGTTGAGAAAAATAAGAGTTTAACTGCATTCAACACTGAAATCAAAGTCTGCATACTGCGCCACAATGAACCCTAGCTTTTTTAATTTGATTCAACTTGGAATCCTCATTCATAGAAATCTTTTAAACCAAATACCAGTATGGACATATGTGGCTTATCAAATATTTATAAATTTTTAATTTTATCTCTTTTTGGGCCCCTATGGATAATAAATCCTCTGTTAAGGACCCAGCTTCAATTATTATAAAATTCTCAAGACTTCAAGATGATGAAAATAATTCCTTAATTAGATTATAAAAAAAGAAATTATTGTTTTCCTATAGTAAACCTACATGTTTCCTCTTACTGGCCTCAAATGCACCCTGGCCCTTTTATTTGAAATAACTTAAAACCCTTACTCGACATTGTGATCATTTATCCCAAATATGAACAAATTTGGTTGGTGTTTTCTTTAAAAGAAGATTCTTCAATAAAATTTCCCTATGTTAAACTGATATGTCCCTTTTTGACCCCAGTGTCATGGCTTGAACAAACCAGAAGGCAAATGATTAAGCTATACTACATGCAAAATATTAAGCTCCTAGCCTTGCACTTTTGGGAAGACGATTTTTGAAAATTTGAAAAAAAAATTGATAAGCCCCTGGAACGAGACCAAATTTGACCCCCCAAGACCATGATCTGAAAAAAAAAATGAGAGAAATTCATGTTCGAATGCTTCACACACAAAAAAAAATATTTATTAGCTCATCCAAGCTGAAGGCTCACAGGTGAGCTAATTAATATCAAATTTTTAATGCCGACAGAAAAGTAGCACCTGTCTCTTTTTTTGAAGAAGAAGAAGTGAGATTATTTATAATATTCATTAAGACATATAGTTTTAATACAATTATTTTTTTAAAGAGGTCTACAATTTAAAGAAATTTCTTTTTTTTTTTAAATTAATTTTTTGTCAATAAAAAATCTTTAATCAAGATAAATAAAATGCTCTGGAGATGCAATGTCCGTATTTTTTACTGGTACAGTTTCAAAAGCTCCCATCAACACGATATTTGATATATTGATATTGTATAATATTATGGTCTGACATAAAAATCATACCTGTGTAAGCTCTATCAAGCAGTCACTTGTCTTAAGCAGCCACATTTGCTAATTCCCTTTCCATTCTGTTAGATCAAATTAACCTGTATTAAGGAACCCGTCTTAAAAGGTCACTTTTGCTCCTTCCCTTGACTGGCTGTTTAAGACAGGTTTGACTGTATATGATATATATAATTTCCACTACAATATGAGTAAGAGTACAATTTTTACCATCATTTTCCCTCCTGGGCAAGCGTCTGCGCAAAGTCAATAATACAAGCGTCCAGGTTTGTAAGGTTGGTTCTGAAAAAATATACACAGGATTTTGTTTTGTTGAGAAAGCTTTTTATACCAAGGTTCTCTAATTCAATTTGAGTCAACTCAAATGAGATTTCACAATTATTGTTTCACAAATATTCTGGAATCATCCAGAAGCATGAGGGACTTTTTGTTATATTTAAGTTGGGAAAATTCTCAAATACATGTACAGTTCATGGAACACATTTTGAGAAAATCTTAAAGTTGGCATGTGAAAATTCCGCCATTTGAGTCTGATAAAAAAAAAAAATACATGTTTAAATTCATATGTTTAATATGACAATGGTTTTAGTTTAAAATGAATTATTTTACTTTGGGTGTTAAGTTATTACAACGCATACAAGTCATGTTCGAAATCTTCTGAGTAGAACCAGTACCAAGTATGTGCGAAAGATGTGTCCAGCTCAATGACACTATACATAACAGTGGGAGGGGATCGAACCCGTGACCCTTCGATCTTGAATTCGATGCTCTATCACTGGACCAAACACTCCACAAAATTCTTTGTCTCCTGCTTCTTCTACCAACAGGTTTACAAAAAAAGGTGTAGTTTCTCCCAAGAGACAAACCAGAGTTACAGAGAGGCCTTCATTCCCTGCATGTTGATTTGAGCTAAGATCATATTTCTTGCATCTAATAAAAACAGTGAAACCTTGGGTTGGAACTACGCAAGCAATCAAGCTTAAATAAATTAGCAAAAACTAAACTTAAGAATTTCACTCCGACACATTCACTTTTTAAGTATCGACCTTAATTCCCATAAAGATTTTGAGTATATTGTTTGGTCAAAGTACTACATGTTTATAAAACAGTTCAAGACACCAGATGATTTGCTTGATTAGGGGACTTTGTTCAGTTGGCAGTGCATCGGCATTTCACATATACACTCCGAGCATACACCTAATGTCTTCATTGCAAGTAAACCTATACAGTTATCTGTTAATAGGATCAACAGGTTTTCTCAAAGTTGATTCAACAGTTTTTGTTAATATTAATAATATTATAATATAATCACAAGAAATGCCGAATTGATATTCAGAGCCAGTAACAAAAATTTCAAACTGCCTGTGAAAGGTTTGATATTACATTGCATATATAAAACCATGTGGGCCAGAGGCCTAAATCACTAAATAAAGAATTGAATTATCAAACTTTTATAAGCGATATTTACAGTTTAAGAATATCTTTGTAAATGCACAAATAAAGGATTTGAAATATGTTTTCTTTCTTCTTTTTTTAATGGGGTTTAACTCCATTTTCAACACATTTATGGTTATATACATGTTTGGCATATCTAGTTTTGCTGGTGGAGGATGACCTCAGACTGAGTAGAACAACCGACTGGAAACTTTCTCACAAAAAGTTTTTGGAGTGAGCAGGACTCGAATTTACGACCTTAGAAGTGAGAGGTAAGTGATCTTCAGATGGCACATTAGACCACTCAGTCATGGAGGATATACAAGCTTTCTAAGGAACCTATATTTATTCATCTTACTGAGTATTAATTTATATACATGTATATATGGAAAGATGACTATGTATGTAAAAAAACAAACCAAAACATTTTTTTAAGGTTATCCTATTTTCTCCAGTGTCGCAGAGCTCATCATTTTGCTCACAATTCACTGTGAACACTTGTATTTATACGGTCTGACAGTAAATTAATGTAAACTTAATGAATTTGATTTAAAAGACATCAATTATTAATTATGAAAGCATTCAATTAACTTCTCACCTAGTCCCAAGACTTTCATTTCAGCTATAACTTTAGGAATAACCTTCTTTGCAAACCCTGTAGCTCTCATCCCAAAAATAATGGAGTGAAATGTATCCAGGTTGGGTGCCAGACCTTCACTTTTCATCGCCTGTAACAAGTCCTGTAAGAATATAAAACAGTTTCTTTATAACAGAACTGGGGCTCTGAAGCAAACACATTTTCTTCTTTTTTCTTTTTTTTGTACTTACTGAAGGTCCTCTGTAGCTGAGTGGTCTAAGGTGCCATCTCAAGATTACTAACTTCTCACCGCTGTCATAGGTTCATGTCCTGTCTGCTCCAAAAACTTTATGTGAGAAAGTTTCCAGTTACTTGCAGAAGGATGGTGGTTCTACTCAGTCTGAGGTCTTCCTCCACCAGTAAAACTGGATATGCCATATATAACCTGAAATGTGTTGATAATAGCGTTTAACTCCATTCAAAAAAAAAAATATTGTACTTACTGTCTTTATTTTTTGTATGTTACACACTGTTCTCCAGGTTGGGTCTCATAGCAGTAATTTACGTATGTAACTATTTTTTTTTCAGCCTTTTTTATAGCCATTATTGGGTCATATTCCCAGTGGCAAATAGTATCTTTTTTTCCAGTCAAGTGGTAAAAATTCCCAATATCAATATGAAATTTTCTGTCCTTGTTTTCAATTGCATTCCAACAATTTCATCACTTAAAAACATAAATTTAACAAATTAATTGAGGTTGACAAATATTAATCAATAAAAATTCCAGCTGATCTGGGATAAAAAATATATTCAATATTCATAAATTTGCATTTTCAAAGGCATTAAGTATGTATACCCACTATCAAGTTTTGTGGTGGAGGTACATGTATAACAAATTATGCACATAAAAAATTATATTCACCCATGTTCCAAAAACAGCATGTTTATTCAATCAAGACAATTAAGACATAATTCACAAGTAGATTTATATGAGAATAAAATTCTATAATCTAATTTAACTAAGTATTACAAAGGCCTCACTTATAGAGCCGATATGTTTTCAATCTCAGCAGTAAAACTGCACGTTTATACTAAACATTTATATCAAACATCATTTATTATGAATATTATGTTCAATAATTTATATTGTAGTTTGTAACTGTAGTGTAAAATTCTTTAATATTGTTGCCCGAATATTAAATCGCGGCCCGTGATAAAGTCACTCAATGGTCAGCATTGAATTGTGCTAAAACTTTGACGAATATAACAAAAAAACTGTGTAGTCACAAATTTCTCATAAAAAAAAAAAGACAAACTACAAGAACGGACTCAACTATTATTTGGAAAGGGAACTTCCTCTTTGTGATTCAATAAATTTTCCACCATTACTGAGCAGAAAGTTATAGGTGACACTTCTTTACGATTAACAAACAAGAGATTTCTGAAGAACAGCATGCTGGGCAGCTCATGCCAATAATAAAAAACAGTTTGGTTTGTTTTTGCTCTACCTGCCTGCCAGTTAAATACATGTAAGTGCCATTATTCTGCATAAAATACAGGAAATGTAATGAAATACATGTATTTAAGTACCTAAAAGTGAACAAGTGTGAAGTTTCAAACCATTCCTGTATGCAGTCACTAAGGTACTAGCTTACATACAAAATGTTACAAATGTACAAACTTTTGTAAAAATGCATTAATAATTGTAAAATTTGTGATTTCAGATTATGACCCCAACATGAACAAGTATGTATGTATGTGTGGAGTTCCAATCCATTCAAATTTGTAGTTTATTAGATGAAGTGTATTAAAATAAAATTTCTTACCAAAATTCTATCCCAATTTTCTGTGATGTGCCTAGTCATGTCTTTTGTTTTGATAAGCTCATTATACGTCACGAGATGCACTGTAATTAGATATGCAATCAGTCTGTACTAGCTTTATAATATCAATTATTTTCAAACATGTTATGCCTTTACTGTTTAATCCAAAATAAATAAGGATGTACCTATGTACATTTTAATCAAATTTAGTTACATAATTTATATACCTTAATACATTAAAATGTCTAAGTACCTATGTAGAGTATAATCATATGTGGTGTACGTATGTACAGTACAATAAACTGTAGATGTATCTATGTACAGTACAATAAACTGAAGATGTATCTATGTGCAATACAATAAACTGTAGGTGTATATATGAGCAAAACAATAATGTGTAGATGTATCTATGTGCTATACAACAAAATGTATATGTATATATGTGCAAAACAATCAAATGTAGATGTAGCTATGTGCACTACAATAAATTGTAGGTGTATCTATGTGCAATACAATAAACTGTAGGTGTATCAATGTGCAATAAAATAATCTGAAGATGTATCTATATGCAAAAATAACTGCAGAAGCATCTACGTGCAATACAATAAAATGTAAATGTATCTATGTGCAATACAATAAACTGTAGATGTATCTATGTGCAATACAATAAACTGTAGGTGTATCTATGTGCAATACAATAAAATGTAAATATATATATGTGCAATACAATTAACTGTAGGTGTATCTATGTGCAATACAATAAAATGTAGGTGTATTATGTGCAATACAATAAAATGTAGATGTATCTATGTACAATACAATTAACTGTAGATGTATTTTTGTGCAACACAATAAACTGTAGATATTTCTATGTGCAATACAATGAAGTGTAGACATATCTATGTGCAATACAATAAACTGTAGGTGTATCTATGTGCAATAAAATAAACTGTAGATGTTCTATGTGCAATACAATAAAATATAGATGTATCTATATGTAAAAAAACTGTAGATGTTTCTATGAGCAATACAAAATGTAGATGTATCTATGTGCAATACAATAAAATGTAGGTGTATCTATGTGCAATACAATCAATTGTAGATGCATCTATGTGCAATACAATCAACTGTAGGTGTATCTATGTGCAATAAAATAAACTATAGATGTTCTATGTGCAATATAATAAAATATAGATGTATCTATGTGCAATACAATAAACTGTATTGTATATATGTGCAATACAATAAACTGTAGGTGTATCTATGTGCAATAAAATAAACTGTAGATGTTCTATGTGCAATACAATAAAATATAGATGTATCTATATGTAAAAAAACTTAAGATGTTTCTATGAGCAATACAAAATGTAGATGTATCTATGTGCAATACAATAAAATGTAGGTGTATCTATGTGCAATACAATCAATTGTAGATGCATCTATGTGCAATACAATCAACTGTAGGTGTATCTATGTGCAATAAAATAAACTGTAGATGTTCTATGTGCAATATAATAAAATATAGATGTATCTATGTGCAATACAATAAACTGTATGTGTATATATGTGCAATGCAATAAAATGTAGCTGTATCAATGTGCAATGCAATAAAGTGTAGATATATCTATGTGCAATACAATAAAATGTAGATTTATCTATGTGCAAAACAACAAACTGTAGGTATATCTATGTGCACTACAATAAAATGTAGATGTATATATGTGCAATACAATATACTGTAGATATATCTATGTGCAATACAAAAACATGTAGATGTATCAATGTGCAATACAGTACACTGTAGATGCATCTTTGTGCAATTGAATTAACTGTAGATGTATCTATGTGCAATTCAATTAACTGTAAATGTATCTATATGCAATACAATAAAATTTAGATGTTGCAATAATGAGTACAAACAAATATACATATATACAGTATAATCATATGGGGTATAATGTATAATAATATATGGATGCACTTATGTACATGTGTTTTAATATAAAATGTACATGTACATGTGTACAGTCCAGTCAAATGAAGATGTACCTATTTGAATGACGATTGATCTATGTACAGCATAATTATATGTAGATGTATCGATGTACAGTAGAATAAACTGAAGATGTACTTCTGCACAGTACAATCAAATGTAGATATACATATATACAGTATAATCAGATGTACTTAATGTATTATATTATCAAATGTACATGTACACGTGTGCAGTATAATCAAATGTAGGTGTATCTATGTATATGTACTGTATAATCAACTGTTAATGTACCTATGTACAGTACAATAAAATGTAGATGTACCATTGTACAGTAAAATAAAATATAGATGCACCTATGTACATGTATAGTATCATCAAATGTACATGTACATGTGTCATTAAAACCAAATGTAGGTGTATATATGTACATGTACTGTATAATCAACTGTAGATGTACCATTGTACAGTATAATAAAATATAGATGCGCCTATGTACATGTATAGTATCATCAAATGTACATGTACATGTGTCATTATAACCAAATGTAGGTGTATATATGTACATGTACTGTATAATCAACTGTAGATGTACCAATGTACAGTATAATAAAATATAGATGCACCTATGTTCATGTATTGTATCATCAAATGTACATGTACATGTGTCATTATAACCAAATGTAGGTGTATATATGTACATGTACTGTATAATCAACTGTAGATGTACCATTGTACAGTATAATAAAATATAGATGCACCTATGTACATGTATTGTATAATCAACTGTAGATGTACCTGTGTATATTAGAGTCAAATATAGATATACCTATGCACATGTTTTGTATAATCAACTGTAGATGTTCCTATTTACATGTTTTGTATAATCAATAATCAACTGTAGATGTACCTATGTACATGTTTTGTATAATCAACTGTAGATGTACAGTACAACAAAATGTAGATGAACCTATGTACCGTACAATAAAATGTATATTTACCAGTGTACAGTACAACAAAATAAAACACTTTTACAATGTTGGGCATGGCAAATTATCATAAACCAAAGTACTTAAAATTACTGATGGCTGAGCTTTAATTAATATTCCTAAACCTTCCTAAATAGATTGATATTATAGTAGTGTTTGGTTTATTTCATGCTACATTTTTTAAAAAGGATATAATACAATGTCTATAATATATTTTAATTGTTTGATTTGTTTCCACTTAAAATGTATGAAAAACAAGAAATGTCACTGTTAAGTGTCACATGCCCCCCAAATGGTCTGTCAAAATAAAAATATGTTATGTTGATCATTTGTAGCAAGTATCAACAAAATCCATCAATGCATGACAAAGTTACAGGCCGGAAACGAAATCTCACACAAACTCAAAGTGTTGTCAAACAAACTCAAATTGTGACCTTGACCTTTGAGGTATGGGTGTGGTCTTACTCGCGACACATCGTCATGTTATGTTGATAATTTGTAGCAAGTATCAACAAAATCCATCTATGCATGACAAAGTTACAGGCCGGAAACGAAATCTCACACAAACTCAAAGTGTTGTCAAACAAACTCAAATTGTGACTTTGACCTTTGAGGTACGGGTGTGGGTCTTACTCGCGACACGTCGTTATACTATGTTGATCATTTGTAGCATGTATCAACAAAATCCATCTATGCATGACAAAGTTACAGGCCGGAAACGAAATACCGGACGAAAGGACGCTGCAATTACTATATGCCACCCAAAAAATTTTTTTTGGGAGGCATAAAAATGAAATTGGAGGAATATTTAGGTGGCTATCAACACAGCAAAGCTTAATCATCCTATGCCTTTGGCATATAGCTCAGGTAAAAATGACTTGGAACACAAAATCACTTCATAGCAAAACAAAGTATTACCTTTCATGTTGTGAGAGCGCATTTCTTTATAAAATTCTAAACCTCTCTTATTATCTCTCTGAAAGAAAGTAACCAATTAAAATGTACATGGTTTGAATAATATTTAATGTCAGTTTCAATGATGGATGAAGACCTTAGAATAAATCTAAGGAGAACCACCATCATAGGCAAGAAAATGGCAAACTTTCTCACATAAATCAGAGCATTTAACATGTATATATACAATGGCACATTCAGTCAAACCTGGGAAGGAGCAAAAATGGCCTTTTAAGGTGTAACCCCACCATTGATTTTTGTTCTTTATTCTATAGTAAATAATAAAAGTTTGAAGGCTTGTCATTCATAGAGGGTCCCAAATGAAAGAAGTGAAACCTACATTTTACTGTTTGTCAACCTTTGCACTATCAAAATATGATGAGAAAAGTAGGGGTCATGTGTCATATAAGAGATTTTTTTTCTGCTCAGTGTGTACACTAGTGACAAAGTGAAAGTAGACTTCCGAAATCATGAATTCATACCCCAATTTCCAAGCATCATTTTTTTTTTCTAAATTCACAATTCAAACATGACAATGCTATCAAAATGTTCAAAATACATCAATAATGCCATTCAAATAAAAAAATGAGCATTAAAATAAGGAAAATGCACTTTTAAAGACACTTTTAAAGAAGAAGAATTGAGGATTATTTATAACCGCCATTATGCGACTACCCCACGGAAGCACTTCCTTTTTGCAATGGTGGCACTATGCCTATAAGGAAACTCTTTTTTTTATTATTTCATAATTACCTCATTTTTACTAAGTACTACCAATTTGAAGTAATACTGCCAAGTTGCAGGCATTAAATACTGAAACTTTTGTCAAAATACCACTTTTTACATGATCATTATATACAGGCGCGAGATGTTGACCGACATGCAATTTTGATGTGTTTGACTAATTTTACCAAAAAAATTTTTTTTTGACCTAATTCCATTAAATTTTTTACACCAAAATAGTCTCATGATACACTGAAGACATTATCTTACCAAAATACATTATTCAATACAATGTACATGCTAAAAATTGCACATTTAAATCAACTAAAATAAAAAATCTTCAAAATTTTGAAATTTTTCATGAAATTTCAATGTAAATATGCACATATATGCTTTATTTGAGGCATACACTTGCCAAAATGTGTTTTTTTATGAAGCAAATGTCTCCAGTTTGTCATTTAATACTATGAGAGTGTAAAAAAGAGGTTATTTTACCTACAAGTAACATTTTGGAAAATCACCCCCATTTCACTCAAGTCTCTCTTATATGTGTAACCCCACCACTGATTTTTGTTCTTTATTCTATAGTAAATAATAAAAGTTTGAAGGCTTGTCATTCATAGAGGGTCCCAAATGAAAGAAGTGAAACCTACATTTAACTGTTTTTCAAAGTAGACTTCCGAAATCATAAATTCATACCCCAATTTCCAAGCATCATTGTTTTTTCTAAATTCACAATTCAAACATGACAATGCTATCAAAATGTTCAAAATACATCAATAATGCCATTCAAATAAAAAAATGAGCATTAAAATAAGGAAAATGCACTTTTAAAGAAGAAGAATTGAGGATTATTTATAACCGCCATTATGCGACTACCCCACCGACGCACTTCCTTTTTGCAATGGTGGCACTATGCCTTTAAGACACATTGTTGCTTAATACAGGTCATTTTGCTCTGAAAGCATATAATTTTGGAAATAAAAATTGTGGCTGCTTAAGACATGTGGTTGCTTGATAGAGGTGACCACTTACACAAGTGCAACTGTATATGTTTGAGATTTATAAGCAAAAACTGATAGGTTAAGCTATTATGACCAGTCAGAAAAAAAATCAAAATAGTTATTTTGCACTGAAGTAGAATGTTTTAGATGACCATGACCCAGAATAGTCCATTAATTTGTATAAATATCCATTAAATTTAATTTAGCATTTATACAAGATGCTAGTTGGGACCAAAAATTAAAACAAAATCTGTTTGTTCTATCTCTCTCCCTACCTGCCCCTCAAATGCTGTCTACTCAAAATCTTTCATTTTTCAGATTATATTGCCAGATATTCTAATTTCATACAGGCACTGCAAGTGTATGTAAGACATTCACTATATTTTTCACCTGATAAATTTTGAAGAAAAAAACATTCTCTACCTAGTATCTACCTATCCAAATTTGAAAAACAAGGAAAGAGAGAGCAATCAAACATAATTTTATGTTGGCATGCCCTAGTTAATTTCAGAACAATAGTAACACATTGTATAACTTCTTTTGATCATGTTTAAAACTAAAAAGTGACACATGACATAAAAATGCTATTAAAATGGTAGTTGTGTAAAATTAAAGGCTTTCGGGTATAGTTTATTCAGGTATGTAATCTCGTAGCATTGATACTATAATGTCATCTTACTCATCTGTCCGAGACAAGCAACTTGTCAACCATTCGCTTTAAGCAGAAGTAGTGCAGTGGATAATTTGTTGGCTCTTCAAACATGAGGTTGCAGGTTCGATTCCCAGCTCAACAAGATGACCTCCCCAAGACCACAGTCAATTGGTCATTATTTAAAGAGCCGCTTTAAATTTTAATGATCTAATTCAATTTTACCTTAATTTATTATATATTAGTATATCTGTGTATGATAATTTAATACAATCAATTATTAATTATTTTTAAGCACTAATGACAACCTTCAACATTCCCGTAACAATCCAGTTGTATGCGTCTTCCGTCTTCTCAGGAAGTTCATCAAACACTTCCTCTGCTTTATTAAGGTCCCTGTCAAGACGAGAAAATATTATTTTTCAATACATGTAACAGACAAAAATATCATGATTTTGGCTTGTGTTATTGTTGTTTATTACGTGTACACTGTATATTGAGTTAATATACTTTCATTATTTTAAAGAATTAAATAAGTCTCTGGACCATTATTGCACATTTTACCAATTATTATGTGATTAGAGTAATTATATATGTGTTTTGAATAAGTTTACCTTTGCTACAGTGTATAAATATTTTGATTCCACTGTGTCCATAATCACTTATACTTTTTTTTCTAGCGTAATTATCTACAGGTGATGAATGGAGAGTAACAGAATTGATACCCGTCGGTATCCGACAATGCGTAGAGTTTCAAAGTTGATCAGATTTTTAATGAAATTGAGAAATAATCTAAGAAGAACCATAGTTATTCCACAAGTAACTAGCAAACTTCTCACATAAAGAGTGGGACTCGAACCTACAACCTAAGTGATGAGAGGTAAGTGACCTTTAAATGGCACCATAGACCACTCAGCCTTTGAGGACCCTGTCAATCATATTAAAATGTATTTTAAATACTTTAACATCAGCTGTAAGATGGAAAACTGTTTATGCAAAATAAAACTTCTACTTTATGTACTATTTCAAGGAACCTTCTGGTATTTCACATGTCTTTGGAATGACCTGGCCAGGTATCAAACTCATAACTTCTTGCATGCAGGACCTCTACCAGTTGACCAACAATGCAGCAACACAATAAAATGTATCAAAAGAAAGTTTTTGTTAAAATTCTCCTACTTCCATGTCAAACGCTCTTCCTCCTCGTCATTTTTCCCCTTAAACAACATCTCCTGATACTCCAACTTGATGGGTACGTCCATGCAGTTATATACACATAGCAGCTCCAAGAATGACAGCTGGACCTCTTTTGACAATTCTAATCCTGTAGGATGAGACATTGAGCCTTGCTTCAAACGATCTTATAATATTTTTAAAGATAAAAAAATAATAATTTGAAATTGAATTATAGCATAGGTTAAATTTGATATGCATTGACTTTTTAATTATATGGATATTCAATATGCTGTCCATAATGACGTCTGTTTAATAGGCTGTCCCCGTTATTAACCAACAACTGAAAATTAAGTAAAAAGGTGACCAACTTTGACAAATATCAAATATTATCTGTAATCAATAATTATACAGGTACAAACAAATTATTATTAAATACACAGACCCCTTCAGAAATTAATAATCTTTTTTTTACCCAGACACACTGACGGGCAGGGATAACACTTAATGTCCCTTCCCCATTCTTCCAATCATTAGGGCATAAAAATATTTTAAAGACTTCTTAGAGACATGTAATATGTCACACCAGCACCCAAGACCTCCTTATAGTAACATGTCTAATCGCCACTGAGATTTCATATTACTGTAGAGGATAAAACATTTTCATATGGTCACAATTCATAGAGAGACACAAATTAAAGGAGAGACATTTACATTTTATACTTTGTTTATATCTACAGTGCAAAAATAACATTAGAATGAAGGGGTTGTGTTTCATCCTCAAGATTTTTTTCTGTTCAATGTATCCATTCTTCAATTTCCAAGTCCCGTTCACATTTCAAAAACACGAAAATGTTTTTAAAATGTTCCAGCTATATTAAAAGTGTCATTTAAATAAAAAAATTATTGAATATTTAGCTTCATTTTTATGCCATAGAGGGCTAACAGACAATCAGTAAACCTAACCACTGTTTCCTGGGATCCTGAAAGGTTAACCAGTTCTCAAGCACACCCCATCTCCACAAGTAACTGATAACTTTTGCACTTGAATCAGCGTCGAGAGATGATAATGAGACACAATGTCGTATATTAACTGAATCACAAAAGAACTGTTAAACAATGACTACTTATGACGGTAATTATGTGACTTTCCCACGGAAGCACATCCTTTTTCGAATAGGTGTTGTGCACCCAATAATTCTTTGAGTCAACATTTATGTATCTGTATAAAGGGTTTCTGATCTATAAAAGTGATTCAGATAAAGTGCATACCCTGTTGCTTCATTTTATCATAAACATCTATGGCTTTTTTAACCTCTCTCTGTGTTATCCTCTCCTTCAGGGCTTCCTCACATACTGTTGTGTGTTGATACTCTGTAGGCTTTGGCTGGAAAGCCTGGAACCACAGATATGTGCATAATGTACCACAATATATAAAGCATTACAAGTTATAAAGCATTATGAATTATAATGCATTACAAGTTAAAATACATTACGAGCTATAATACATTAGGAGTTATAATAGGTTACGAATTATCTTTACGAGTAATAATACGTTACAAATTATTATTATGAGTTATAATACATTACAAATTATCATTAACAAGTTATAATACGTTATGAATTATCGTTAAAAGTTAGAATACGTTAATAGTTATAATACGTTACAAGTTATAATACATTACGAGCTATAATGCATTATGAGCTATAATGCATTATGAGCTTTAATACATTACAAGCTATAATACATTACAAGCTTTAATACATAACAAGCTATAATGCATAATGAGCTATAATACATTATGAGCTATAATACATTATGAGCTATAATACATTATGAGCTATAATGCATAACAAGCTATAATACATTATGAGCTTTAATACATTATGAGCTATAATTTAATACGAGAGAACACATTGTGTTTACTTGGACAAACAATGCCACGTGGCAAGGGAGCAGAGCGAATGCCATACACATGTCAGGTCAATTCAGGATCAGTACAAAGTGTCATTCTATGACAGTATTTAAAAACATGTAATCCTACTATATGAACTGTCCAAAATCAGATACATGTACCTTTTTATATAGTCAATTTTAAATCAAGAAACTCTGGTTAATACTTGTTGCAGATCCAGATAAATTATGTGGTTACCTCTATATGTGGTGCCGCATCATCATGATTGAAAGTATTTTTGTACTCATTCACAATGAACCGTGCTGCCCTTTGTCCCGAGGCCTTACTCAGCAAAAACAGTTTCTGTAACACAAAAATGCCTCAACTCAATAAAACATTTATCAGCCCTGAAAAATCACTACGTAAATGCAGTTTGTTGTTTCAATCACTTATTATACAAACTGTATGGGTCTTATTGACCAACTACCTGCCCTGGATGATGTTAGAACTGTGACAATCATTGTGCCAAAGAAAGTAGGTCTGTGTTTAGCAGTTCATCCTTTTTATATCAAAGATGGTTAATATCTATCATATTCTGTCTATAGGTGACAAGATTGGGCCCTGCTGATGAATTCTGCCAGGTTTTGATGACTATGGGTAACTTTCAGTGAAAATATAAAAGCTTAAAGCTATGTTTGGTAGATATTAAAGCTTAAAGCTTTGTAGTAATACCCTTGATTAGGCAGTCAGACTTGCCAAGACTAAAACGATGCCAGCAAACAAATGAAAGTTGTAGAAAAGCAATCCAGTTGAAGTATTGTTTTTTCTGTACATTTTTAAAAATAATTCTTCAGAAACAGCAAAGTTTCTGTTACTTCTGGGTATATTAAAAATGTTCTAAAAGTGAATGTCTTTATATGATATAAAGAGAACAGTGAAAAGTTAATAGATTTTCGTGATTTCACCCATATGATATCAAAGGTAGTTCAGTTATTCAATGTTGGTTGGCACACCTAACTGTTGTTCCTGGTATCTGCTAGGTGGTTAACCAGTAGTAGAAACACCTTATTTATGCTAGTCACTGACAACTTCCTCACATATTCATCAGTGGGAGATTCATGGCCGTAGAACAAAGTTCAAAACTAATTATCACTGTGACTTTCCAGTGGCCAAGTCATCATTCAAGATCATGACAGCTGGATTGACAGTCCTGTGCTACTCATGACAGCTGGATTGACAGTCATGGAATACTCATGACAGCTGGACTGACAGTCATGTGCAACTGACCCAGCTAGCCAGGTGCAGCTGTGAGATGTAAAGTACACTTTGAAAAGAGTAAGTGCAATGTTACATCTCAATATCAATATAGATAGATGTACTCCGAGATATAGGTTTCCAATTTTATATTAAATATATTTTAAATATAAAGTTACCTTCAAATAGATAGTTCCATCCCCATTTAATGCAAAAACAATAAAAAAAATTAGGCTTATCACAAAATTTTTTTCAAAAAACTATCTCAATGAATTTTCACCATACTATGGAGTCAACAAAAAAAGACTTTGATCAAACCTGTCTTAAGCAGCCAGTCAAGGGAAGGAACAAAAGTGGCCTTTTAAGACAGGTTGTTGCTTAATAGAGGTTAATTTGCTCTTAAAGAAATAATGTTGGAAATAGCAAATGTGGCTGCTGAAGACAAGTGGCTGCTTAATAGAGGTGGTTGTTTACACAGGTTTGACTGTATACCAAAAAATACAACTGAGAAACATCATACCCTCTGTGATCTAGTAGCCTTATTCAACTCTGGATCATCCATCAGCTGATAATGTTCTCCGGTTTTATCCTGCAATGTCAAAATAAATAATGATTATTGAATATTAGGGGTCCTCCTTGGCAGAGTGGTTTAACCCTTTACTCCATAGATATGCGTTTTCCCACACCAATAACTGAAGGCATTTGAAAACAGTGCAGGAAGAGTTCAGATTGCTTGTAACGAGCAATCTGAACACTTCCTGCACTGTTTTCCACTCTGTCAGTTAATATAACATAATTCAACCAATAATTCAAAAACATTCTATATTATGTGTCCAAAGGCGTCTATATGAAGTAAAGGGTTAATTAAGGTGCAGTCTCAAGATCACTTACTTCGACCCGCTAAGGTCGCTCCAAAAACTTAGTTACTTGCGGAAGGGCGGTGGTTCTACTCAGCTTCATTCTGAGGTCTTCTTCCACCAATAATGAATGAATGAATGAATGAATGAATAGGGTTTTACGGCATACCAACACATTATAGGTCATTCGACGCCAACAGGAAGGAAGATTCCAGGTTCACTCTACAAACAATGTACAAAAACAACAAATTAACATACAGATTAAAAAAAATACATCAACCAATGAATATACAGAATGAACCTAGAACCTTGATACCTGCAGAGTTTCAGCAAATTCTATCGTATTACTCAATTTGTAGCTTCTTACGACATGCATTAGTCACAGTGATCCTATTCTTGCCATCACTCATGGCTCCCTGGGACCCGCAGGGGTTGATAATTTAACCGCAATAGTGAACATGATAAAAAATGATAAAATAAACATGACTCCCATTCCGAGGATTCCTACCCCTCTGCAGAGATTGACAGTGATTCTGTTCTAAGCCGGAACCACACGGGCTTCCACCAATAAAACTGAAAATGCCATATATAACCTGAAATATGTTGAAAATGGTGTTAATCCCCATTATTTAATACTGAATTTCAAATACAAGATTTAACTTTGTGAGGATGGTTCAAATTTTTCTCTCTAGTATTTGATACTCTGGTAATTTGAAAGGGACCACTGCAATTTTGATGAATTTTTATGTAACACTAAAATATATTGCTGATTTTTTAATTGGGTTTTAAGCCATTTGCAACACATAAATGACAGGTAACATACATATGGCATATCCAGTTTTAATGCTGGTGGAAGACCTCAAAATGAATTAGAGTAGAACCACTGTCCCTTGGTGTTGAGTCCAATATGATATTCAAGAGTACAATATTATAAGGTTATTTTTCAGTGTTTTGTACAATATGGGATTATATTGTGGGAGTATGTGTTGTGGACCAATATATCACCACCATACATACGTTATAAATGTAGAGATCCTTTTAAATAGAGAAACAGGAGTTCAAAGCGATAGACAAAGTAAGTTACAGTGACAAATATTCAGACTTTCTCAACATTTCGATTGCCATGCAGAACATTTTGTTGTTTTTTTTATTGTTGAAATTTCAACTAAATTTATTTCCTTATTTATTTCATCACCCTCTTCAACTGTGCAATATAAAATTTATTGGATCCAATAAACTTCTACATATTGTACGGTCACATGATTACACCTTGAGTAAGCGATTGGCTATACACTTACAGATATAGAATAAAATATAATAATTACACACTGTACAGTATAATACAATAACTAGACATTGTACAGTATAATACAATAACTAAACACTGTACAGTACGATACAATAACTAAACACTGTACAGTATGATACAATAACTAAACATTGTACAGTATAATAAAATAACTAAACATTTTCCAGTGTAATAAAATAATTAAACACTAAACAGTGTAATACGATTACGATAACTAAACACTGCACAGTATAATACAATAACTTAACAATGTACAGTATTATTAGTTATTTGGTCTGTTACTGACCCACTACGGAAAAATGAGGGGGTCTGCGGAATTTATAGGGGGCGAGGCGACCGAGTCCCCTATAAATTCCATAGACCACGCATTTTTCTGTAGTGGGTCAGTAACAGACCAAATAATTGATTTATTTCATTGACCACCTTTCATGAGCAAAAAAATTGATATTGTTTCATTTCATTATTAAAGTGGTGGGTGGGGGTGGAGTCATTTTAAAAATATAGTTATTTAAATAATCAAAAGAAATTACTGATATTGTTTCATTTCATAAAAAAGTACAACTCACAATTTTAAACAATTCCCTACATAGAATTAATTTTGTACATAGACCCATCAGCACGGCGAAGGTCCATCCAAAAGCGACCCAAAGTTTCGTCCAACTCAACCTCCGGTAATTCTTCAAAATCCGGATTTTCCCCCTTCTCTGCCAAATATTCCTTCTGAATTTTGGCCGCAAATTTATTAGCCTTTAAAGTCTTCCCCGCGTTTAAGTTTAAACGTCTCTCTTCTTGTTCTGATTCTGATGTTTCTCCAAATCTTAACCTAGAAGCCATTTTATCAATGTTTTCGCCCGACGACAATTTGACAGGTCAAGGTCGGCAAGGGGAATGCACTCGCGTTGTACTTGACTATTGTCACGGCCGCCGTGTCAATACAGACAGGCCAACTAATTGTAATATTGGTAGTGATTTCCGTGATTTAATATTTTCCGTGGGATAAATTAAAGTGATTTTGAAGGAAGAATCGATAAATGGCGGCCATTTTGTCGACTACTGACTTCAAACTGACCCACTATAGAAATTAAGGGGGTCACCAAGTGACTGTTCTTGTCCAATGAAATTGCTAGTTTCTAGTGGGAGGTGAAATAAAATACAAAAACTAAACACTTTGCAGTATAATGCAAAAACTAAACACTGTATAGTATAATATGTGGTAATAAGGGTATAATACAATAACTAAACACTTTCCAGTATAATAAAATAATTAAATACAATAACTAAACACTGTACAGTATAATACAATAACTAAACACTGTCCAGTAAAATACAATAACTAAACACTGTACAGTATAATACAATAACTAAACACTGTTCAGTATAATACAATAACTAAACACTTTACAGTATAATACAATAACTAAACACTGTCCAGTAAAATACAATAACTAAACACAGTACAGTATAATACATTAACTAAACACTGTTAAGTATAATACAATAACTAAACACTGCACAGTATAATACAATAACTTAACAATGTACAGTAAAAAACAAAAATTAAACTATATTTGAGAAAAAGTCAACAACTACATCCAGCATTAAGATACCTACTTCTCCAACTGTTGATGCCAAAGCCTTCAACACTGACAATGAATCCCTTTTCTTTTTTCTTGGGATGGAGACCTGACCACGAGGCACAGATCTATCTGGCTGGCTACCAGACCTAGTGACAGCAGCTGCATGATGCTGACCCCGTCTACATAAACAGCAGGAACTCCTGAAATGAAGAAAACTACCTGTAATGTATTGTACCCTCCAGATTTTCTTATCTCTGGAGATTCTCTAATTTTACTGACCTGTAATGTACACAACCGAATCATCTGGAAGGACACAGTTTTGGCTATTTAATTTTTCATAATTTTAGTTTAATACATATACTAATTTATTTAACTTGGTTGCTTTTTGAAAGGCTTTCAACACAGGTTTTCAACTGAATCCGTAACCACTCTCATGAGCAGCCAGTACTCCTTATTAAAAATCAGAAACTGACGAGACAATAAAAGATATTGGAGAGGCGACGCATGAAGAGCTAATTAATTAATACTGTCCAAACAGATAAAACACTTTTTTCTTTCTAACAATTATCCCTTGTATACCTAAGACTGTCATATATCCATTACCACGAATGCCTGTATATTATAATAACAATCTGGGAAGACATGTGCAAAGTTCCAACTTCCGTTAGCGTTGGTATTTGTTTGCATTTCGTATCGGCAACTATTTTTTACTCAGCACACTTAAGTAACCCTATTACTGTTTAGTATTGATACCATTCTTTACATGGTTGAAATTTTTTTACTCGCAGTATTAGGTATGTCCAGTATACTGGTATCATTTTGTAGAATGTATAATAAATGTAAATGCATATTAATTTTGAAGTTATTTCCACCATTACTTTATATTTTAAAGTAGCTTATGAACCAAGGGACTCTGAGACTTGGAGCAGGCATGCCAGCCACTATAACTCTAACTCATTCCTAGCCAGCTAGAGTAAAAATATCCATGTAAGTTGAATCTTTACTCAGGCTAAGAATAACAAATGTGCTTTCTCTTTGATGAACAGTTTTGGACGTATGTCTGATACCGAATACTAACTGCAGATGAACTGTTTTGGACGTATGTCTGATTTTGAATACTAACTGCAGATGAACTGTTTTGGACGTATGTCTGATACTGAATACTAACTGCAGATGAACTGTTTTGGACATATGTCTGATACTGATTACTAACTGCAGATGAACTGTTTTGGACGTATGTCTGATTTTGAAAACTAACTGTAGATGAATAGTTTTGGACGTATGTCTGATTTTGAATACTAACTGTAGATGAATAGTTTTGGACGTATGTCTGATTTTGAATACTAACTGTAGATGAATTGTTGTGGATGTTAGTGCATATCAAAGCACGTTTTCGAACGGTTTTTATATTTTTTTATTCGATTGTCCTCTACGTGCATACTCCATCCTCTTTTTTATGGGTGGATTTTCCGTACAGATTTCAGTGCGGAAGTCAAAACATTCATATTGATTAAAATATGTAATATCATTAGCAAAAACTCTTACCGGTTGTTAAAAAAAAACACTTTATATTATGTCCATAACATAAATATATCCACAAAACCGCACATTTAACACTTAAATAACTTAGTTTTTACATACAATCCTGCTTTCAAATCGTGTTTGACAGTTATCACGTGTAGCGCACCTTTCAAGCGTCATAGCGATTTGAATAGAATCACTGTGATGGAAGCTCTACTCAGTAATTGGAAAGGCAATACTTATCAGAGTAGGCAATTACGCATTATGTTCCGAGAAAGTAACATTTCCTGTCACAGTGTGTATTCAAATTAGACAAACCAATACTTGTGGTTGTGTTTTGACAAAAAAATGACAATATTCATCACTATTAAAGTTTAATAAATAATATGTCTGTAGCAGAAATGTTGCTTGTACTTTATAAGTAGCAAACGGATAATAAGATAGTATAGCTTTCTAATGGATCTTTTTCACTTGTAATTGAATGTATGACTACCATGTTTACTGTGAACAAAATAGAATTTAAACTAAATGCTGCCTGTACACTAACATTTCCTTTGGAAAAAAATGCAGCCACACACATGACAGTGTCTTTCTCCGCATTGCTTTGACTTTGGAATATCTGTTATTTTCATAATTTTTTTTATCGTCTGCTACCGTTTTCATTAGTGATCTTTCGTAAATGTATTATGAGATCAACATAATGTGGACCAGTACGGCCACCCATTCCTACCTCCTGCCAATATATCCTAAAACACTTTTAGGAGCTCATCAGTTTATGATAATATCTATGTCAGGTTTATATACTTCAATGACGAAAGTTAAGCGTGTGTTCATAAATCTCTGGTAATCTTCTATCATAACCGTTGAATGTATAGTAAAAGAGCAAAACTTAATTTTTCGAAAGATAACTACTTGCGCCAATAGTACACAATAATTTTTTTTACCATATTAACTTATGTACAATGACTTGATGCCAGTTCCTTGATGCTTACGTGACTATTGAAAATAATCTTGTATAGTACTAATGAATTATGGTCAACGATACACTTATTAGCTCTAAATTGGTATCAATCCATATTGCAACTGAAAAAAATATCATCATTAGGCAGTCACAATAAAAAAACTTATTTTACTGTTAGCTTATGACAATTCCCATTTTAACAACTTAAAATACTGTCAATAAGAAGTTAAAATCATTAAAAATTGTGTGGCCGATACATACGATATCAATTAGTTGAAAACTTAGCAATAAATACCTAAACAGTCATAGCTTGTCACCCAATGTTGTTCAGACGGACATTATTTAAAATAATGAAATCTGCTGAATATTATTGTATTTGATCACAACCCACTATAAATGGCAGACTTATCTGGATATTCATGTACAGACTTTAGTATCAACGGTTACAAGAACACTAAATGTTGTATGCATTCACATGTCCTTTCAACCAATATACACGGTGTTGAATACACGCACATCCGTTTTAGTCTAAAGAGAAACAGAGTACTTGGATAGGTAACGTTTATATTCTTATTTTTGGAAGCCCATACTTTAATTGACTTGTGAGTGTTTACTTTTGCAAATAGTTCACTAATCCCAGCTCTGTGTGCATATACGAGAAAATAAGTTGATTTAATCAAATTTATTCTGTTTATGTGGGGGTGGGGTGCAGGTAATAAAATATTACAAATTACAAAATATATATCATAAGACAGAAGAATTTTTTCTTTTCTTATTTGTCTATAACCCATAGAGATATGGAGCGCGTGGTCCAGCAGTAGAGCACTGAACCCATGTGTGGTGTCCTTAAGCAAGACACTTTTTCCGCATATGCTTTGTACTGGTTGTACCCAGGAAGACTTCAAGCGTGATTTGTCTAAGTTGTAAGAACTTGTTTCACAATCAAAGTAAAATAAATAAGTTTAAACTAAACTAGAGATATACAAGTCCTTGCCATTTCTCTCTGTAAATTTTTCAATTTAAATCTTATTTTTTTATTTATTCTTCAGCAATAACAAAACATTTAATCATAATAATAATTATCATTAAAATAATCATAGATTTTAAAATAAAAACATGACGAAATATCGGACAGAAGAAAACTTCCTCATTCCTCTATAACCCATATCGCTCACTCCGCCGAAGTTCCAATTTCACATGTACATATTTCCACCCAGTAGCTTGGATCTAGCTTGCATCTAACTCCACTATGTAAAATGGCTGCTAAATGACAGCGAAACAAGGAAAATTCGAATGTCTTAGTCATATTCTCCATCTATCAAACTACAGAGGACGTTTTTTTTTTCATAGCACGCATTTATTATTCATTATTTTATCAATATAAATCAATGTTTTTAAGGAACTAACGATTGTTTATGCAGTATTTGCCTTCGAAATAGATGTATGTCTGTTGTCTTATTTTCCACTTGGTTTTGTTCAAATGGAAATGAGACATAAAGGGGCTATTCTCACCCCTATTACGGCGATTAAATTAGACTATTTTGGACGTATGTCTGATTTTGAATACTAACTTCAGAGAGTCATTCCTTGAGCATGTGAACAACTGGATTAGTAATATCACATCTGTTAATCAGTAATTCAAATACCCGTCTACCTCAATCTCAAAACAAATATGGAACCCATTACAACTTTAATAGAGGAAAGGACTGCACATGGTGAATGTTGGTTGGTTGGTTGAATATTTAGCGTCATTTTTATGCCATCGAGGGCTAACAGAAGATCAGTTAACCTAACCACTGTTTCCTGGGATTACCAAGTACTCGAGCACACCCCATCTCCGCAAGTAACTGATAACTTTCCCACTTGAATCAGTGGTGAGAGACGAATGATAAGTGGACACAATGTTGTATATCAATCATTACGGAGACTGTTGCCGGGCGGGGGATTCGAACTCCAACCCCTGGATTGATAGTCAGACGCGTAACCGACTGAGCTAATCGGGCCAGGCATGGTGAATGTACATACGTCACTTACAACAGCCTTGATGTTGGGCTTTCTGTTAAAGCAACATGGTTGCAGTTCATTGACAGTTCTGGAAGTTCAGCAATGTTGTACCAATACAGGCACAGTGTTTGTACAGGGATGGGTGACCTAAATCAACGCTTAGTTGTAAATTAACTGCACACGGGATTCTATGTAAGGCAGAACGTCTACTAATAATTTCGAATACCAGCATAGAATTACTTGTGGCCGTACATATTTTCAATTTATTTATATATATATATAACAAGTAAAAACCTTTGAAATGTTCTTGTCAGTAAAATCATCATGTTTACGGAGGCTGCCATTTTGTTTTTCATATACCACACGAATACACGGTCTCACTATTTAGCGTCAAGAAGCGACAAGAAGCGTCAAGAACCCTCAAGAGCTTTATTATTAATAAAAGTTACCGTCAGGAAAAAACCATGTGTATATTATACATATATAAACATATATCAGTTGATTTTTTTAAATTCCATTCATTAATAAAGTATTAATTGAACTTTGTTTCTCCGTTGCGGTACCGACAAGAAGATCCGCCATTTTGTTTATGCAAAGGATAGTAACATGTTAGCGTCATGAACCTGTATTGGCGTGTGACACTTATGAGGAATATACCTTTTAAATTATTTTCGAAATCAGGGGAATATTTGGTATGTAATGAAAGTAATTTCCAATTTGAATATGCTTTTTTTCTGCGGTAAATATAACACTTCTTTACCTATGACGTCGTAAACATGGCCATGTTTGGTCTTTTTGACGTCCCGATTTATAGCAGCAAAATCGCGTATTTGTCGACCTCAGTCAAGTTATACCGAATGTACAGAATCGAAACATATATCACCACAAACACATTCAACGGATATATGAATTTACAGATGCAAAAATTACGACGAATGCCACATTTTGAAAATACTAGCGAAAAACGGAAATTATCATTTTCTCGATTTTTTCGAAAAAAATGCTTCAAATCAAAATTACCAAAAAACAAACCGAGCTATTTTGGAATAATTTTTATTTGATTTCTAACAATATGCTTCACAGTGATTGTGAGATTTTTAGAACAATTGACAAACTAGATTTTTTTTTATTTTTAATTATTTAACCCCACCCTACGTCAAAAAAGACGTCAACATATTGCATAATTCTACACGTTTTCCATAAGATTTTCGGCAGATGATTAAGGTTAAATTATTTTTCTAAATCAGTGGTTCAATTAGTATATTATGAAACTAGAAGAAAATTCCAATGTGAATATGTATTTTTTGCAGCGGTCAATAGAATATATATTTATATGTGACGTCGTGAACATGGCCATGTTCAGCCTTTTTGACGTCCCAATGTAAAGCAGCAAAATCGCGTATTTTTTCGACCTCAGTTGAGTAATTCCTTATACACAGAATAGAAACATATATCATCATGTACACATTTGACGGATGCATGCATTTACAGATGCAAAAATTATGACGAACGCCACATTTTGAAAATACTAGCGAAAAACGGAAACTATTTTTTCTCTCGATTTTTTCGTAAAAAACGGCTTCAAATCAAAATTACCAAAAATCAAATCAAGCGAATTTTGCATAATTTTTATATGTTTTCATACTATATATTGTACAATAATTGTGAGATTTTTAGAAAAATTGACAAACTAGATTTTTTATGATATTCAATTATTTAACCCTAACCTACGTCAAAAAACGCTTTAAAGCAAACGTCAACGTCGGTATAGCGCATGAGGTATACGTTTTGTGATAATTAAACAAGTTTGTTCTTACCATTATATTAGTATTTTGTGCACACTAGTTATATATACTTCTGCTGTTTAGTGGCAACTAATTTGTCTATAGCATTTATGATAGCGTGTCTGTTTGGTGTACGTACAAAACCGTCATTTTTTTTGCATTTACAGGGAACTGGATTCCAAAACAATTTTCTCATTTCTGACTAGCTCCACGACTGCTAGTGAAATGTGGACATCACGGTTGTCAATTATTCGAACAACAGGTCTGGCCTTTCTAAAATTCGGAGCAAACTGTTACACATACATAAAATGGGCTTGAAACAATACCGTCTATGATGAGCAGTGAAAAGCCACGATCCAGGTATATTGTCATTGAACGTACGTAGGAGCATGGGGCTGGGTGTAAGGGTGGCTTTTCACTGCTATAGTGGGTATTGTTTCAAGCTTATTTTATAAATGTGTACTGAACAGTTTGCTCCGAACTTTAGAAAGGCCAGACCTGTTGTTCTAATAATTGACAACCGTGATGTCCAAATTTCACTAGCAGTCGTGGAGCTAGTCAGAAATGAGAATATTGTTTTGGAATCCAGTTCCCTGTATGTGAAAAAAAAATGACGGTTTTGTACGTGCACCAAAAAGACACGCTATCATAAATGCTATAGACAGATTAGTTGCCACTAAACAGCAGAAGTATATATAACTAGTGTGTACAAAATACTAATATAATGGTAAGAACAAACTTGTTTAATTATCACAAAACGTATACCTCATGCGCTATACCGACGTTGACGTTTGCTTTAAAGCGTTTTTTGACGTAGGGTAGGGTTAAATAATTGAATATCATAAAAAATTTAGTTTGTCAATTTTTCTAAAAAACTCACAATAATTGTACAATATATAATATAAAATCATATAAAAATTATGCAAACTTCGCTTGATTTGTTTTGTGGTAATTTTGATTTGAAGCCGTTTTTCCAAAAAAATCGAGAAAAAAATAGTTTCCGTTTTTCGCTAGTATTTTCAAAATGTGGGGTTCGTCGTAATTTTTGCATTTGTAAATCGATACATCCGTCAAATGTGTACATGGTGATATATGTTTCTATTCTGTGTATTAGAAATAACTCAACTGAGGTCGGAAAATATGCGATTGGCTGCTATACATTGGGACGTCAAAAAGGCTGAACATGGCCATGTTCACGACGTCACATATAAATATATATTCTATTGACCGCTGCAAAAAATACAAATTCACATTGGAAATTACTTCTAGTTTCATAATATACTAATTGAACCACTGATTTAGAAAATATTTTAACCTTAATAAACCGCCAAAAATCTTATGGAAAACGTGTAGAATTATGCAATATGTTGACGTCTTTTTTGACGTAGGGTGGGGTTAAATAATTAAAAATCAAAAAAAATCTAGTTTGTCAATTGTTCTAAAAATCTCACAATCACTGTGAAGCTTATTGTTAGAAATCAAATAAAAATTATTCCAAAATCGCTCGGTTTGTTTTTTGGTAATTTTGATTTGAAGCATTTTTTCCGAAAAAATCGAGAAAATAATAATTTCCGTTTTTCGCTAATATTTTCAGAATTTGGCGTTCGTCGTAATTATTGCATCTGTAAATTCATATATCCGTTGAATTTGTACGTGGTGATATATGTTTCGATTCTGTACATTCAGTATAACTTGACTGAGGTCGACAAATACGCGATTTTGCTGCTATAAATCGGGACGTCAAAAAGACCAAACATGGCCATGTTTACGACGTCATAGGTAAAGAAGTGTTATATTAACCGCAGAAAAAAAAGCATATTAAAATTGGAAATTACTTCTAGTTTCATTACATACCAAATATTCCACTGATTTCGAAAATAATTTAAAAGGTATATTCCTCCTTAAGCGTCAAGAAATCTGATAACTAGCGTCAAGAACCATCACGTTGAAGAAATAATAAACATGATGTAAAATTGTTTCAAAATTTCAAAATATGAGCGTCAAGAAATCTGATGACTAGCGTCAAGAAACATAACCTTGTAAAAAGTGTTTCAAAATATCAGCGTCAAGAAATCTGATGACTAGCGTGAAGAAGCCTAACCTTGTAAAAATGTTTCAAAATATCAGCGTCAAGAAAACTGATTACTAGCGTCAAGAAGCATAACCTTGTAAAAATTGTTTCAAATTTTCAATATATCAGCGTCAAGAAATCTGATTACTAGCGTCAAGAAGCATCACGTTGAAGAAATAATAAATTGATACGTAAACAATCAACATGAAGAAGCATTTAACTTTTTCCTATAACTATATAAAGTACCCATTACTTACCTTCAAACTCATAATCCATATAATAATTTAATCCAGCTTTGCACTTGACATAATGATAAACTATATCCATATGATATTTTTTAACAGAGTGAAATTTTTCATGAATAGTAAATTCGAGTTGTTTGTATGTTTGATTATATAATTCGATGTTTGGTTACTCAATAAATTGAATGCCGTCACCCAAGCAGCTCAAAGGTGCAAACAACGAAAACGGCGTGTGCCTTATTTTAATTAGCTTTCTTTACAAACAAACACAAGCCCGCTTACAAGCGCGTTTAGCGTGTAGGTTGCGGACATGTTTGAGTTAATGTCAAAGAATAAGTATAAAATGAAATTATTTTTTATCATCGACACACAATTGTGTATCTCAGCATTGCTGTTCACCCCGATAATGTTGGGGCCAGTATTTTTACACTGGGACGGCTCATTTCATACATATCAACGTTTCTTTACACATTTGGCTGCCGTCCTAGAAAATCCTCTTCAAGAATCCCAGTTAGGAACAAATAATTTATGTATAGGGTCCGACGAAGAAAAGGCATTAGTAAAGGCAATAAAATTAAGTTTTCCTGGTTCGAAACTCACTATGCACGCGACATTTAGAAGAAAATCTCAAAAGACAATTAAAAAATAAAGTAGGAATGCCGGAAATCCAATCGAAAATAATAGTTCAAGATATTTTCGGACCAGACGGTTTAACATCTTTAGAAACTTCGGTGGCCTTTTCGGAAAAAACAAATGAAATTGAAGAAAAATACAAAGAACAAGTCGGACCCTACTTAACAGAAAAACTGATACCATCTATTAAAGAATTTATTTATAATGTTCAAGATTAATAGATCCATTGTGTATGTAGTCCATGACACTGTCGCTTCTTGACGCTAAATAGTGATATTACCTGTAGCGAAACATTTATTGACGCTTCTTGACTCTTCTTGTCGCTAAATAGTGATTTTACCTGAAAGATTTCTTGACGCTAAGTTAATTTTGGCTTGTCAACAAATAAAATTCAATTTGAAAATGTCCTTATGTATTCAATAGTAATTTATTAGTAATTTATTTATTAAGTGTGGAATATGTGTATAGTTAAATGAAATGTAGATCGAGATATAGTTTGACGCTTCTTGACGCTTCTTGACTCTTCTTGTCGCTAAATAGTGATTTTACCTGAAAGATTTCTTGACGCTAAGTTAATTTTGGCTTGTCAACAAATAAAATTCAATTTGAAAATGTCCTTATGTATTCAATAGTAATTTATTAGTAATTTATTTATTAAGTGTGGAATATGTGTATAGTTAAAGGAAATGTAGATCGAGATATAGTTTGAAGCTTCTTGACGCTAACATGTTACTATCCTTTGCATAAACAAAATGGCGGATCTTCTTGTCGTTCCCGCAACGGAGAAACAAAGTTCAATTAATACTTTATTAATGAATGGAATTTAAAAAAAATCAACTGATATATGTTTATATAGGTATAATATACACATGGTTTTTTCCTGACGGTAACTTTTATTAATAATAAAGCTCTTGAGGCTTCTTGTCGCTTCTTGTCGCTAAATAGTGAGGCTGATTTTTAAAACAAAATGCGATCCGTGATGATATGTATTCGTATCATCACGGATCGCATTTTGTTTTAAAAATCAGCCTGTTTCACAGAACCGGGTGATATCGCGTTTACACGAAAATTTACCCTGTAACAGTAAGGAATAACCCTGCGGAGACCTCAAATTAACATTTAACCCCAGACAATCCTTTATCAATGTGTGTCTATCATCCATGCAACATTAAGCTTTCAGAGAATATAATATTGTCAAAGGGAGACAACTCGAATTGAAGAAAATTTAGTTTGATTTGTTCGAGTTTTCTTTCTTACTGAATAATTGAGCGTTCCGTTTGGGGGAATGTGAAACGGCCAACAAAGACTTACATAGAGATGCCATTGGTTATTTTTTGGTCTATTTCTTCACATTGCCAGTAATTAATAGATTAAACAAATAAAAAAGACAACTTCAGCCAATGTTTTGTTTTTTTAAAGTTTCCTTTAAACTGTGCTTAAAAGACCTGTGACAGGCATTTGTGGTCACAAGATCTTGTCCGAGATAGCGTGGCTATATAAGCACTTTGCAAGTTTGGTTAATGTTGTATGGTGTTTTGGCAAATTAGCGTCGCTTTCAACAAAAGTCTTTGGTATGACCCAGTCAAGAATCAAACCCACGACCTTCCGCATGCATGGCGGGAGCTCTATCACAAGACCATGCTTTGCAAGTTTGGTTATGTCTCTGGATTCACTGAAAAATCAATGAGGGTCTTACCGTCTACATGAAAAAATTCGTATATAACTATGTAAACAGTGACCTCAGATGGATGCTTGGCATTTTACCATGATATAAGCCTCTGGCTTGTTGGCCAGAAGAACTAAAAACTTCTTTTGATAACAATATTAAATTTTCGCATAAAAAATGGTAAATTGGACAAATATCTCAGAATAAATCTTAGTAGAACAATCAGACTCCCTTCCACAAGTAACTAGGACACTTTCTCATACCAAAGAATTTGGCTGATCTTGGCTCAAACCCAGAACCTCAGCGGTGAGAGGTAAGTGGTTTTTAGATGACAGCGCATCAGGCAGCTTCGCCATGGAGGTCCCTCCCATTTCTATTAATAGTAGAAAATGACCCTTAATTAATTATAGTTCTATTAACATTTGACGGTATCAAAGTTGGTTGGACAATTATGCAGAAGAAACTCTACAGCGTATGTCCAAAACGATGGAACATATGTACTTACCAAGATATAGAAAGTGCCCTCAACCCCAGGTTCAGTAGCCCATCCAACTATCAATAGAGGAAACACAAGTTCAAATCCCTATCTAGCCAGTCTCCGTAACTATCAATATAGTCTCTCATTGAAGTGAGAAAGTTATCAGTTACTTAGAGATGGGTGGTTAGCATTCCAGGATCCCAGGAAAGAATAGTTAAATTAACTGATCATCAGTTAGCGCTTGATGGCATAAAAATATTCAAGATAGATACTCTATCATCCTCTAATATATGATAAATATAACAATATATGAGAGTGTTTAGAGTTCTGGAATATCTTCTATCATTAACCTCTTAATGGGCATTTAAACATTTATTTTCAGTTGTCAGAATAGTTACTACCCTGCACGCTCTCGGCAGGGGAAGGGAGCGCGTCTCGGCTCTGCAGCCTGCATTCGTCTCGGACTACTCTGCACAAACTCTTTTATCAAAATATATATTTTGCATTTAAAATGCATCACAAAATTAATGGATTTTTTTTTGTCTTTTAAGAAACAAATATTTCAGTTAACAGTATATAATAAAACGGGTTGTTTCATAGATAATATGATCAGTGAAGTATTTCACTCAAGGATCTTCCAAGGCCAAGTGTCATATGGTGCCATATCAATACCACTTGCCTTTAATTGCTGGGGTCATGGGTTTGAGTTAAGATTCAACCAAATAAGTTTGTGAGTTACATGCAGAAGGACTGTTGCTCTACTTAGGTCTTCCTTCAACGGTAAAAATGGTATACACCATTATATGATCAGCACATGTTAAAAAATAAAGGTTTTAAGAAAGAAAGTTTACCCACCAACTTGCATGGCAGGATTTTGTTTCATGAACATTGGCTAAGCTTAGTAAATACTTAAAAACTTAATAACAGAAATGTTTCCCAAGTGAATCAAACTTAAAAAATTAGATAAACATTCAATTTTTTATGTATCTACCTAATTATGTAAATGTTGGTGAAACACGCCCCAGGTCCTTCCGGGTAAATGTGTTACTGGAAGGTCATCAGGATGATATATATCTGGCTAACACTACTCACTGCTAATGTTCTACTTGATAAAGATACAGAGTTCAATTTAATTAAGGGAGACAACTCCTGTCAGGGTCTCAAATAACAAAGTTTACCACAATTGCTTCTGTTTGAAAACATTTAATTAGGAAAGATAATAATAAACAATCTACTGGAATATTAACATAAATTATGATAACCAAACAAGAAAATATATGTGGAACCGATGGATGCTCCCCAAGTGAGTGTTTGACCCTGCAGCGGCTACTTGGTTGAAAAATACCAAACTGCATAGCAGGAACAATATGTGGCTCTGCACTTGACAGAATTCATTCGCAAATCATTGAACTGGAACAAAATGACAATATGCGCAGATCATAGCTAGTTTTACAAAATTAAAACCAGAGGTTGTAGCAAAATAGCTTCATGACAACATTATATAGCCCAAACAAGAATTTAGTCACTAACAGAATCAAAGGGCTATAACTCCATGAAAAATCATCGAACCTGAACACAAAGACAATATGTGCATCTGCACTTGGTAATGATGCATCCTAGCAAGTTTCATAAACTTCCAACCAGAGGTTGTAGAGAAATATCCCGGGCAAGAACTTGGGACGCACGCACACACGGATGGATGAAGCGGCGACTATATGCCCCCCCCCCCTTTTGGGCAACATAAAAACAGATCTATAAGTATATAGCAACTGACTATAACTTTATTCACGTCCCAACTCCCTTCTGCAGAGCTATAGCAACAGTCCATTTCCAAACAATGACTACAAATCTTTTATTTTGTAATGTTTGAACCCCAACATACCAACATATCTCTTTATTCTCTCTCTCTCTCTCTCTCTCTCTCTCTCTCTCCCTCCCTCCCTCCAGTGTCAGTATAATGTGAATGGGTGGGGTATCATCTATAGAGGGGCCTAGGGAAGGTTGTGAAGCTCTATGACTGGTCGTCACAGTCACAGTATAATGTGACTAAGTGTGGGTATCGTCTATAGTGGGTCTAGGGAAAGTTGTGTAGGTCTAGAACTGGTCCTCACAGTGAAAGTACAATGGGACTGGGTGGAGAATCATCTACAATGGTGTCTAGGGAATATTATGTAGTTCTTGGACTGGTTGTCACAGTGTAAGTATAATGTGACTGGGTGGGGTATCGTATACAGTTGGGCCTTAGGAAATATTGTATAGTTCTTGGACTGGTCGTCACAGTGTCAGTATAATGTGATTGGGTGGGGTATCATCTATAGTGGGGTCTAGGGGAAGATTGTGTAGTTCTTGGACTGGTCGTCACAGTGTAGGTATAATGTGATTGGGTGGGGTATTGTCTATAGCAAGGTCTAAGGAAGATTGTGTAGTTCTTGGACTGGTCGTCACAGTGTCAGTATAATGCGATTGGTCATGGTACCGTCAAAAGTGGGTTTAGGGGAAGTTGTGTAGTTCTAGGACTGGTCGTCACAGTGTAAGTATAATGTGACTCGATGAGGTATCATCTACATAGGAGCCTAGGGAAGGTTGTGAAGTTCTGGGACTGTTCATTACAAAGTTAATATAATATGACTAGGTTGGGTATCGTCGATAGTGGGGTCTATGGAAGATTGTAAAGTTCTAGGACTGATCGTCACAGTGTATGTATAATGTGACTGGGTTAGGTATCATCTTCAGCGGCGTCTAGGGAAAGTTGTGACGTTCTAGGACTGGTCATTACAGTGTCAATATAATGAAACTAGGTGGGGTATCATCGACAGTGGGGTCTATGGAAGGTTGTTAAGTTCTTGGACTGGCTGTCACAGAGTTAGTATAATGTGACTGGGTTGGCTATCATCCACAGCGGGGTCTAGGAAAAGTTGTGAAGTTCTAGGATTGGTCATAACAGTGTCAATATAATGAGACTAGGTGGGATATCGTCGATAGTGGGGTCCATGGAAGGTTGTAAAGTTCTAGGACTGGCCATTACAGTGTAAGCATAATGTGATTTGGTTTGGTCTCATCTACAGCGGGTTTAGGCAAAGTTGTGAAGTTCCATGACTGGTCTTCACAGTGTCCGGATTTTGACGAAATTTAGTAAAATGGCTCTTCTTCGCGACTCCAGAATCGCCCATTGGAAAATACTTGGTTTTTTTTACATGGCCCGTTTCCTCAGGTGCATAAAACACCCAGTGTTTTACTCTGCCTGCCACAAATAGAACGCCGTCATAAGTATTGTGAAGAAGTGCAAGCTTTCTGTGTACGGCTTGCGTCGGGATTTGGACGTAAGTTAGTAAAATTACTCTTCTTCTCAGCCCAAACATCACCCTTGGGAAATGCTTGTTGTTTTTACACTTTCTGCATCAAGTACACGGTCTCGAATGCTTAAAACACCAAGTTTTTAACTTCGTCACAAATAGAACGGCGTCATGAGTATTGTTTGTGAAGAAGTTCAAGTTTTCTATGTACGGCTTGTGTCTGGATTTGGACGCAAGTTAGTAAAAAAAAAAAGGGGGGGGGGGAGGGGTGGGGGTTGGACACTTTCTGTGTCAGATGCATGGTATGTGGTGCTTAAAACACAAAGTTTTCAACTCTGCTACAAATATAACGCCGTCACGAGTACATGAAGAAGTGCAAGCTTACTGTGTACGGCTTGAGTCGTGATTTGGACAAAAGTTAGTAAAACGGCCCTTCTTCTTGGCCCAAACATCACCCCTTGGAAATACTTGTTGTTTTTACACTTTCTGCATCAAGTACATGGTCTCTGCCACAAATAGAACGCCGTCACGCCTATTGTGAAGAATTGTAAGTTTCATATGTACGACTTGTGTCGGGATTTCGACGAAAGTTAGTGAAATGGCTCTTCTTCTCAGCCCAAACATCACCCTTGGAAAATACTTAAGTTTTTAGGATACTTTCTGTGTCAGATGCATGGTATGTGGTGCTTAAAAGCACCAAGTTTATAACTTTGCCACAAATAGAACGCCGTCACGAGTATTTAGAAAAACGTGCATTTGCTTTCTGTGTACGACTTGTGTTGGATTTTAAACGAAAGTTAGTAGAATGTTTCTTCTACTCGGCCCAAGCATCACCCCTTGGAAAATACTTGTTTTTTAGGACACTTTCTACGTCAAGTTCTTGGTTTGGATCCGGTTATTTTGTAACCAAATAATTTCGTAACCAGTTATTTTCGGTGGTTTCGAAACCATTTTTTCGGTCATTTTGTAACCGGTTTAAAATGTTGGTCATTTCGTAATCATATTTTTGGTCATTTCGTAACCCATGGAAAATACTGTTTATAAAGATGAATAAAACAATATTTTATGGTATTTTTCTGATAATTGCGTTATAACACTTCATATTAAAATGAAAAATGACATACATGAAGTAGGTTGACTATTTTAACCACATTATTGGTCATTTGCCTTCCTTTGGTATAGAGTACAATAACTTTAAAGAAGTGCTAATGGGTTCTATTATGTGATCCACATCTTAATCTATAATATTGGTGTTATTTGCACATTTAAATAATTAATGCAGTTAGTTTATTGGTTAAGTACACGTGCCGAAATAAATAGAAAGTCAAAATGATTATTTCTTCACCTAAGGATTACTGTGAAGAAAATGAAATTTCCGGTATAGAAAAAAAAACATGAAAGCATTTTCAATTTTATTATAAAGACACAAAATAATCAATCAAAGCAAATTATTGGATATAAACATAAAACTTATCAAATCAAAAGTAAATTTACAGAGCATATTAGCATATTATTTACGAAAGAATTTTTACCACATAAAAAAAGTATATATTAACAGAGCACAGTTCAAAGTTAACTATTTATGAAAGAGCTATTACCACATAAATGATTTGGACGAATGTTAGTAAAATGTCTCTTTTTCTCGGCCTAAACACCAGCCCTTAGAAAATGCATGGTCTGGGTTGCTTGAAAATAACAAATTTTTGACTGTGCCACAAATAGACCACTGGACATTGATGGTACTTAAATCAATGACATGAATTTTTCGAATTTGTTGCAGACAGAAATACACACGGTGACCATGCGTATAGTCGTGAGCAAAACATAGAGGGCGCTGCACACTCTACGCGAACCAAGGCGGAACAAACGTTACCTATTTCGCTGTCAAATTAATTGTGTTATGTGGATGTACTATGTGGATTTACTTAACATAAATGCATGACTTGCTTACAAATAATTTAAATTATTCTCTCCATCAATTTTGCAATGCATATGGCAACATAGTTGTAAAAGATGGAGGGTGAATTCACGAAGCTACTGCTCGTTACTGCAAATGTCGGTTCCATCTTTGAAGATGTGAGTATGCTACACGGTTATAAAGGACTGAAGTATTTGTATATGTAATATGAAATTGAAATGTTTTACGTTTATATGTTTACACATGTATTTCCCTTACAACAACTAATTCATTCATTTAATTAATTTTGCATTGCTGGGATTATTATCACAGATAATATTCATTTCATTAAAACAATTATTATATTATATATATATCCCTTGTATACCATATACTGCGATATACCTATTATCGCGAATGCACGTATAATAACAATCTGGGAGAACATGTACAAAGCTCCAACTTCTGTTAGCATCAGCATTTGGTTGCATTTCATATTGGCAACTGTTTTTTACTCGGCACACTTGAGTAACCATATTACTGTTTAGTATTGATGTTAGTGATGGGACATCGGTTGGAAATCATAATCGAGTATCAGATGGAATCGGTTGATACTTCCGATGCGATTTTACCGATTATAATCAGTTCTAAAATGATCTACTTAAGTGCGCGTATTAATTGATGTTTAATTGCTTATCCAGTGTTTTATTTACCCCTGCGTCCTGCATCCTTTACGCACAAATCTTGCAGCAGACGCACAATTCTGAAATATGTGCATCCCCTGGACGCAGAAAAATCGCAGCCAATACGTCCCGATTATCTCAAATACAAACATTTAATTCCTGACGCATTGTGTTTCTTGCACACTGCTTTGTAAACACTGGTGCACGCGCATCATCGGATGAATTTCAAGGGCATCAGGTTACTACTGCACCACTTTCTAAACAATGATGCACGCGCATGTAGCATAATCAATGTCATCAGACGGTCTCTGTTACCGTTGCGAGTTGTAAATATGCAAGCTGTTTGCCGACCTTGAATACTTCTTGTGTTAAAGTTTCACTGAATCGAAACGGTGTTATAATTATGATAAACATTTCAATCAGCGTCGTAGCTGCCTTTACGCAACAACGCCCGGGCTTGCATATTTTTTTGAGAATGCATATCTCCTGGAAATGTCATCAGAACGCAGGAAGTGCATCCTGAATTTTCTGATGGGGAGAGGGGCATGTCCCCCAGACCCCTCCCAAAACCCTTCCAGAACCCTATGGGCTTGCACATCATTTTAGGGTCAGCTACGCCACTGTCAATAAAGGAGATACAGTGTGTAATATTTTAACCAAATCAACAAACACTAAGCTGCACAAGTGTTTTTTTAATGTTTTTAACTGTTCTAGGCAGTGTTAACTGTTGTTTAATTCTCATTTGGGGTTGTTTAAATGGTGCACAGCTAAAGGTTCACACAGTGCAATGGTGAAGTGTCTTCATTTTCACAATGTTGCAACATTTGAAATTATAATGATTTATTTAAAACGTTTCGAAAAATGGGACTCACACTTTCAAATTTTGGACTCACAGATTTGTAATCCAGCGAGTCCTGGGACTCGTACATCGGAATTCGTAGATAAATCACTGCTTATCATGTTTTATTATAAATATAATTATTAGTGTAGTAGACTGGCAGTAGTAATTCCTTTCTATAGATGAAACTTTGAGCTCTTAATCACCATCTGCTTGTTCAGTGGTTGGCTTTTCAACACTTAAGTATGGTGAGTGGTAGAGTGGTAGTGTGATACATACATGTCTGTGTGAACCAATAACCAGACAAGCAGGCACTATTAGAAATTTACTATCAAATAACTGAATAAATCTACTAAGTACCTTATTTTTAATTCATTACCAAATAAAAAAATAAACATAAGACAATCAGCTTGTTTGTTATTTGCTGAATACCCAAACATATTGCACAAGTTCCCATAAGTACTATTCCAGTTTTTAAATTCATTTGGTCACAATCTCATAGTAAATATGTATTTAATGAATAATCTAGACTGTATCTAAAGTCAATACTCTGTTAATTATCTTCTTTCATTAATTAATGCGTAAGGCAATAAACATGTATGAATTCGAGTTGAGTTGAGTTATGCTGAATAAATTATTGAATTGAATAAAAGGCATTGGTGTTTTAATCCTCTCAATTTACATTTTAAAGTCATTTAATCAGCATTCATGCTAATTTTCAATCAACAAGCTGTCGTAACTTTGAAAAATAATAACCATTTATCGCAAACAAACATAAACTAAAATCTATCATTAGAATTTATTAAAGGCGTCGGTGTTTTAATCCGCTGCAATTAACATTTCAAAGGCATCCATACTAATTCCCAATCAACAGATCTGGAAAATAAACCTGTGAAAAATAATTATAATAATTTATTGGGTTTACAGCATAAAATTACCCATAAAAATCAACACGGCAAAAATTTGAACCTGATATTTTACTTCGAAAGAAACTGAACAGCGTAACGTCATTTGTTGTACACGCGACAAGAACCTGATCATCTGGCTTTTACACATTTGCAGAGCAGTGTATTCTGCTTAGCGTGTCATATAGGTAAACGGTCGGCAAATCTTTGAAATGAAATTCTGACTTGTGATTGTCAGGTGATTTGTTTATACGACTTGTAATTGGGACAGCAGGTTGTATTTTGACAAAAGGCGGCTTTTTTAAGGCAGAAGGGTAGGGCCAAAAAGGGGCAGGCTGCTGGGCCCTTCCATTCCGCGTTAAATAAACTAGGCAGTTAATATTTTTAGCGATTTCCATATTTTTTGAACATCGATCCGTAGTGCGTATTTTTGCATCAAACTCTGTAGTTGAGAGAAAGTACATTGCTGGACTGAGCGTGCAAAACTCTTCAATCGTGAAGCTGGGTGTACGCAGAGATGTCTCTGGGTGTATGTGATCATGTCAGATACATTTTATGTCTTTGATCAGGTGAATTGTGAATGTAAAATTTTGGAACTGATTTTACATGGAAATTTCTGATTTAAAAAAAAAGTCCGTAGACAACTGCCAACAGTCTATTTTCGTAACATATGTGTTCTCACTATGTGTGCTCTTCATCAGAGATTATTGGAAGCACTTTCAAAATCAGTGCATAAAATGGCTAAAATTCGTCTCCAAATGAGTAATTTTATTTTGAAAGCAAACTAAAATCTGTTGTTTCCAAGATTCAGAAATTAGCATGTGAGCCAATTTTAGAAAATGCAAGTTGAATTTCCAATAACATGAAAGAAAATGAGACACTGGGAAAAAACTGTCAAAAAGAAATGACCTTAAGTCGTTTCCGAAATCGTAATTGTATTTATTCTTTGTATATTTCTTGAATATCATTAAATCATTTGCAAATTTGACATTGAACGTTCATCAACAATAAGTTTAAAAACAAACAAGTTCTTGTTAAATCTATGAAGTAACTTTTCAATACAAAATGCACACCATTCTGTTATGTAAGGTATTGAGACGCACATGCGCAGCTTTCTAATCCCGGTTTAAACATCAGAGTATTTTGCGGTTCCGTGACAGTTCCGGGCCGTATCAACAGAAGTTGGAGCTTTGCACATGTCTTCCCAGATTGTTATTATATGGGCATTTGCAGTTATAGGTATACAAGGGATAAGCCTAATTATCCTTCATTCTTTTTCTTGATTCTTAGATCTACTTGATTTCATGCTCATGCAACCATTTATTGTGTTTGCATATTGTGCACTACACATTTCACAGACTTTTCAACATCACCATAAATCTAATGTCTGATGTGTTGTTGTCTGCACAGGTTGTTAGAGGTTTCACTACAATTTTGTATCTCTGCAATTTTATGCAAACGTCTTTAAACAATAATTAGTCCTTAAACTAAGATGAAAGTAACTTTATTGGTGATAAATCAGGGGGGGGGGTCATTTTACTATAGCGGTAAAATGACCCCTGGGTCATTTTACTAAATAGTAATTTGACCCTGGGGTCATTTCATAGAGGGGTCAAAATATTATACAACACCAGCACCATTTATTTTTCTTTAATGGATGTTAAAAGGTTATGGGAAAAGGAAATTAACATCAACTGAGAAAATTATGTTCATTTTGAAAGCAAATTATGCTAAAAAAATTATTACATAATTTGAGAAGTTTAATTAACAATTGAAGAGCTCATGGCCCTGTGGCCATGTTCATAAAAAATTAATGTCACATTAAATGACTTCCATATTGTGCAGTGTGTATGCTAAAACTATATTTTTGTACTTATTCTGATCATATTTTGGTCAGTTATGACATACATGCCAAGAACGAATAAGCAGCAGAAAACTTGCTTATTTTGTGTTCTAATAAGTCAATATAATTATGCCACAGTACAATGTCTTGTTCCTATCTTATTACAGCATTGGTATACCATTTATTTTTTAACAGCTAAACTGTCAGATAACTATTCAGCAATGGTCTGTAAGAAATCCAAAGATTGAGCAGTAAAATGACTGATATAAGATAAAAAACAAAATGGAAAGTTTTATGTCCATTTGAACAGCTAAACACAATATATCATAGCAATTTAACAGGAGTTTGCAATGACATCTGTTACGCAGCCTCTTATGTTAAGCAGTCAAACATGTTAGTTTTATATATTTACAGCCTAACTTGGTTTGTATTCAACAACCACATGCTCTAAGGGGCCATTATAGTACATCCCCACTGTATGCACACAGTGTTTTCTCCAGCCCCAATTTTTTTGGGTTCATTGATGACCCACTGACTAAAAATCTAGGGGTCATTTTCAAAATCTGGGGGTCATCAGTTGACTAGTTTTAAACTAAATTAACTTGAATAAATGGTGGTAAAATAATACATAATTTACTAAAACAGTTTAAATTTCTGTTTCACACAAATTTCTCAATCAAAGCTGCAATTTAAGTTAATAAATTCAACCGAATGTTTCACTTTTCGGCAACAAGTTACAACAACTAGAAACTAGTTGTTTTTATGATCGTGGCCACAGGGCCATGAATTTTTCAAATGTCATGGCCTCAGCTGGATCACCATGGCCCTAACTTTTTATAATGAAAAACACTAAAATTATTTCACCAGCTTGTGTTTCAGCTAAGCTTCATGTTCACCATTACTAAGCATTATACTCTTTGGAAAACAAAACTTTGTTGTTGTTTTCTTTTTCCCAAAACCATTTCTCTTCTGGTGCATAGCTAGACTCATTTTAGAGTAATGTTACCTTAATATTATAACATTTTAATGGCAACTTAACAAAAATAAGTTAAATTTCTGAAATTATAAAATCATTTTTCAAAATGAATATTATTTTCTAAAAGTTTATTTTCTTTTTTCAATAACCTTTTCAACGTCCGTAAGAAACATAAACTGCGCCGAGAATACCGCTGTAAAAACATGGACCGGCCTATGTTTAAACTGGTATTAAAATGTTGCCTTTAATTTTGTCTTCAAACTATAATATTGCTTCGTGGAAAATTATGTATTTGATCATAATCGTCTATGCGATTGCATCAATATAGCGTTAATAACCAATTAGAGCGTTTACGTAACTTAGTAAAACCGCGTGACCGGGGTATCCCTGAATCAGACCAGTCGTGATCTGCCAAAACAGCTAGATTGTAGAACTTAACTCTGAAACCAGCTTGCCGAAACAAATATGCGTAATTGGAATTTCTGTATTTTTAAAGTTGCGTCATAGTGGACGCACTGAACAAACTTGATTGCGTCAAATGAGATTTAATTGCGTCAAAAACGCAAGAAACGCGCTCTGGAGAGCACTGTGCACAGGTACATACCCACTATAAACACAGGTTTGGTTTGTATATCATGCGCATTACTCATTACTATTCTGAAAAACTCAAGAATACTCATCTACTCTTGAATTTGATGAGTAATTACTCATTGGCTTAAAAATTATCTGGAGCTCTGTTATCTTGACCAGATTTTCAGTTTTTGATCAGACAAGTGTGTTTAGTTTGTAGCAATGAATGAAATGATACATTGTCATAATTAAAGTGACTGGGGTCAATCGGTTGCTGTTAACCTTAGATTGTGGATATTTAGTTTCTGACCACCTTTACAGTGCTAATTAAGCATGCGCCGTTAATACCAAATGAATCGTTGAAACTTGTATAAATTACATATTCTTATTAGCGAAAATTCTGTTATATTTCACTGCTTACAATTGGCTAGCTTTTCAAAATTCATAAAAAAATCTTATGTTTATCTTGGGAGCGAGTGGCATAGAGTTTTATTTGTTCGGGACTGACACAAATAGAATACAAACTTATCTGTGTGTAATCTTTTAAGAAGTTATTACACAGTCACTGTTGTTATGACTAGCTATACTGTAGCATAACACCTCCAAATACAAACGGATTAAAAAAACGCAATAAGGTGTCATTTTAGTAGTGACTGCATGGGTAATTCACACTTCACTTTCAATTCGTGTCTATACCGGTTATTGGAATGTGGTATCCATGCAGACACATTATATGAGCAAAAGTTAAGACAGTGTCAAGCTTTTTTCTAGATCTTGACCGTATAACTAAAATATTTGCATATTTTGTTGGTGCCAATTACTTTCGCCGAACTGATAAAAAAGCAAACTGTGCCACTTTGATTTTTTTATCGCAATTGGTGCCTTTGGTGACCGACAGAATGAGCCCTGACCTTTATTTTTTAAAAAAAAATTCTATGTCAGCCGTCTTTATGTGCTTTGCATCCTGTGATTGTCCCATGATTTAATATAAGCCACATTGTTAAAAATCTATATGTAGCCACCATTGGCAATACTATATCTGGTTTAAAGTGTTAACAATTGGCTTCCCAAAAAACGTAACATGTAATGTGTGATATACAAGTGCTCCAGATAAGCTGCGATTTGTGTATTTCGCTCAGTTAGTTTCATGGAAGACACAAATGTTTTTAAGATTATAATTTTTATATCTGTTTCGCAAATAATTTTCCTTTCACTCAAAATATTGTTAATACATGCGTATCCAAAGTGTTGTTTCATATTTCCTGTATTTAGGTTAACAGGAAACTAAGTCGTATAAACTGGTTAATTTTATTCAGCTTTCTTTGCATATTCGAACATAGTACTGAAAAGCGTCTAGATGATCAAAATCACACACATTAACAATTGTTGAAGCGAAAAACAAAAACCTAAGCTTGCAAAGGAAAAAAAATATTTGTGCAGGAAACAACTAGTTTGTTCATTGGCAGCAACATTTGATACAATACTGATAGTGCAGAGTTGCAGGCAGCAACAATTTTGCAATACTGCGCATTTAATATCTATAGACTTATTTAATCACTTTAAGGCATTCACTTTCATTTAGACAATACTCGATGTTTCACTCAATTTTTGTAAACTTACTGAATGGAAATCACCCAGTTAATTCTTTGATTATAATATTTCGCTCAATTATTTTAATTTTGAAGAGATTCACCATGTTGATTACTGATGGCATCCATGTCCTAATTAAATATTTCTATCTATAAAACAATAGAATCAGCCATCTTGTCATTCTGTTTTTTTCATTTATTCATATATTAAAGGGCAGTCACGGATTTTTTGTAGAACCATTTGGAGTATATAGATATTCAGTCAATGAGTTCACAACAGTGAATGTCCTGTCTATATGATACTGATAATTCATTGCTTGTTTGCCACTTCTGGCCAAGACACAACTATCCTGCCAGTCCAGAATATTTCTACGACATTGTGTCTCATTATCATTCCTCTCTCACCACTGATTCAAGTGGGAAAGTTATCAGTTACTTGTGAAGATGGGGTATGCTCGAGTACTGGTTAATCCCAGGAAACATTGGTTAGGTTAACTGATCGTCTGTTAGCCCTCGATGGCATAAAAATGACGCAACCAATCAGTTTTACTACCAATAATTAAATTTTGAAAACACTGATATAAGTACATGTATTTCATTTAAATGTGTAAATTTGCTGTTTTGTAAAAAATACTACAAACTTATCTGCCTAGGAGCAGGTGAATTTGTTGTGTGTTTCATTTATAGAATTTATTTTGGGTTCTACTGTAGATGAAAAATTTAGCTATCAGATTCAGAATCATAGATGACGGCTTATAATTTTTGCAGATCAAAATATAGTAACCACAGGTGTGTATGAAAACATTATTGTTTATAATGCATCCTCAGGACAGGACTGCAGACTTTGAATTTTAAATGAATGTTAGCAATTTGGTTTGAGGTCTGGCTTAACCTATGATAGGATTCCTATTCTCTATACATTCTATATACTGTTTCTACTCACGTATTAGACGCACTTGTGTATATCATGCATCCATGTTTTAAGACCAAGAACTAAGAAAAAAAAATACAATTATCCTATATATGTGTATAGAGCACATCAGAATTTTGAAATCTCATACCGATGAATTTTTCATTTAGCAGATGCCGTACAATCCAGTAAAAATGTGTAGCTCGTATTCTTCAATCATCTCGCAGTAACGTTGCAAAACATTCTGATTCTGTGTTTTATCGATACCTTTTCCAAAAATTTAGACGTTTAACCACTCTTACACGTTCATTCAAAGTAACTTTTTTATCGCAGCAGATATTGTGTACGATATGCATCGAGTTATTCACACCCACTTTCATAGCCGATAAAATTTAATTTAATTATAATATAAACAAACTGACCAATTGCTATTATAATTGTACTTTAAACACCTCAGTGAAATTTGCTTCTAATGTGTTTACACGCGTCATAAACCTAAATAAAACTACTGTAACTGTTGATACACGCTCTTAAACAGTCATGTACCCAGTCTAGGTAACAGTTTCGCTAGCAAATTAATGTCGTGATTCTCGCTATTTTATTTGCTTATTAGACCGTATATACACACTCGCTCTGGGTAAAGTGATTTGTTTTAGTAACAGAAGCAGAAGCGTTAATTGATCGCGGGATTATACAATATGATTGGAATAACGGCCAGCCAAAAGGTGTGACTGCTAAGTGATAAGGGTCGACCATTAGATTTGACTGCTTACACCCCAGCGCTTACGGGTATTGTTTGGGATGAAATAGACTGCCACATATATTGATTTTATTTTATAAACATAAACTACTACAAACCGCACAAACAAAAGATATATGTGTGAATAAATACATTTATGACGATAACGGTATTGCATTTATTCTGCATTCGACGATACACTTCACGTTTATGTAAACCAGTCTGTGCTATTTTAAATGTTATTTCTGGTCACGACGTAAATAAACAGTAAACACTTTCTTCTTTTTCGATTTATTTGACATGTTTTACTGTATATATAATGTACAAGGACTGAATTTGAATAAAACATTTCCTGCTAGGTAAATCAACGATAATCGAGCTCACATGAAGAAATTGTCCTGAAATTAATATCTGAACACTCCGGTGTAGCAAAATCTTTTCTAAATCGATAAATCTTTAAAAAATTACATTAAAAAAAAAATGAAATCTTCTGTACTTATGTATATCGTGCATCCCTTCTCGAAGATCTAAAAAATTGGGGGGAAAAAACATGCCTAATGCGTGAGTAGAAACAGTACTAGATTTTTTAAAAATGATAGAGATTTAAGTTATAATTAGGCAACTTTTTCCATTATACTTTTTAGAAGGTGAGCGAAGCGATGCCTACTAAAGTGATTGTGATGGACATTTATGATTTTGTTCTATAAACTTTGTTGTACTGTGGACGGTGATTTAATTTCCTCCGACCGATGATATAGTTCCAAATACTTCAAAATGCAATTGCCATATCAGAGGATGTAGAGATCCAAATTTGATTTTATTGCAATTTTTGTTCTATCAAACAGAAAGCAAAACACTTCAAGTAGTCAAAACATACGATTTCCATTAAAATGACATGAAATGCAGACGACTAGTGCAAGGGGGAGAAACCTACGTCACGCACACCGCTTAAATGACATGAAGTGCAGATGACTACTGCGTATTAGTATAATACACTGCGGTCCCGTTATAACGCAGTGCGATATAACGCGAATTCCGTTATAACGCGGTTTTTGCTTGGCTCCCAATTTTTCGGCGGGGGGTGGGGAAAGGTTGTGATACAAAACTTGAAAATATGCGCGAATGACCAAATCTTCTACTCACCAATTAGCCTTGATTATAACAAACTGTTATAACCATTACCTCATGGTGGTTTAAAGGATTGTTTAAGGGATTGATTCATGCCAGCATTGACAATTAACAGTTTGTAATACTCTCGAGTGCTTCAATAAATGCTGACACGGGCCAAACACGGAAGCCATATGCAAACTTTGTTATTATCGAGTGATCACGTGATCAAACAACGAAGCGGTTGACAGGTATATATCGCGGGTATCTTATGGGATCGTAAACACAAACTTATTTTTATTATTTAATTGTTGTTATAACTTCAGATTTATATTATTAATATTTTATACTAGCATGAGTTTAAATTGAAGCGCGTTTTTTTATATAGACACCGTTTTTTCTTCTTCCGGAATAAACGGAAATGGCTGCCAATTTTAGTATAATCAAAACACGAAAACGTTTTTCTGTCTTTTCTTTTTTTGTATTAATTTCAGACATATCTAAGTGTATCTGTTGTAACTAAATACGCGTTGTATCATATTACAATGCAAACAATACCATTCACAGTAGGGCAGCATGATAGGTGTGAAAAACCGACATCGATTTTTTTCGAGGTAATTATCGCTATAACGCGGTCCGCTTATAACGCGGTTTCGTTTTGTGGACCCCAAGATCCGCGTCATAACGGGACCCTAGTGTAGTTCCCTGAAGCGTCCCAAGCAACGATTAATATGGTTGCCAATTGTTTTGGTAAAATGCAGTGAAAATTGAAATTGTGGCCACGATTTCAGCTTGACATAACCAACTAAAATTAGAAAATATCCATAGATCATCATCTATTTGAATTGAAAAAGATATTTTCATTATTGTAATAAAGTTTCTTTCTAACTGTCTTTTGATCTGTATTCATTCATGAGCTCATTGGTAAATCTGTGTATCATATTCTCACAAGAAATTTAAAAACTTTACGAGTGAGCCTTCCCTCAGGTCGTTCAGGCCTTTGATTTTTTTTATGATTTCAATTTATCTTTATATGTATACCCAAAGGTACAATGTACAGTACACATGAAATTCTATCTACCTCTGTATTTGGGCTGACCTGATTTATAATTATATAGTGTATTTTTGAGAATTAAAGATTTCTTTACTTCAGTGTTTACTTTGATATCAAATATGTATGATAAGAAATTTAAAAAGACTTTACGAGTGAGCCTTCCCTCAGGTCGTTCAGGCCTTTGATTTTTTTTTATGATTTCAATTTATCTTTATATGTATACCCAAAGGTACAATGTACAGTACACATGAAATTCTATCTACCTCTGTATTTGGGCTGACCTGATTTATAGTGTATTTTTGAGAATTAAAGATTTCTTTACTTCAGTGTTTACTTTGATATCAAATATGTATGATATGTCAGTATTGAATGATTGTTTATTAAAAGTAAATAGATTTCATTATTAGAAGTGAATACTAGGTACAATTTGATTTTTTTTTAAGATAATTTTTTAGATAATTTTATTTTAAGTAGACTGCAAAAAAAAAAATTTGGAAAAAAGTTGTATATAAAATGGGAATAAAAGGTTACACACAGAGTAGAGTAACTTGGCAACAGTGTCAACATGGCTGTAGATTAGATGGAAATTGTTTAGAATTTAGGGAATGATATATCATTGTTTACTTATCTGTTGACTGTTAGTTTACTTAACTTGTTAAATGTCAGTTTAAAATCATTGTGTTAGGTTGTTTTATTACATTTTAATCAGCAAGTGTGTGCTAACAGTTTAATATCTAGTTTTGAACTACATGTATGAAGTTTGATGATAGAATGGTATCTGAAATGTCAGTCCCAGGTTATAGATATTTACATAAAAATCAAAAAAGTCGTTCCACCCATTGATGAAGAAATTGAAATCTTTTACACGCATATATTGTTACTTGCACATGTAGACATGGTGAACAGAGTGGTTTCATTTAAAAGTAAGTCATATATTCTTATAAAAGATTTTCATTTCATTTCATTTTTAGTGGGATCCAGCATTTTCAAAATTACTGCATTTTTAAATGCAGAATTTACTTCACCACACCCCAATCTAAATGTAAAGCCCCAGAGTCCCAGATAAGATGAGTATCTGTGTATATGACACATCAAAAATTGAAAACACATCATATGCATATTAATTACACATAAACCAACAAGTTTTATGTTAAAATCAATTTTTATGTGCGTAATTAAGTTTACATTCTCTGAAAATTGATCTTCATTGTACTTTTTTTTTTTTTCTTATCTGCGAAAATAAAATAGCTGAATGGTTTCAATTCAACTCGCTTCAGTGATAAATTTTACCAGTTATAATGGTAATCCAGTGTGTGTAATTAATAATATGTGAAATAAGATATAGGTATTAGATTTTACCGGTCAAACTCAGCCGGAATTTGTCTTTTCATTGCAGCCAGAGTCAGAACATGGCCGAGTTTTAGTAACGCCACATCATATTTTGCCTCTAAAAGAAAACGTCTATAAACTGACATGTGATTGTCAACAAATAAACTGCAAACATGACGCAAAAAACTTAAAAGTTTGTTTTCACCAAAGAAGATGATGTTTCTTCTAAGGTCATGGTCAGGAGTTATTGTGACATATTGCACGTCTCTAAGGAGCCTTTTAAAGATATGTTATCAGATCTGATATCCCAATAATAATAAAGCTGTCCATTCAAGCCTTATTTAATCAGGCTAGGGCAGGAGTATATTGAAGGAATTGGTCAATCATGTAACATGCATATAAACAAAAATGACCCGTGATGGTTCTAAAGTAACTGACAAAACCCTTAACCAATGGCAAGCTATTGATAAAAACTTAACATTGAAGTGTCAACTCTTCATGTGTTAAATACTGGTAAATCATATGCACAATACTCGTCACTACTCTGAAAAATTCAAAAATACTCATTTACTCTGATTTTGATGAGTTATTACTCATCGGCTTAAAAATTATCTGGGGCTCCAGGGCTCAAACTGGGTCTGAATTTTAGGGAGAAGTGACTTGTCCTTCATCCAAAAAAAGGAGAAGTGGAGAAAAAATTGGGAGAAGTGGTAAATTTCGTCACGCGGTTACACGAAAACTTAGTTTTATTAAAATTAATGCTATGTCATTATGTGTGTTTTTGTTTTATATTGTTTTTATAATGTTTTATATTGTTTTTGATTTATATCAAATGTGTTGGTTGACTGCCTTCTTGTCTTTTATATGATGTTGTAATTAAGGAACTAGTTTTTGTGTGATATATTCTTAAAGAACAGGGAGTTTAACTTTCTGAATAAAGATACAGCTAAATGAACTTACAATCTACTTTTTCATGTTAGGAGTATTCTTCATGCCACTCATTATTGTTTATTTTTTTTTTTTTTTGCAAAGAACATGGAACACTTATACCTGGTAAAAGCAGAAGATAAATGCTATTTATCTATAACTTTATCTCTGAAAGAGTAATCAAAAAGATATTTCTCTGTTCACGTATCATTTTTATTTTTACCAAATAAACACTTTTTTATTAAAATGCAAAACATAATCATAAGTTCATGAAACATACATTAAACACACATTTTTTTAAATTTCAGATGCTGTGTTACATGCTATCCCCACTGCAGTCTACACACTGCTTAAACTAACTGTTTCTTACTTGACCTTTTTAATTCTCATTTATAAATATTTCGTAATTTCTGTTGTTTCCAGTATTACAAGGCTTTTTGGAAGTGAAACTTTGTAGTTATAGGTCGGATCACAAATATTTAGAGTAATTAAACCAGCTGATTTAAACAAACAAATTGAGTAACAAAACATTTTTTTATGTGAATTCTATACATCACTCACGGACACCGAATTAACAGTTGTTATAATCTATTCATTTCAATTTGTTTATTTCAACTCGAACATATTTATAGATAACAGTTAGTGGCAACATAATTATCAATACCTCTTTAATCATCGGTTATTTCTAAAAATCAAACGCGCTAATTATTCATTTTAAACGTCTAATTCAGAAATCAACTATGCATCCCGCAAACACAAAGGATGATTATGTCGTACGTGGAAAGTTACTTTGTTCATGGAAAACTTTGAATGACAGTTGAAAAAAAAAGATCGGTTTCAATTAGACGCTGGATGTTTTAACTCTATGCATGCAAGGGAAACCTTGAACTTGGTCAGCCAAACGATTGTGTTATCTAGCAACCTATACGATGTTGGCACAGGGTGTAAACATATATGCCGAAAATTGCCTGGGGATATTTGGATCAGAAGTAACCAATTATTGCAATTTGCATTCCCACATGTGTGGCGACACTTGTCCACGGATTAGAGAATTTACCAAATATTGGTTATAGTTGTAATTTGCACATCGCTAGCATCCAAAAAAAAAGCGATGTTGCTAATTTTAAGGCGACTTAAAACTTCGCCGTGACCAAAAAAAAAAAGCGAAGTGACGGAGAAAAAAGCGACTTTGTCGCCCACGTTGCCCTCTAGTTTGAGCCCTGGGGCTCTGAAGCACATTACATTTAAAATGAGCCCGATTAGAAATGGTTATCCATGGCTCCACAAACCAACAAAAGTGAAACAAGCTGAGGGTCCTCTTTGGCTGAGTGGTCTATGGGGCATCTCAAGATTACTTATCTCTCACCGCTAAGGTTTTAGGTTCCAGTTCCTCTCTCCAAAAGTCTTTAAGTGAGAAATGTTGCCAGTCACTTGCGGGAGGATAGTACTTCTACTCAAATTCATTCTGAGGTCTCCACCAATAGAACTGGGTATACCATATACACTCTGGTCCCATTATAACGCGTTCTGATATAACGCGAAACTCATAATAACGCAGTTTCTCTATTGCTCCCAAATCTAAAATTGATATTTTCAACCACATTTATTAAAATCTTGTTTAATAATTGATGTTTTGATCAATTATTTCAACTAAATTGCTAAGTTTGCTTGTTATGCTTGTAACTACAACCATGTATTTGTGCATTAATTACACCTTGATTATAACTTGTTGTTATAAACAACAGCGCTTTTGATTTACGCCGACAAACAATGGTCTTTCATATTTATCTCACATTGTCATGACTTGTGTTTGTTTACGATGCTTCGACCGTATAAAGTATTACAAAATAGTCGTAGTGCAGTGGACCTTGGGATATTTATAATGTGTTTCTGCATATATCACAGTTTCATTCTGTGGATCCCAGCAACTGCGTTATAACAGAACCCAAGTGTATAACCTGAAATGTGTTGAAAATGGCATTTAATCCCCATTAAAAAAAATAGAAAGAAGATGCTTCTCTACTGTATGGAGACAATTAAAGGGAGAATACCAGGATAAAATGCTATAAATGTCTTAAATAAAATAATTATTAAAATGGATAAAAAGCATGTCATCATTAATAAATGAAATCCGAATGGTCAAATCCACCAAAACATGACAAAATTGGTATTTAAATTGGAGTGGTAAACTTGAAACGAAATCCCCATTCTAAAAGTAAACTGCACTTAGATACTGCTTGACGTCATTCAGACTCTTTCTAAGATAAAACAATTTTACTATGCGTAAACCTGTATCAATGGCAGATCTACTCTTAATAAAAAAAAATTTGTGAATTCCCTTTAATGATTTTGGGGAATTGAAGTCACACATTATAACTTGTTCATCCAGCGATATTATTCCGTGTTGTAAATCCTAACCCAAGTACAAGTGTGCCTGTAAGGAAGTGACTGACATTGATGATCTTGAGAAATATGCATGTTTGTGTTTATATAATATAGATAATGCTATAGTGTGGTATAATGTATTTATATGAAATCATAACATAATGTAGTTAATACAGATATATGATAGAGGTGTTTGTTGATACATGTGCAGATAATCAGTTCTTTAAGTACTCTCCATAGCACAGGCTGTTGTGAAGATAGACAGGTGGTTTTGATACATCAACTGATTATTTGGCAGCCATCTTGAATTTGTGACCAAACACACCAACAGCCTTTAGTAAGAGATATATTTTCGGACTCACCATACAGTTTACCTCTATAAATAAGCATTTATAAATTTATAAACAAAGGTAAAAGCATTCAACATTGCAGAAAAAGTGTAAATTTTTTTCAAATTTTGGCGGCCATTTTGTCCCTTGTTGAGACTTTTTGTACATGTCATACAACTTACAACAACACAGTAAATCTAAATTTTAACAATTTGCAATGTTTTCTATCGGATTATATATTATAACATGAATTTCAATATTTGGTGGCCGTCTTGGATTTGTGACCAAATGCCCCAACAGCGATTTGTAAGAAAAGGATTTTCTGACTCCGCATAAAATTTATCTCCAGAAACAAGTCTCAAACCTTTTGGATATTAAAAGTAAATAAACCTCTGGGACTAATAGTAATAGAACCACCATTGGAAACAGGAAATGCTTCCGTGGGGTTGTCACGGCAGTTATAAATAACCGTTGTTTCTCCTTCTTCAAAAATGCATTTTCCTTATTTTAATGCGCTTTTTTTTATTTGAAAGGTATTATTGATGTGTTTTGAACATATTGAAAGCATTGTCATGTTTGAAGTGTTAATTTAGAAAAAAAAATTGATGCATGGAATTGGGGTATGAATACATGATTTCGCAAATCTACTTCCACTTGTCAACAGTGTACACACTTAGTAGAGAAAAAATCTCTTATATTATGACACATGGCCCCTACTTTCCTCATCATATATATAGTTGACAAACAGTAAAATGTAAGTTTCACTTCTTTCATTTCGGTCTCTCTCTATGAATGACAAGCCTTCAAACTTCAAAATTATTTACTATAGAACAAAAAATCAATGGTGGGCTTACATCTGATTATTGGAAGCATGTACCATCTCGGTTGTTAACTAATAACCGGCAGTGTATATTATACATTCAAACAAAACATCCAATACGACAGAAAATTGTACTCAAAACGATACAACTTTGCCTACACTAAACCCGGGACCAGACTGACCTGGTAGAAGGCTTGTTATTATCCTCTTATTACTCTCAAGTCAGTAGTTGATAGGTTAATGGGCCAGTCCTTAATTTGTGGGGGATTTAATTCAATTAATGGAAGCGAGAAGTGAATTTTTCTCTTGTAGTTGATGTCCCCGGGAGGGGTAATTAATCTGTGGTAAATATCATAAAATGTTAACTACTGTATGAAATTAATGATGGTAGAGGTGTTGTGGATAATACTAGATAATACAGTCTGTTTGTGTACTCTTCCTCCAAGCACTTTAAATAATTTTTATTCTTATTTTGAAGGTTATAATTTTTTTTAGTGAAAACCACTGTCAAAGAAAAGTTGTATTAAGTAGTCCTTGAAAAAACGTTTCAGTCATGACAGATTGTTTATTATTATACCCCCGACAAACAAAGTTTTGAGGGGGTATACTGGAGTCACCCTGAGGTCGATCTGTCGGTCGGTCTGTCCGTTGCAATTTTCCTTGTCCAGAGCATCACTTGAAAAGTACTGGATGGAATTTCATCAAACATCATACAATGGTAGAATATAATGAGAGGAAGTGCAGTGTACAAGAAACATAACTCTACTCTTGCTAATTACAGAGTTGTTGCCCTTTGATATTTTTTCTTGTCCGGAGCATAACTTGAAAAGTACTGGATGGAATTTCATCAAGCTTCATACAATGGTAACTTATAATGAGAGGAAGTGCAGTGTACAGGAAACATAACTCTATTCTTGCTAATTACAGAGTTATTGCCCTTTGATATATTTCCCTTTGATATTTTTTCTTGTCCGGAGCATAACTTGAAAAGTACGGGATGGAATTTCATCAAGCTTCATACAATGGTCGAATATAATGAGAGGAAGTGCAGTGTACAGGAAACATAACTCTATTCTTGCTAATTACAGAGTTATTGCCCTTTGATATATTTCCCTTGTCCGGAGCATTACTTTTAAAGTACTGGATGGAATTTCATCAAACTTCATACAATGGTAGAATATAATAACAGGAAGTGCAGTGTACAAGAAACATAACTCTATTCTTGCTAATTACAGAGTGATTGCCCTTTGATATATTTCCCTTGTCTGGAGCATTACTTTTAAAGTACCTGATGGAATTTCATCAAACTTCATACAATGGTAGAATATAATGAGAGGAAGTGCAGTGTACAAGAAACATAACTCTATTATTGCTAATTACAGAGTTATTGCCCTTTGATATTTTTTCTTGTCCGGAGCATAACTTGAAAAGTACCTGATGGAATTTCATCAAGCGTAAGTCTTTCTGATGCAGTTAGTCTCTGTACGCTGAAAGCTCATTGTTCCACTTTGATAAGAGCAAGCGTCCAAGTGATTTAAAGTGTGAAGAGTACAGTGACCATAAATTCAGATATACCAGTACGCGGACTAGTAGTATTATACAGATTTTCAGCTTTTTTTTCATCTTATGTCGATTATTTCATTAACTCTCAAATAATTTTGAACCACTTTTTCGGGGGTTTAAACCGGATTTAAGGGTCTTTCCAGGGTTTTATTGGTTTTATTGTATTTTTAACTGTTGTTAAATTTGTTTTGTTTTTTTTATCATTAATAAACGCCCCCACCTTGTAAAATGAAACGCCCCTGTGGGCGTTAATAATGAAATATACGGTATATATGAATTCATGTAAACTCTAACCCCATGCAAAAATCTTTGGCATTGTCTCCGCTGCCACAGGTGAGCGATTTAGGGTCATTCTAGCCTTGTTTTGTTTTTTTCTTAAAGACTTTCCTGTTTTTATTCTTTTGACTTCTCCCCTGGCTTTATTGATAAAGTCAGCAAATGTAATGTTGTTGTAAGACAAAGACAAAATTAATAGTAAAATTAAAACTCATTTTTTATTTCTTCATTGTTGTAAACCCAGTGCCAAACTGTCTAATTAATCCATTACCAAAAAAAAAATAAAAAATTATGGGATTTTTTTCTTTTATTATGGGAAGTGTAAAAAAACAACAATGGGAAACATTATTTTAATTATTTTCAGCAGCGAAGCGCTTGCTGTAAAATTTAAAATTTTAATAGTCAGTTTTACTGTTGATAATAAAGACAGGAATACTGTATTGTGTTATTATACATTCACTGATGACAATCTATCAGCTTGTCAAAATAGTTACTAGGTAATACTTCTTTTACTTCTTTTGTTGATATTAATTTGTAGTTTGAATTCAACAAAAGTTTTAAAATTTACAGTTGAAGCAAATCTTATTGAGACTTGACGCAAACAGGATACAATCTGAATCTTCACCTGATCTATTAGTATAAAGTAAACACACAGTTCTACTGACTACAGAAAACGTAACACTGTGAGATACAAACAATTGTCATATTAGGAATACACATTAGATGTGCCCAAGATTGGTTTATACCCTGGGTAGTATGAAGATTGTCATCCTGCCCGCAGCCGGGTCCTCTGTGGCCAAGTGGTCAAAGGCGCTATCTCAAGATCACTTACCTCTCACTGCTAAGGTCATAGGTTCGAGTCCCACTCGCTCCAAAAACTTTATGTGAGAAAGTTTCCAGTTACTTGCGGAAGGATGGTGGTTCTACTTAGTCTGAGGTCTTCTCCGCCAGTAAAACTGGATATGCCATATATAACCTGAAATGTGTTGAAAATGGTGATAAACCCTCCATTCATCCTGCCTGCATACTGTATAGCTGTCGTGGTATTGACTTAGAACACAGAGTTATAATTTATATTTATATATAATCCAAACTTCATAGACATAATATTAGGTTGGATAGATAGATGTTACATTTATTAACTATTAGTGCTCCACCCACTGACCACGTGGCATTGTTTGCCCAAGTAAATACAATCTAGTGTTTAATCATATCGTGCCTATCAGTGACTTTTGCTGATACATCATTTTGTCGTATTGTGTTTGATTTGTTTTCCATTCTCCTACGAGTTTCTCGGTCAGTTGATCCGGAGGTATATCTGGTTCTATAGCCTTTTGGTTGATGATGTCCGGCATGTTTCCGAGTATGATACTGTACATCTTGGTTTTGTGCATCTGAAATAGAAATTGGATATCGTTTTAAGATACGTATTTTTCTTTATCAAAACTATGATAAAAGGTCAACTTGCTTTACAGGACAGCTGTTGCTGGTTACTTGCCTGGGAGTGTGCATTAAAATGTCACTGTTCTTAATATCATCATTATTGTGGTCAAGGTCGCCATGATCTGTGTTGTTTAACCACCAAGTAAGGCAAACTTTTCACAAATCCAAGAGCTGGGTTTACAGGCTGATGACCTGACTGGTCACCCACCTAGTGAAATATACAAGCGAAGTACATACTAGTACATGCAAGACTTGAAATACATTATTTGAAAAAATATTAAAATCTAGTGTGTTGTCCTGCTGTACATTTCTAATCCGTGATGTGTGCAGGTTACTTCTTACACTATGTAGTGTGGACTTTGTGTCACTGCTCCAACAATATACAGTCAAACCTGTTGTAAGGGGTCACCTGTATTAAGCAGCCACATTAGCTATTTCCTGTTTCTATGCTTTCAGAACAAATCAACCTGTATTAAGCAACAACCTGTCTTAAAAGGTCACTTCTGACCCTTCCCATGATAGGCTGCTTAAGACAGGTTTGACTATATTCAGTATTATTTTCACTTGTGTTCAACATAAAACTGGTGCTTATAATCGAAAGGATGCGGTAGGCAGCTTTTTTGATGGGTAGGTAGGGGAGATAGATTTATATATTATATATATTGAGTACAACCTAATCTTCTCTATTTCCTGATTGGCTCATAAAGTCAGTGAGTGACAGGACTGATGGTGTGCCTGGATATTGGCCAGGTTTCGAGATGAAGAATATATAATCTGTACACATACAGCATAATTTGCAGAGATTTAGAGAAAGATGATGCATATATCAATAATAGGCTACTGACATGACTGTAATAGATGAATTTTACACTTGATTTGCTTGCATTTTTATACATAATATTTATCATTTGGTATACCATGGTATCTGTTAAAAATGCGAGCATTGTTTCAAATGATGTAAAACAGCATTTCTCTAACGTATGTAAGGCTATTATGTTCTGTGCTGTTGGTAGCACTGGTATAGACAAAGGACAACGACTATGGAGTTTCATCAGCTGGGGACTTGTTGATTACTTTGATATGCTGCTTCTATCAACTGCAACCATATGCAAGTCATAATTATTATCCTGTGGAACACATACATTACATTGTCTGTTTTATGAATGGTAACAATTGGTTCCCCTAATTAACACCTGGATGAAATCATTGTTTATTGGCATGCTGAGCCATGTTAGAGCAGGAGGGGCAATTAGACTAGTTGTGTCACTCTGTAGGATTAGTGCTGTAAAGCTTAATGGGTTTATTCTGCTTTGCTAAATTCTTGTAAAGCTTTTTTTGGTTGGTAATGTGGTGTGGGAGTTGTAGCAACCAGATTACATGCCACAGATGTGATTGATGAAGTTAGTTGTTGCCCAGTCAGAAAAGTGATAGAGTAGGGCGGTTGCCCAATCTGACAGGTGACAGAGTAGAATTGTTGCCGAGGGTGATAAAGAGAAGGGTTGTTGCCCAAGGTGATATAGAGAGAGTAGAGTGTTGTTGCCGAAGGTGATATATATAGACAGACAGACAGACAGACAGACAGACAGACAGACAGACATATAGTGTAGGCTTGTTGTGAAAGGTGATAAAAAGTAAGTTTGTTTTGGCCATCCAGTCAAACAGACATGTTTTCCCTGGGTTCTTTTGTATTCCTACGTAATCAAGACCCCATTAATACATTTCTGGTTATTTAAATGGCTTATAGCATTATCAGTACATTAAAAATAACATAAAACACAGTCAGACCATATGATTAACACATCAGTGACTTCAATGTACATTAAATAGCTGTTCTGGAGTCAGGAAACTTGTTTTTTTCTGGAAAGTTTCAATGGTTATATTGTTCATCTCATTATGGACTTCACCAGTAATTGTTCAGCATTACATGCATATGATAGTAGCCAAGTCTTCCAAATATACTTTTCAACCAACTGAACACTTAGAAACAGCCTTACCTTGGATATATTTTGATACAGAAACTAGAGAGTACAGCATTAAAATTGATAAAGTAGCCCCTGTTTATCTACTGGAAAGCAGCCAGATCCTGATAAGGTTGGACCAATGGCGGAAGTATTTATAAATCATCTGCTGGTACAGATACTGTTTTCCCTCCATTAAAGTCCCATAAAATAAATCAGGTGCAGCAATGGGTTTATATCATAATCTGACGCCTGCTATCAAGTAGAATTTATAGTTTTTCTGGTCCATCAGATAATGATGCAAAACATTTTCTTACAACTTAACAAAAAACAATGTATGATCTTTTTGTAGAAACACAACAACCTTTAAACATGTTGCTTGTTTCATACAAGTTATAGTTCAAACCTGTGCATTTGTTTCGCCTGGCAACAGTCTCTTTGAAGATTAATAATATACAACATTGTGTCTCATTATCATTCGTCTCTCACCTCTGATTCAAGTAGGAAAGTTATCTGTTACTTGCAGAGATGGGGTGTGCTGGAGTACTGGTTAACCTTTCTGGATCCCAGGAAACAGTGGTTAGGTTAACTGATAGTCTGTTAGCCCTCAATTGTATGTATTGGTGATCTTCTTATACTTCAATGTTTACAATGTTTAGAATCTGTAGAGGAGTACTCCTTGGTTGAGTTATCATGCCTCTCATTGCTGAGGTCCTGGAGTTGAGCTTGTGAAGCTCAGGCTGAAAGTTTGCCAGTTACCTGTGGAAAAACGATGGTTCTTCTTAGATTTGTCCTCGGGTCTTCCTCCATGAATAATACTGAATACCATGCATATAATCTTTAATGTGTTGAAATATTGGGAAAAAGCTAGTTTTTGATTGATGGCTCTCTTAGCAAATGTTGATAAGCTCTGTCATGCCACAAGGTAGATGTCTCCATTAGCAACCTGTGGACAAGCTCTACCCTGGTACTAGGTAGATGTCTCCATTAGCAACCTGTGGACAAGCTCTACCCTGGCACCAAATAGATGTTTCCCTTAGCAACATGTGGACAAACTCTACCCTGGCACCATTTAAATGTTTCCCTTAGCAACATGTGGACAAGCTCTACTCTGGCACCAAATAGATGTTTCCCATAGCAACATGTGGGCAAGTTCTGCCATGGCACCAGATAGATGTTTCCCTTACCAACATGTGGACAAGCTCTACCCTGGCACCAGGTAGATGTGTAGATGTTTCCATTAGCAACATGTGGACAAACTCTACCCTGGCACCATTTAGATGTTTCCCTTAGCAACATGTGGACAAGCTCTACTCTGGCACCAAATAGATGTTTCCCATAGCAACATGTGGGCAAGCTCTGCCATGGCACCAGATAGATGTTTCCCTTACCAACATGTGGACAAGCTCTACCCTGGCACCAGGTAGATGTGTAGATGTTTCCAATAGCAACATGTGGGCAAGTTCTGCTGTGGCACGAGATAGGTGTTTCCCTTAGCACCATGTGGACAAGCTCTACCCTGGCACGAGATAGATGTTTCCCATAGCAACATGTGGACAAGCTCTACCCTGGCACCATTTAGATGTTTCCCTTAGCAACATGTGGACAAGCTCTTACCCTGGCACGAGATAGATGTTTCCCTTAGCGCCATGAGAACAAGCTCTACCCTGGCACCATAAAAATGTTTCCTATAGCAACATGTGGACAAGCTCTACCCTGGCACCAGGTAGACGGCTGATTATATTTACTGCCTTGGTATGATGATGATCTATCCAAAATGTTGTCAGATATACACACTAAACTCTATTAATTATAGCCATGTTTACATGAGAGATTTATGTACAGAACAACAGCTTCTGTTAATTGACAATACATACAGCATGAAGAGAGATTATAAACTGTTGGTAAAATTAATTAATTTATTCTGGTATCAAGTGTTACTTGGTAGTGAAGTATTCCTGGAGTGGAGCACCTGCAACCAGATAGTCAGTCCCCTCTCTTAAATTATAGCAGTATTAATTTAAAATGTATCAAGTGAGGGTGGATTTGGAAAGGTCACCGCTAATTTGGCTGATTCACCAATCATCGGCTCTGCCTCAAGTGCTGAACTGTGATTTACCTCTCATGGTTGCATTTTCAAGCTCATTTAGAGTAAAATTGATTGTAGGTTAACATGCATTGCTAGGCAATAGGAGTATTGGCCTAATGCAATTTAATACATCTTAAACTTGTTTCACAACAGTATTTTTCATGTGGGTAGGTAGCTAGCTAATTTTTTTTTTGCCAAATTTTGATTTTGCATAGTCATTTAAGAGAAAAATGGACAGAAATCGTGAAAAAGAAAACAATTAAATGCTTTGAAAGTCAATAAAAAAGTTTGGGTAGCTGCAATTTTGAGAGAGTAGGTAGGAGCTTGGCAAACAATTTATTTTTTAAGGATGGTCCCAACAATTTTGTTCACAACTATTGTAGAGAAATTGGAAATATTATTTCATTAAAACTACTACAGTCAAACCTGTGTGAGCAACCACCTTTATTAAGCAGCCACAGTTGCTATTTCCCGTTTCTATGCTTTAAGAGCAAATAAACCTGCATTAAGTGACAACTTGTCTTAAAAGGCCAGTTTGGATACTTCCTTTGACTCGCTGCTTAAGAAAGGTTTGACTGTATTTTGTCTGTTTTATTGTGTATGTACACTCAAGATAAATAATGGTCTTGTACTGATTGATACACATGTACTCAATCTCCCCTTGAGTTTATTATCCAACTTGTGATGATTCTTGACTAGATTTTTTAAGTTCACAGAACTACCCATGATTCCCGGCAGTTCAAATGAAATATAACTTTTTTTTTTTCTATTTTTAAAAAAATGTACTGAAATGCAAACTGTCAGCCTTGAAAGTCAGTTACAGAATATTTGATGAAACTTGATTTTTTCCCCAAGTTTCTCTTCTGTCAGATATAAAATGGTTAAAAATTTGGCATGAATTTGAACAAGAATTCAATGTGATTCTACTAAATGTAAATGCACTTTTATTAAAAAATGAAATCATAGCAAAATGATGTTTTTACATGACTGCACACAATAATTACTGGTGAAGAGTTGTTTGAATTAAATTCTGCTATTGTGGAATGTTCTAGTAATTTTATCAGTTGCATGCAATATTCAACACAGTGTAGCCTAAAACGTAGCTTAAAACAGATTCTTGGCAACACTACAAGATTATTTCAAGAAATTTGTTTTGTATTTGAAAGGAACATTATTAACAGCTGGAATTGATAAATCCTAAAAATGACAATGGTTGCCTCAGTCTGGAATACTCTTCCCATCTGTTGCTGTAACCTGGGCAGAGATTAAATTGAGAATGTTTTTTAACTGGCATTTTATTGCCAATGCCATTTACTTCAACTGGCAAAATAAAATGTAACTGGCAGTTTTTTAACAAGGCTTTTTTACCCAATCTTATTGTACCATTATCTACTGTAGGTGTCTATCTATTGGTGTTAGTATTTTAAGCAAATGTAGCAATCACAATTTATCTCATTCTTGGACTCATTGAATCTAATCAAATTATTCTTCTAATTTATTTTTTTAATGTTGTGGCACTAATTTCACAAACAATTGAAAAATAGTTTCTGCCTAATCAGGGTCCAATATGGGACAGTTTTGATCGTTTTTACCGTTCACCACTAAGCCACCATCTCCCCACTGCTGTTCTTGGGTCAGATTGTCTAAAAGGAACACCACTAATGGATATTCTCATCAAAACGTTCCATGGTTTCTACACCTAAATTACATCTCCAGTTTGACTTGATTCTTTTCATAGTAGAAAAATGACCTTTCATATGAGGCATTGGACAGGGGACAAAAATATTTCAAGATTGCACTAGTCCTGCAGGACGAGTGACTTGCAGTTTTCACTCGTCCTGCAAACACATGCACTCGTCCTTAAAAAGATGTACAATAAAGACATTTATTTGAAAATATGTTTATCTAGCAGGAGTCCTTAACTTATAAAATACCTTATACCACTGCTTAAATGGATTTTTCCTACAACTGTCAGCTGTTTATCCCAGACTGATTAAAAAAGATAAGATGGCCCAGTCATCTAGTGACCAAGTTAGCTGACAGGTGTCTAGGTAAATATCTATTTTGAGCGGTGATGTAAGTTTTTTATAAGTAGTAAATAATGTAGACAAAACATATTATGCTGACTGCATGTAATGCGTTTTTATAACTCTTTAACATGTTACATCGCATGATATAACTAGTAACAGTAACAATAAAAATAACAATATCATGTATGTCTGTTTGTTGTTCATAACTTCAAGTAGGTACTTATCCACCATTATGCAGATAAAGTCAGTTTAACAAGTGTTCAAGCAGTTTAATCAGATTCATTGTCATCACTACTGCTTGGCATATTTCTAGGCCTGTTTGGCCCTCTAGGCCCAGAGCACTTATGTCCATTGATGTGCCTTCTTCCACTACTAAGCCACTTTACCACCGTTGGGTTTGGCTTGAAGCTGTTCAATGAAGGACCATCCAGCTTGATCCTCATTAGGGCAGACAGTGTGTCTTGGTTTAGTGTTGTTCGCACTTGCTTCTTCACCAAGTTCATGTGGCTGAAACCACGTTCAACCTCTGCTGTTGTAGGTGATATCGTCAACATAATGTTGACCAATGGCATGACATTCTTGATGTTTTCAACATCTTGGTTGCCAAGTAGACTTTCATATGCATCTATGAGACATCTGTTAGTATTTCTGCCCATGTACAGCTTCATCTCCAGCCATTCATCTGCTGCATTTTCCTTTTCATCTTCTGTCAGCAATGGACTGTAGATCTGAACTAACTTATCAATTTCCTCTTGACCATACTGTCTAAATTCATCTGGATGTGTCTCCTTGTTTGGCCACTGGTGAAAGTCAAATATGGCAAACAAACAGTGGGGTTCCCCAGCAAGATCCTGTACAAACCTCTCCTCTAGGAAGAACTCAGTGGCAGACAGCAGCTTGTCTATGTCTTCATTGACTTGTGCTGGGGTGTCATCTGCCGCTCTTCTGTTTCTCTGTGTGATCTCCACTCCCTTATACTGACCATCTGCTGACTGTGTTATGAACTTTCGGAGCATTTTCCTTCTTCTAACTTTCATCTGAGTGACCCTTTCCTTCAGCTCACACACCCGCTTCCCTACTTCTGAAATCAGGGCTTTCTTCAGTTGGAACAGGATTGAAACCTCAGACAATAGGTTGGTCCAATCAACCAGAAAGTGTAGGAACATGAGGAATCTCTCTGTTTTCATCTCTTTTAGGTAACATTTTGCCCTACTGGCATTGTCATCCTTTCCAGTAGTGATTTCTTCCAGGTGCATTAGAGTTATTTCATAATTCTCAAGTAATGCTTTCAGTGCTCTATTCTGACTGGCAACCCATCTGACTGTTTGAAGACCCCCATAATGTTTCAGTTCCCGGTCCAAAGAACATGCTATGTCGTAAAGTTCTCTTCTACGTTTAGGGGAGTAGTAATACAGCTGAAATATTCCCTTCAACACTACTTCAAATTCCTTCAAGTACCAAATGTCCTTCTTTGAGTCACAAACAGCTAGTTCAAGTTTATGCGCAATGCAATGGACAACTGCGACATAATCATCACAGTGCTCACCTTCACCCATTTGCTCATTGACCGTGTCTTTCAATAACCGCACTGCACCACCTTTCTTTCCCAAATTAACTGCTGCTCCATCAGTATTAATCCCTACTAGTTTCTGCTTCAAAACTTCTGTGGATATCCCTACAGCCTGCAACCCTCTCAAAACACCATCTTTTACGCCAACAGCATGTCCATGTTCTAGATTGACTATGTCTGCAACCTGGGTTTGCAATTCACCCTTTTTATCCACATATCTTATGTAAACCAATTCTTGCTCAGTGATACCTCTGTCAGTGGACCCATCGAACAAAATACTAATAAATCTGGCATGTTGTATTTCCTGAACTGTTTCTTCTTTAACTACCTCTGAAGCTGTCATGCAAAACTGTTTGCAAGCAATCTCATTCAGATAGTTACTCCCAAAACTGACACCATTCTTTGTTTGCAACTCAATTAATTCTGGAAACTTACTGAATGGTTCGTTTTCCTTAGCGATGTAATATGCTGTATTAAACAACTTTTCATACATGATGCTGTTTTTTTCATCGAGATTTTTCATGCTCTTGGCCATTTCAGTTTCGTTTGGATTTAATTCAGCCCTTTGCTTGCCAATGCATTTCACATGTTTGATGCTTTTGTCATGGTATTTTAGGGTCTCTTTTCTATATTTACCCGTAATGCCTTTCACAAGCGAAGATTCTGGGTCCGATAGTTCGGGATAAGCTCTGCACGAGCTGCAAAACAGATCACCATTTTGCATTCTAGCCCAGGAATATTCCTCAAGCCACGCATCTTGAACGGTTCTCGATCTTTTTGTTCTATCATAAAGTGTCTGCTTTATTTTTCTCTTGTTCGATTCTCTTTTGTTTTCGATCTTTTCATTGTCACCGCCCCCTTGAAAAAAATTGCGGATGTCTGACATTTTGCAACGAAATCGAAACTTCGCGGCGGAAGCTGCATACGCAACGCTTTTGACTGGGTTACAAACTTATTTTACCATTAAAATTCGCGAGTAATAATCGATAATCACAGTGATGCCGTCTATCACATAGCAACGCGCACCTGTTATATGAATCTGTATTGACTTCCGGTTATTTCGAGTTTTACTTTCAGATTCGCGATGTTTTGAGAAAATGTATTTAAATCGATGTAAACGCTTCCTGACGTTCATAAAATACTCGTTTTGACATTAGATTTAGCACTCGTCCGGTAGGACGAGCTGTTTGGGAAAATTTACTCGTCCTTTCAATATTTCACTCGTACTTACGAGCGGACGAGTGGAATTTTTGTCCCCTGTTGGACAATTGGGTAAGTGCTGGTCAACTGAATTAGCCTGAGAATATCATAATTATGTCCCCTTTGTCACTGTCCACTTGACTTACCAACTGGCATACAAATAATGGGTGCAATCTTTGAAAATGAGCATTGCCTGCAACATGTAGTTGAAGATCACTCAACTGAGATTACATCCTGCATTTATAAGTGTTGTTGAAAAGTGTCTATATTACTGTGCGGATCTCTTCTGCACCATAAAGAAGAAGGACTGCCCTTTCAGTTGCTAATGGCCAATTTTTGTGATCAGATGCCAGGAATATGCTCTCTGTGATAAGATTGTCAAAGCTGGTGCTATACAATCTATGGTACTACTCATGACAACAATTCTTCTCCTGCCTTCAGTTAAAGTGTCTGAAGCAGTCACATTTAACAATATTTGATCATTATAGTGATCACCTTCTTTTTCACTCTGTAACTCTATAACAGAAGGCTTGTCATTTTCAATCATTTGTCTCAGGACTCCCTCTGCAATCAGAAGCTTTGTAATTGCACTGGAAACATCAGTCCTCCCTTTGAAACAAAAGACTGATCTTGGCAACTTCATTTAGAATATCCTTTACAAAGGCACATAGACATTTCCAGAGATGTTGTTTAAACATAAACCAGACATTTTCAGAGATGTTGTGTAGCCATAAACCAGACATTTTCAGAGATGTTGTTTAGCCATAAACCAGACATTTTCAGAGATGTTGTTTAGCCATAAACCAGACATTTCCAGAGATGTTGTTTAGCCATAAACCAGACATTTTCAGAGATGTTGTTTAGCCATAAACCAGACATTTTCAGAGATGTTGTTTAAACATAAACCAGACATTTTCAGAGATGTTGTTTAACCAGACATTTTCATAGATGTTGTTTAACCATAAACCAGACATTTTCAGAGATGTTGTTTAAACATAAACCAGACATTTTCAGAGATGTTGTTTAGCCATAAACCAGACATGTTGTTTAGCCATAAACCAGACATTTTCAGAGATGTTGTTTAACCATAAACCAGACATTTTTATAGATGTTGTTTAACCATAAACCAGCCATTTTCGTAGATGCTGTTTAACCATAGACCAGACATTTTCAGAGACGCATACAATCGGATATGTCATATGTTTAACCTGACATTTTCAGCTTTAGATGTTCATTATTTAACCATAAACCAGAAATTATCATATAATTTCAAACCTGTCAGATAGTAAATGGTTTCCGTTCCTTTCTGTAAACAAACAAACACCACCAGATGGTATTATTTTTTTTATTGAACTATACAATTGTTGGAAATAGTTGGATGATTAATATTATAATAACATTCTGCATTTGCAGAACATAGATGTATGCCAAGTTACAGTACAACCTAATTATGTATTACTGTAAACAAATTTATCATTATGGTTACAGTATGAAAAAAATTTGGAAAATTACAACATGTAACTCCCAACAGCAGCCATTATTCACAATAAAGGGTTTATATTATTGACATAGGAGGGTTCTTTTGAAAGGATATTTGCCAGCTATTTATGCATCAGTAAATATCTTTTATAGACCTTGCTTGCAAAAAGCATTGTGGAAATCCATTTCAAATATTTTGAGAGCCAATTTTGTAAATTAATTCTATTTTAAATCTTTCATTTTGTTTGATTTTTTTCTGACTAAGAATACCCAGCGGGTATGTTTTTGTTGCAAATCATTATGCCTGCCATTTTATCACTGGTTTATTTCTGCAGCTGTGTATGACACTTGTAGAGTAGCTGCAGCACTATTGGAAGGTATTGGGTTTAAATCACCAGCAGCGTTAATACAAGACATTAACACTTGTTGCTAGTAAATTCTTGCAGAGTTAAATTCTCAGTGTTACAAATCATCCCAGTATTTGTATGATATATCAGAGAGAGGGGTGACTGATGCCATTCATACAAAGGGCATAAAACTTGTCCACTGGGCACTTTCCTGCGTTACATGACTAAAACCAGGGCCCTCTATTAACTGGTTTTGGGACCGAAACTTGACCATGTTCCTCCTATCTTAGAATATACTTTTTTTTTTACTCAGTTTTACTGGAAATTCTCCCCTGAGAGAACTTATTTTTTAATTTATCTCAGGGGAAAGTTTTCTGGTTAAAAAAAAACACTACGGAAATATGTGCTGGTTAGGCTACTGTTTTTTCTTTTCAACTTGTTACTCAATTAAGGTTTTTAGCTCTACTGGCCAAATGCCAGAAGGGTTTATACAATGACGCGTTGTCTGTGCTTTTTCATTGGGGTTAATTATTAAGAACTGATTCGGGAGATATATATATTGAAAACAACACAAAAATTCGCCCCTAAGAAGGGCCCTGGTCCCAATCCCCTAAAGTGATGGAGTGAAAATATTCTATTTACCGATGTAACTGTTCGTACTGAAACAAAATATAGCTAGAACTAAAAGTGTTGATATAAAAACTATACACTCTGTATCACAATAATAAGTTTTATTGATGATTTAAATCTCCTTAATTGTAAACAATATCAGTTTGTTCATTAACAGTCACAAAAAACAATAACACTAATACTTTATGCAAATAATAAGGGTGTCCTAGAAACATAGAAGGTGGCAATTACCTGTGCCACTGTGTTTTATTGGCTCAGAGGAATGCCAACATTGCCAGAAATACAACTAATTTAATTGCTTTGTAAACTGTGTTCTCCCCTGGCATGTAGGTTATCTTTCAGCTTAAAGTGTTATACTTCTTAGCATCCTACTTCTCAGCTTTTTGCATTGCAGCATGTATATACCATTTCAGTATAAATTGTTAGAGCATACACCAGTGACATGTTGGTGTATGTATTAGTGTGAATACACCAGTGATGTCTCTGTGTATGTATTAGTGTGAATACACTAGTGATGTCTGTGTATGAATTAGTGCGAATACACCAGTGACATCTCTGTCTGTATTAGTGTGAATAAACCAGTGACATGGTGGTGCATTAGTGTTTTTTCTAGACCAGGAAAAGGGTCAGGGAGCAAGAAAAAGGGGCAGGGAGCAAAGTTTGTGCGTGATTGGCACATATATTCATTGTCAAACGTTTTCTTTGGTTTCTTTTAATGTAGGGTTATCTCCCCTTTACACCATGCATGTGTCAATCACAAGTATTAGAGTTTGAATAAGATAGGTAGAAGTGAGAGAAATTCAGGGAGAAGTGAATATTTCTCTATCAGTTTGACCAACTTATTATGTTGTATAAAATTGTTCTTTATTGAATAACTGTCATTTCTGTTCTGTCTAGACTCAGTGGCAGTGTGGGAGCAGGAGTTAGTTTGAAACATTATTTTAAACATTGCCCTTTTCTTTTTTAATGATTACCAACTGTCATAACATACTATGACAAGCCTCCAAAGCTATTCAATCCATGCAAGATAACTTTGCAATATGATAAATAAATGCAATCTATGATAGCCCTGAAATACCTAGAAAATTGTAACTATATTTCAAATATTTGAAAAAAAACACATAATTTATATTAATTGTTATTTTCAATACTGTATGTAAATCATGATATGACTGTCAAAAGAAAATTACACGCTGAATATACGCAACCACTAAGCAATAAGTTTATCAAATTACTGTCGTGCCCCACCCACATTTTATTACCTTTAACTAAATTTTAATATCAACGTTCACTTTTTCACAGAAGAAAATTTACATATTATATGCAGTTCCAATTATTGTAAATCTACAAAATATTTATAAAATTACCAGAACCTAATGTTGACATTATACAAATCGCGGTCTATTGCAAATTATCTGCAGAAACATAATCATATTTTAGAAATTGCCACCATTTTGGCAAGGGAGATAATAATTTTTATTGCTGAAACCTAGCAAGTTATTTCCCTTTTAAATTTTGACCGGAGGGTTAACACAGCTTGATGCTTATTAATCCAATAATTGATGTGTTAGTTGATTGTTTATAGGAATAGGGATCAAATACAGTGTGACCTTTAGTGACTTATGTAAACGGTATACTGAATATTAGAACAAAACTACATAGCTTTTCCAGACTGTCAGAGCAAAGTCTAAAAGTTGAAAATGATGACATTTTCGCTAGCTTGGCCGCTGAATTCCTCTGTAATTTACCTTCCAAAGTCATATCGAAAGCATAAACGCTAATTCTCAGTAAACAGATCTGTAACAACTTACGAAAAATAATGAATACCGTATTTACCCTATGTATTGGGACACCCTATGTTTTGGGACACCCTTATTTTTCAGGAAAATAATTATTTTTTTGATAATAACAATTGGGACACATCACAATTTTTTAAAAAATCTGATAATTTTTCGCTCCTAAGTTTTGGGACACCTATAAATTTTTATTTTTGGACATGTTATCTCCGATAATTTCGCATATAGATAATAAATTTTAATCCCAAAATATCCATGAAAAACATTGCCGGTACATCGTAATTTTCTACTTCTGATAATAATAAAAGATAAGGTAAAATAGTTATTGCTCTCTTTATTATTTAAAGTCTATAAATTGCCATACCTGTAACTAATTAATTCCTTTGTTGTAAGTTTTAATCCCGAATTATCCATGAAAAACATTGCCTCGAGCATCGTTCCTTTGCTTGTAAACGTGTGATAAAACAATCAAGTGGTACATAGCCTGCTTACACAATTCCCCAATTAACTGACCTATTTATATCTAAACACCGCTTTTATGTCACTGTTTTGTTGTATGATTGACAACTGTTTACACGACACCCCAACAAACTGATATTAATTTATCTTCAAACACATGTTCGTTTCATCGAAGTGAAATAACACGCGACGTAAACTGTCAGAGTTGACGTCATCGCACATTGGCAAATGGTCAAAATTAAATTGTGTCGGTGGAAAAAGAAAATAGACATAAGCGTGTAATGAACATAACATTCTTTAAATTCAATGGGTATAAGCTGTAAACATTGTTTTGATGTTTTATGCTAAATAAAATATTTTACATGACAATTTATCGGCATTATTTTTTTTACCAAATATGACTTGATATAGAATTGTATAAATGCCGGTAGAGAATGCATCACTTGTGTCCATATGATTAGTACTTTGCCTGAAGTGTCTATTACCAATTGTAAACCAATCGAGATTGAAAAATTTAGACTGGTTCACATTTATTTATTATACTTTACCGATACCGCAATGGTAATTTTTGTGGAACCAGTCTGACTTTGTTTCTATTGTGTTCATATGATGAAATAGACATGATGTCGTGTGTATTTTATTTATGACTGGGGTAGACGTAGTTCCAGATCATTTATTGACCTTCTGGCGTATATTATGTTTGCAGTAAAATGTAGCGAAGTGAACGCATAACTCAAATCTGTGATCAACTTGTAGTTAAAACATATTGTTACAAATGAAAAGCGAGGGATTTTCCAAAATACTTTGTTTTATTTTAAATGATTAATTGGGTCATTTTTGTGCCGATAAAAAATATGAAAATGAGTTTGTTTTTTTTTAAATCACTCTTATTTTTTTGACCACACCCAGTTTCAAACAAACAATTCCCTTTAATTATTTTGTATTTCAATAAAAAAAATCTGAAACTGGCAAACTGACGCACGTATCGGCGGCATACATCAAAAGAGTTTAGGTCGGCGTACTTCAAAGCACGTGGGCACGCTCCATCAAGACTGAAGTTTTGCAAAGTATAAGGAGACATTACAATGCAATTTACGGATAAGGGTGTTTTGTATTTAAATAAATTGAAAACAAACAATTATGGTTTGTGTCAATTGGATTAAAAAAATATGAATTTAAGAAAACAAATGAAAACGCGAACGTAGGTTTGGTAATTTTATTATTAATTTATGTAATTAGTGTACCTACCTAATTGCTATGTAACTGTTTGTAGCTATATCTGTGATATTTTATTGAGTGCTACGTTAGAAAGTACGCTTACCGATATCTATACGGAACATAGAAATACCGAAATTACCGTATTCACCCTATGTATTGGGACAGTAAAAAAATAATTATTTTTTAAAATAATAAGTATTGGGACAGCAAAAAAATTAATTATTTGTTGCTGTCCCAATACATAGGGTAAATACGGTAATTCATTTAGTTACCACAATATGTGCATTGGAAAAAAACATGGAATGATATTTGACCCTTAAACTAACTTCAAAAGTGACTGAAGTGTGACGTCATTTGCTGTATCCACTAGTGACAAGGACCTGATCAGCTGATTGTTACATATTTAGCAAGAGAAGGACTGATGAATACCTGTGCATTCAGGCCAAGTGTGTCATATCAGTAAACTTTTGGCAAATGTGTAAGACATGTATGTGGTTGACAGTTGATTTGTTTATATACTACTTGCAATTGGAGCAACAAAGCGCAGTTAAAGAAGGGTGGCGTTTTGAGGGCAGAAGGGTGGAGCTGAAAAGGTGCAAGGCTCTGCACCCTTTAATTCCGCATGAATGCATACATTAGTGCAAATACACCAGTCATGTCTCTGTGTACGTATAACTAGTGTGAATACACCAGTGTTCCCTCTGTATGTATTAGTGCGAATACACCAGTGATGTCTCTGTGTATGTATTAGTGTGAATACACTAGTGGTGTCTCTGTGTATGTATTAGTGTGAAAACACCAGTGATGTCTCTGTGTCTGTATTGGTGCGAATACACCAGTGATGTCTCTGTTTATGTATTATTGTTAATACACCAATGGCATCTCTTTGTAATATGTGTTAGTGCGAATACACCAGTGATGTCTCTGTGTATGTATTAGTGTGAATACACCAGTGACATCTCAGTGTATGTATTAGTGCAAATACACCGGTGATGTCTCTTTGTATGTATTAGTGTGAATACACCAGTGATGTCTCTATGTCTGTATTGGTGCGAATACACCAGTGATGTCGTTGTATGTATTGGTGCGAATACACCAGTGATGTCTGTGTCTGTATTGGTGTGAATACACCAGTGATGTCTCTGTGTATGTATTATTGTTAATACACCAGTGACATCCCTTTGTAATATGACTATTAGTGCGAATACACTAGTGGCATCTCTGTGTATGTATTAGTGTGAATACACTAGTGACGTCTCTGTGTATGTATTGGTGTGAATACAGCAGTGATGTCTCTGTGTCTGTATTGGTGCAAATACACCAGTGATGTCTGTGTTTGTATTAGTGTGAATACACTAGTGGCGTCTCTGTGTATGTATTAGTGTGAATACACTCGTGACGTCTCTGTGTATGTATTGGTGTGAATACAGCAGTGATGTCTCTGTGTCTGTATTGGTGCAAATACACCAGTGATGTCTGTGTGTATGTATTATTGTTAATACACCAGTGACATCTCTTTGTAATATGTATTAGTGTGAATACACCAATGATGTCTCTGTGAATGTATTAGTGTGAATACACCAGTGACATCTCTGTGTATGTATTAGTGCAAATACACTATTGACATCTCTGTGTATGTATTAGTGCATACATCATTGACACCTTTGTGCTTGTATTGGTGCGCTTTTCAACATTTGACAAGTCATGTACTTTCAGCGTTTTATTTATTAATGTCTTACCTCTCACCCGCAGCTCTCAGTATACCACAGCAGTCTATGTTACAACTTTCAGAATATATATGTCTGTAATGATTTATAATGATTATTTGTATATTAAACAATATTTATATTAAAGTACTTTTGTTTTCTATTTTCAGCCCGAGCACATGCTGAAAATATGGATGAAGGAATTCTTAGCTGTAAGTTGCTTTGTATTTTGTACATCTGCCATTTTTAGCTAACTGGCACAAAGTCCAAAGAGAGCTATAATTGCCATGACCACGGTGGCGTCAGCGTCGTCGTCTGTAGACACCCAGGTTAAACTACGCAACCACTTATTGGATGTGAATGAAACTTTGCATGTATATTCACCATCATCAGTGGAACACACACAGACAAGAACCGTAACTCTGGATTGCATTTTGGCACAGTTATGGCCCTTTTTAGACTTAGACACCCAGGTTAAACTTTTGCATTTAGTTGCGTTTAAGTTAAAGATATCTTTGCAACCACTCATTGGATGTCAATGAAACTTTGCATGTGTGTTCACCATCATTAATGGAACACACACAGACAAGAACCATAACTCTGGTTGCATTTTGGCACAGTTATGACCCTTTTCAACTTAATTTTTCAGGTTAAAGTTTTTTATCAGGTAAGATATCTATGCAACCACTCATTTGATATGAATGAAACTTTGCATGTGTGTTCACCATAATCAATGGAACACACAGAGACAAGAACTATAACTTGGGGTTGCATATTGACAGAGTTATGGCCCTTTTTCAACTTAATTTTTCAGGTTTAAGTTTTTTATCAGGTAACATATCTATGCAACCACTCAATGGATATGAATGAAAATTCGCATGTGTGTTCACCATCATCAGTGGAACACACAGAGATAAGAACCATAGCTTGGGGTTGCATTTTGGCAAAGTTATGGCCCTTTTGGACTTCATTTTTCGTCTGTAGACACCCAGGTTAAACTTTTGCGTTTAGTTGCGTTTAAGTTCAAGATATCTATGCAAACACTCATTAGATATGAATGAACCTTTGCATGTGTGTTCACCTTCATCAATGGAACCCACAGAGACAAGAACCATAACTCTCAATTGCATTTTTGCAGAGTTATGGCCCTTTTTCGACTTAATTTTTCGGGTTAAAGTTTTTTATCAGGTAAGATATTTATGCAACAACTCATTGGATATGAATGAAACTTCACGTGTGTTTACATCATCGATGGAACTCACAGAGACAAGAACCATAACTCGGGGTTGCATTTTGGCAAAGTTATGACCCTTTTGGACTTACTTTTTCATCTGTAGACACCCAGGTTAAACTTTTGCGTTTAGTTGTGTTTAAGTTTTGGTGTTTGCCCCCAATCTCAATCTTTGCATGGATGGTGACTTTTATCCCATTGGTGAGCTTTGTTATCTTCTGACAACTCTTGTATATATGTCAGCTACTATCAATCCACAGGTCGTGAGTCCCAATCTCCGCCCGGCCACAATCTCCGTGATGGTTGATATACAACATTGTGTCTCATTATCATTTGTCTCTCACAGCTGATTCAAGTGGGAAAGTTATCAATTACTTGCGGAGATAGGGTGTGCTCGAGTACTGGTTAACTTTCCAGGACCCAAGGAAACAGATGTTAGGCTAACTGATCATCTGTTAGCCCTCGTTGGCATAAATCAATCAATCAATAAATATGTCAGCTATATATAATTTTACAACCATTTTGAATACAGGTATCTTATGTTGGCCAGCTTGATATTATGTGTTGATCATTGATTGGGAAAGTCATTATAATCGATATGATGTCAAAGTTAGAATGTTCTGACATACACTGTGTGAGGGAAAAGTTGTTAATATGTTTTGACATGTCACAAGGGTTTTGAAATGTCTCCAATGATTTGAAGTGTAATATAAGCTGTCTTGGGGTGTCACAAAGGGTATGTTATGTAACAAGCTGTCTGATATGTCTTGACCAAATAAACAGGTCACAAGAGGTTTTGTATACACTCACAATTAGTTGATCTGGCTTGTCCGATGCATGTAGTCTTAAGTGCTTAACTCAGCAAAGAGTTACTCATATCACCCTGTGTTTGCCGTCGGTCGTTAACTTTTGCCAAATTTGGTGTGAAGTATTGTTACCAGAAGCTGTTTCAAATTTGTTGAAATCATGACCCTGGGGTCAAATTTGACCCTGCCCCAGGGTATTATCATTTTTTTTCTTCAAAATTTCAAAAATCTTTTACTTGGAAAGTGCAAGGGTTGGAGCTTTTATGTTTTTCTTGATAAAATCAGTTCCTCTCAGATTTGTACAAGCCATGACCCTAGTTTCAAAATTGATTTCGCCCTGTGAACTTACCAGTTTAGCATAGTGAAATTTTCATTTAAATTTTTTATCTTTACTGGCCAATGGCCAGAGGTGCTTATATGACGGCGTGTTGTCCGGTGTCTTCATCTGTCATCTGTTAGCAACACTTTCTCTGAAACCACTACGTCTATTAAACTGTAACTTCACATGGATGTTTCTATTGCATAGGAGACTATACAGAAGATTTTTTTTTTTCAATCAGATATTTAAGATTGCCACCATTACTAAAAATAGTCAAAAACTTAAAAAATCTTCTTCTAATGAACGGCCGAACAGATTTTCAAAATGTTTATGTAGTAATGATGCTTTTGTTAGATTTGTTCAAATGGTGTCCCGAGGGTTAAAAAAGACCTTGCCCCGAGGGTTCAATTAGCGGAAACAATTATAACAAATATTCTTTTTATTTTTTTTTAAAATGGAAATGATTTTGCCTACATCTTCACAGAAGCACTGTTTGTTGAAGGTCTGGTTCAGTTTTGTAAAATGCCTGGGTGTCTTAAGGGGTCAGGAGGGGCCCCAAAAGGGTAAAAATTGAGAATTACAAAAATTTCTTAAGAACTGGTATGTCAGATTTGTTCATATTTGGCATAAATTATCCCTATGTGTAGGGGTTTGATTGCAGATATAAATGTAGGGCTAAAATTTATAGGGGTCCTGTAAGGGGACTTAGAATTTTACATAGGAATACTATTGGAAAACAGAAAATTCTCTTTTTTTTTCATCTATTTAGGCAAAATTATTATTCAGTTTGAGTTCTGAAGTATCATCTAGTCATAGGAAATAAGATTTGGCTCAATAATGAGAATTGACTTTCCATATGGTGGGTAAAAAATGTTTTGTTTTTTTTCATTTTGCATCCATGTGTACAAAAAAAACTTCTTTTTAAAATTTGAATCATTTCTGCTCATAACAAATTAAGGGGCTGGGTTGTATAAGGGTTCTGTACAGGGGACTATATTTTTTTTTACAGATGAATGGTATAGGAATTTTAAGTATTTCCTTTTCATAGCAATTAAATTTTTGTTCAGTTGTTAAGACGACCCCTCAAAGAGGGTAAATATTGTGGAATTTGAAAAAGTGCTAAAGCCACTGAGTCAGTAGAGTGTCCTCAAGTCCTGTTGGGCCTCTTGTTTTTCTCAAGAACTGACCAGCCAGATTGGTTTATATTAAGTATAAATGATCTCTGAGTAGGGGGTTTCAAATTTTTTCAAATAAAGGGGCTGAGGTTTATTGGGGCCCAGTAAGAGGACTTTCATTTTTACATAGGAATAGTATGGGAAAACATTATGTTTTTCTCATCCATTTTTGGTATTCCAATCATATTGATGTCTGAAGCATTGAATAGTCATAACAGTTGAGAGTGGGTCCTTTAAAGGGGATTTAATATTTATAAGGGGCCAGCAGGTGCTCAAAAAGGGAGAAATTGTGAATTTCAAAAATCTTCTCAAGAAATAAGCCGAATTCATTCACATTTGGCATAAATAATCCCAAATAATGAGCAGGAGTTTCAATTTTGACCAAATGAAGGGTTTAGAATGTATTGGGCCCAGTAAGGGACATTGATTTTTACATATGAATACTACGTGATAATAGTAAGTTCTCTTTTTATCATCTACTTTAGGAATTATTCTAATCGTCTTGAGATCTTGAGTACTGTTTAGTCATAACAGTTGGGACTGAGTCCTTATAGGGGAATTTAATATCCATAATGGCAGGGGCCTAAAAAGGGATGAAATTGTGAATTTTCAAAAATCTTCTTCTCACGCACCATCCAGCAAACCAAGTTTATTTATTTTAGGTATTATTTCAAACATCTTAAAGACTGAGCGATTAAAGGAAATTTAATACACACAAGATTCAGCAGGGGTCCAAAAAGGGATAAAATTGTGAATTTATAAAAAATGTTTTTCTCAAGAACAAATCAGCCAAATTTGTTCATATTTGGTATAATAGATCCGTATGAGGTTTCAAGTTGTTTAAATAAAGGAGCTAGTGTTCATTGGGGCCCAGTAAGGATACTTTAGTTTTTACATAGGAATACTATGTGAACACAGATAATTCTCAAAATTTGAAAAGAAGTGACAGCGAAATCAGGTGAGTGACATAGGCCCATTTGGGTTTCTTGTTACTAAGTCTGAACACAAAAACAAAAAAATGTACAAAGATGTGTCTACTGTTATTACAGAAGTTTCTGGTAATCACGTTTTGTTGTAAAAAATGACAAGAATTGGTAAACATCTTGAGTATTTGGGTAATTTATTTCAGATTTATTTGCAGAAAACTGTTGCTGGGTTAAGCATCTGTTTTTCCCCATTTTTCAGTTCTGGATGAAATTTGCTGAATGAATATTAAAGCTCCTACATTAGATTCTGATGTATCTCAGTGACCACTTTAACACTCAAGATGAAGTAGTAATAGTTGATTTTGTGAGACATATTAACACAACAGTTGCTAAAGAAATAATATTACTCAAGAAATGATATTGCCCAAGAAATGATATTACTCAAGAAATGATATTGAAACAAATATTACTCAAGAAATGATATTGATTTAGAAATGGTTTGGCTCAAGAAATGATAATGTTAAAGAAATGACATTGAAACATATATTGCTCAAGAAATGATATTGATCGAGAAATGGTTTTGCTCAAGAAATGACATTGAAACAGATATTGCTCAAAAAATGATATTGATCAAGAAATACTATTGCTCAAGAAATGATATTGAAACAAATATTCCTCTAGAAATGATATTGATCTAAAAATAATATTGAAGAATAAGATTAAAAAGTATTGTTGTCCCTGAGAAATATGTCTCCCCTCTTTTGAATGTCCCCAACCAACCAATTTAGGTCTAGGCAATAAAATTTTTTTTGTAAGTGTTATCAGTAAAAAGAAACCTGCAAACTTTCAAACATTAAAGTCATTGTAATCAGTGCTCCAAGAATAGGATAGCCCGATGCCCGGGGCTTGTCAAATCTGGATCCGGGCATGTGCCTTTTTCAAAGTTACTTGCCCGTCGGGCTTGTCTTAAAAAATCGGACAAGCTAGTTTTCACAACACACAGGTCTGCAAATATCTCTATTTGAAACGACACAGGTCAAACTGTTGTTTAAAGACCGTAACTAATCAGTATAAACAATTGACCCCTGCGGTGTTTATCATACCACATGCCCGTTAATGCGACTTTGGTAAACCTCTCATGCATACTCATTTATCTATTTTAATTCCTCTAATGTGATTGGTGGATAGCTTTGAATATAAAGTAATCTATTTTTAATAACCGCTCTGATTGGTCGGATATCTACGCCCAAGGTAAACACGTTTCTTACCACCTACCCGAGCAAAGACTAAAAAAAAAACGATGACGTTATTCGCGGGTGTTTCTCAAATTCTCCATTATGAAGAGTATAAAATTACCTCCCTTTGCCAAAATGGTAACGATTTCTAAAATCTGATAATGTTTTTGCAGATAATTTGCGATCGATCGCGTTATGTAAAATGTCAGCGTTAGGTTCTGGTAATTTTATAAGTATTTCGTAGATTTACAATAATTGGAACTGTATGTATATAAATTTTCTTCTGTGAAAACGTGAGAGTTGATATTGAAAATTGAGTTTACGGTAAAGAAAAATGTGGGTGGGGTATTATTATAGTAATAAACATTGCTTTTTGGTTGTGTAGTTTCGGCGTATATATTTTTGGCATGATTTAAATATAGTATTAAAAACAACAATTAAGATGAATTATGTGGGGTTTTTTAATATTTGAAATATAGTTGACTAGTTGCACTTTCTAGATATTTGAAGGCTATCATAGATTGCATTCATTTATCATATTGCCAAGTTCTCTTGGATAGATTGAATAGCTTTATAGGCTTGGCATTGCCATTATTGTATGTTGTGACAGCAATAATTAGAAAACAAGAGAAAGATATTTAAAATAATGTTTTAAATATACTCCTGCTCCTACACTGCCACTGAATCGACAGAACAGAAATGATTGTCAATAAAGAACAATTGATTGATTGAATATTTAGCATCTTTTTATGCTAATAAAGAACAAAGATTAAATACAACATACTGATAGAGATATAGTCAGTTCTCCCGAAATTCTATCACTTCTCCCAGTCTTATTCAAACTCTAAAACTTGTGATTTAGACATGCATAATGTTATGGGCAGCTTACCCTACATAAAATATATACATTTAAGTCTATGTTTACATATTTTATATTATACCGCAAGGTGTATTGGTAATAAAAATCTGGGCATGTGAACTGTTGATCAGGGCAAGTTATTTTTCAGTCAGAGCAAGTAGATTTTTTCAATCTACTTGCCCTGGGCTAGTCCCAAATTTATTTTTTCTTGGAGCACTGGTAATTGTGTTTTTATGCCATCAAGGGCTAACAGACAAGTAATAGATAACTTTTCCACTTGAATCAGAGGTGAGAGACGAATGACAATGAGACACAATGTCGTATATCAATTGTTACGGAGACTATGGCCAGACCGATGGGTTTAAATCCTTTTATGATCATAAACTTTACCTGGTGAACCCTGAATAAATGAAATGTAAACATTTAAAAGATCTATCAGATTCACATCTTATCTGCCATCAGAATTACAAAATGTTTAACTGTAGTCTAAACTTTTGTGTAGGATATCCAAAAGCATCCTTATACATTAAATGTTATATAGTTTTTTTTTAGGAATCCAAGCTGTCTGACTTCAGCTGAAAATTGATCGTTTTCCATCAACAAAGTGTTTCCACATTTTATTTGTGCAATCTAATTATAAAATACAAGTTTAGTGCAAGTTTATTGTATGAGTTCACATCATGATTGTATTGGCATCGCTGTTATTGAGACATTTGCTTTTTTACGTAGTCTTGTTTGGTAATTATTTTCCTGTTGCTTTAAACACAGGTTGTAATTGTGGTCATTAATTGCGGTGTATCTGGTCTGGAAATGAGTGGAATTACCCAGAAAAGTTCATTGTTTGATATTTTATTGCCATAATATTCTGTTTTTTTTCCCCCTCTAAAATGTAGTATGACTGGTTTTGAAGTCATTGTTTGAAGTCTGACGATGTGTGTATTGATTGGACTGTCCAGAGTGAATACTTGCTTGCACACTGTGTTGCAGGAACAGGATTGAAATTGAATAGGTTTTAAAGTCATATTTAAAAGGTGTGTATTGGGAAGTGCGGTGGGGGTGGGGGGAGGTTATAAGGACGATTAAACGGGATAAAAAGCATCGCATTATCATTTATAAACAAAATCTGAATGGTATCCACCAAAACGTGACAAAATCGATATTTGAATTGGAGTGGTAAATATGGAACGAATTCTAAAAATAGTCAGCATTAATAAAAGTCATTTTTAAGCTCAGATATACTTCATAATTATTATGTTTAGTAATTTTATAGATCCAGTTTTGGCTAATAATACCTTTTTAATATATTTCTGGCGCCAGATTTTCTGGCATCTCATTAGTAACATAGGATGTTGGAAAATTTAACTCATTTCATATGCACCCTCAAACTGCTCAAGAGAAAGTAGTTCTTCATTTTTTATGTATCTGTCTGATTAAAGTAACTTTTCAATGTATGAAAAATAAATAAATGACATGAAAACGTGTTTGAGTCATTACTTTTGATATTTGATGTCTGCACACAATTGCTACTTACTATGAAGGCTGAAATGTAAGAATGTCCATACTAATTAGCATATTGCATATCAACAATGAAAATAGTCTCTGAAGCAAATATTTCTTCCTGTCGTCAATCATGGTTGATGATAGATTCAGAAATGATAAACATTATTACAGAAAAGTTCTGTAATAGACCCTACGTAGTGTAGATTCCAATCAGTCCATTTAAAAGTATGTAATAAAGTCATGGAGTAGGTTATCTGGAAGATCGCCTCTTTCATCAAAATAATTTTAATCGTATTGTATTTTTGAAACATTTTACAAGTAGACAAAACAATGCAATCGTAAACTTGAAACAGTTTATTTTGTAAACAAATTGTGGAATAGAATTTGTTTGAAGTAAAAAATATGAAAATACCAGAGGACGCATATGTTACTGCAGTCCTGTTTATTAGGGATGATTTAAGACTTAACTATTAATGTCTACTTTTATGAAATTTATATTTATTTCTAAATACAAAAGTACCCTATGAAAATATTCTTCATTACAGAATCAAACATTAAAAATACAAACTTATCAATTGTATTATTTGAAAATATAACAAGTTGTTCACTGTAAAAACTTGTTTACTATATTTTTAGTCAACAATATTTTAATATAGAATAGAAAAACATATTCTTGAAATGCACTATCTATACATCGTCGGATACCCCCGGGTGTCAATTTTATACATCATGATAAATGGAAAGTATTGCAGTTGATACCAGGGGCTATCTGATGATGCATTAATGAACACAAGACTTAAACCTTTTTCAGTACAGGATGTCACACCACTCCCATTCCCATCCAATCTTATTTCTTGTTACATGTGTTTCTAGGAGAAACACTGAAATTTACTTTTTTTTTTATTTGAAATAGCTACAATTTTCTAACGAGAATTGCTTCATAATGGTAAATACCAGTATTTCCCCATGTGGCGAGCTTATTACTATCAATTCTTGGTTCATGAGTTTAAATCCCATTTGGCCAATGTCTTCGTTGGTATATGACATTATGTTGCATTGTCACGTCTCTCATCGCTGATTCAAGTTGGAACTTTATCTGTTACTTGCTGAGATGGGTGTACTCCAGTACAGAAATATTTCAAAATAACCCAGAAGTACTGTAATATTCTTTTTTTCACAGCATGTAGTGATAATTGCATCAGAATTAACATAATGACAATATAAGGATCTCTTTTAATTAATATAGATTTGACGCTGAAAAATATGACAAAACTGATACAAAACTATAACCATTTTATCACACATAGACAAAAAATATCACAATATTTTCACTAGAAGCCATGACATTTTGTTTACAGATCATTAAATGTTTTGAAATCCTTCTAATCCTCTTTCTCTTCACTGTTACACAGTGTCAACTAATATGGTCAAGGCAGTTCTGTTTACAGACTTAGGAACAATGAGTCTTCTTTATCTTCAATATCACCACTAGGTAGCGTTATCACACCCAATTCCCTTGGAAGTCACTTAACACCATCTAGATTGTATTACTGAAACATTGCAAGTTTAATTATATAGTCAAACATGTGCAAATGGTCACCTCTATTAAGCAGCCTCTTGTCTTAAGTAGCCACATTTGCTATTTCCCATTTCTATGCTTTAAGAGCAAATTCACCTGTATTAAGCTATAAACTGTCGTAAAAGGTCATTTTTGCTCGTTCTTTTGTCTGGCTGCTTAAGACAGGTTTTACTGTATTATATTTGAATGCTAGATAATTATAGTTTGTATGCACAAAATGATGCTATACTATAACACTTTATAATAATTCTGTTGTATAATAATTCTGTAAGCCTCTAATTACATTTCAGACGATACAGGAGATGGAACCAGGTATGGTGGCCATACATTGTCAGGAGGTGGGCGGCAAAAACTATGAGGCTTCCATGCAGCATGTGAACCAGTTTGTCAAGTAAGCAAAATACTCATACAAAAAATAAGAACTACACACATATTAACTACCAAATAAATGCCCTTTTTTGAAAAATACATCTTTCGGGGTGTGCGTAAATGTGTGAAATATATTGGTATTTAGTCCTAAAATTTGTCACCATTTCCTTTGCTTGGATACCTTAAAAGTCGGGTGTAGTAGGGGTTGGAATGACATTGGTCAAAACTGTCATGAAAGAGTATATTTTTTTAGTCACTTTTTCTACAGGAGGAGTTGCAAAGTAATTTATTTTTTTTACACCCCTGCCTGATGTATAAGTCTCACTACACGGTCAGATTATGCTATATAATCTTTATAAAACAGTGTCTGCCTGTTTCACTAAAACTTTTTTTTTTTTACAATTACACATTTTTTAAAAGTGGTTTCTTTCGAGAGAACGAATGTATTTCTACCTAAAAATGCACATTAACTGGCATGTTGACCACGTTGTTTTTTTTTAAATGCAGTGGAGTCTGTCACTTAACTTTTTATTAAAAAGCAGTCCACACTCCCAAAATTCATCCGCCTCCTAAAATCAAATAAAAACTCAGTTCCTGTGGACCCAGTGGAGTCTCATCTCTGTGTATTTTAGCCAAGACTTTGTTTTACACATCTGAAAAAATAATCATAATTTCTTTGAACCACTTTCAATATATACCAAACCGAATAATATAGTACTTTTTTTTGGTGTAAGAATCATGTTAACGTGGCTCAAAGGGGGCATAACTGTGTAGTGAGACATTTATAGATGTAATTGGAATGTACACAACAGTGCCCTAGATAATTATTTGGCATGGGGGTAACTAACCACCAGTTTCTGAAGCCTTGGGGGTAAACTGGCACAGTTTTTAAATTGGGGTGGGGGGGGGGTGTTTATTGGTTAATACAACAATTGTAAAATAAACACAAGTATATTAATTCACATGTATGTTAGTGGTTATATCTGTCTCATTCAGTCATACAATTTTAACCTCAACAAGATCACAATCATTTAGCCCAACACATTTATCATATTTCTGCTTCACTATTAAATGCTCTTTGCTGCAATTGTACCTGTCAAGGGCCGATTTCTGAATATTTTGGGCTCCATCTTTAGCCCAAACACTGGAACACTTGTGTTTTTTACACACAGCACATTTTAACTTTACAATCATCGCTATTTTTGACAATTTCCAGCCACGGATAAGATCAGTTCTGTGTTTATGCTGTTTCTTTTGAACAGAAAACATGTGCCGTTAAACCTTTTACTACAGCTGATATGATATATTGTCAGTAATAGGTTTTCCTAATTTGCTTTACTGTAAAAAAACTTCTGTATTCTTTTGTTTAGACAATTTTTGGTTCATGATCGTATAAGCACTTGTATTTCATGGGATTATTGCGTACTGCATGCTATTATGAGTCTGTGTCCAGGAAAAATGTTACATTAAGTGTTTGCTAATGTTGGCTAACTGAACGCAGCCCAGGTGCTTGTATTTTTTCGCATCTTTATGACAAGCTTTTCAGTGGAAGTGGAACTGGGTTACTAAACAATTATACAATAATGTAGAGGATACTTTTGGTAAAATAACTACAGTTAAAACTCTTTAAGTTGAAATTTTTTTTTGGTTGGTAAAAAAAATCATCACTCGGGACTAGGACGGGGCCATAAGTCGAGTAGGGATTCAGAGAGTGATTTTGGAGTCTGAAAAATTCGACTTATGGCCGACGATATACGGTATTCCTGTTTACTCGATATTGACTGTGTCGATATTTCGGATATCTTGATCCCAGTTTTAGTTTCTGATTGATCATTTTACACCTTTAATTGAATGTTTGTCTCGATCTATTTATTGTTGACATAATATTGTGTGTTTTTCCACGCTGTGTGAAATCTACACATGCCATTTTTCACAGTTTGTTTAAGACGCAACACTAATTACCGGTCAACAACAAAGGTGTCAGTTTAAATGACTGACAAAACGTTGCAAACATCGTGTAATCGAATTGAGTGATTGCATGTAAATTTTGTTTAAGACATGCTGTTGCTTATACAGGTTGATATACTCAGAAAGCATAGAAATTGGAAATAGAAAATATGGTTGCTTAAGAAAGGTCACTGCTTAATAGAGATGACCACTTACACAGGTTTGACTGTAATATGCCTTATTAAATAAGAATTTGTATTAAAGTAATGGGACAATATTGGCGAGAAGATATAATGTAATATAAATATTGTGTATATTGAACAATAGCCAATGTAAAGAAGCCATCTAGACTTATTGGGATAATGTCTGTTTTATAACAATGTAAAAGTGTTTATAGTCAGATTTACGAGAAACAGCAAGTTGTTTTTGATGTCTTTTACAGCTAAATGCCCCAGTTTCAGGAGCATACTGAAGACATGTATGATACCGAGAAGTCATCACATTATACTGAAACTGGGTTGAATAGTTTCAGAATAGATTAATCCTCTAAATGCTGCATGAGGAAATGAAGAGAAAGTTCCCAAGAACAAGTTAAGAACTCAAGAAGCACAAATTTTGTTGAACTGTATTACCTCTTCAGAGAAGTGTGCGACTGTTGGCAAACAAATGGAACATTGGCATACAGTCTCCCCTTCTGTGGAAATTAAAACAGTGATTGCAAGAACATCTTACACAGACCGTGCACATGATAGGGTTCTGGAAATTCTACTGATGGAACTTTTTAATTAATCAATTAAGCCATCTTCTTCTAAGACAGGTGGCTTTGTCATTAAAGTTCAGGCAGGTTTATTAAATTTTGTAAGGTCTATTATTAGATCTTGTGGCTATTCTTAGGTAGATTGTGATAAACTTAGTAACACATTTACAGGTTTGGTGCTGCCTGACAAAAATGATACTTGTGTCAGTTTGTTCTGGTTCAGCCAGAATCACAGATGTGTAACATTATTATAACAGAATCATCTGTCGGTACTTGATTATACTTACAGGTGAGGCAACTGTGAGCTGATACAATTTTGTAATTGCTTTTTAGCTATGAAGATAACATTTGATGTCTAATATTTATGATCGTCTCAATTTAACAGCCACCTGTCCCCATCAGTCAATACCATTTATATTCATTTAGTTTAGATTAGTCTGGTGAGTTTGACAGGTTACTCAAGTCATGCTTAATTATTTTGAGTGGGGCAGTTGTGTAATGAAAGAGTGGTGGCCACTTACACCAGTGTTTGCGGGTTCAATCCCCAGCTCATAAAACAACACTAAGATCTGGAATAATAAGAAGTGGAGTTGAGAGCAGTTCTGAGATTTCATTGTAATAAAACTAAAATAAATATAAACTAAATACAGAATGTATTCAGGAACACTTTTAAATAGAAATGTCAACTATATTAGGTTTTCATAACAACTATTTTAGGTTTTCATTACAACCATTTTAGGTTTTCATAACCACTATTTTAGGTTTTCATTACAACTATTTTAGGTTCTCATAACAACTATTTTAGGTTTTCATAAGCACTATTTTAGGTTTTTATAACAACTATTTTAGGTTTTCATAACCACTATTTTAGGTTTTCAACTATTTTAGGTTTTCATAACCACTATTTTAGGTTTTTATAACAATTATTTTAGACTTTCATTACAACTATTTTAGGTTTTCATTACCACTATTTTAGGTTTTCATAACAACTATTTTAAGTTTTATAACCACTATTTTAGGTTTTTATAACAACTATTTTAGGTTATCATTACAACTATTTTAGGTTTTCATTACCACTATTTTAGATTTTCATAACAACTTTTTTAAGTTTTCATTAAACTATTTTAGGTTTTCATTACAACTATTTTAGGTTTTCATAAGTACTATTTTAGGTTTTCATAACCACTATTTTTGGTTTTCATAACAACTATTTTAGGTTTTCATTACAACTATTTTAGGTTTTCATAACTACTATTTTAGGTTTTCATAACCACTATTTTAGGTTTTTATAACAAATATTTTTGGTTTTCATTACAATTGTTTTAGGTTTTCATAACCACTATTTTAGGTTTTCAACTATTTTAGGTTTTTATAACAACTATTTTAGATTTTCATTACAACTATTTTAGGTTTTCATAACCACTATTTTAGGTTTTCATAACCACTATTTTAGGTTTTTGTAACTACTATTTTAGGTTTTCATAACTAGTATGATATATTAGGTTGTCGTAACAAACATCAAATTCCAAGTGTTAGTTTTATCTATTCCAAAGCATAGCAGAGCATAAAATATAAGACTAAACATTACTGACATTGTTGGTTGTAGTCTAAGCTCTTAGTTTAAGTTGGAAGTTTACCAGATATCATTCATCTGAACTTGTACAACACTACATGAATTCATTTACATGCATTCTTAGTTTCCCTCTAAACTTCTGATGCACATGTATTGCTTTAAGATAGGTGTTAAATGCCGTTATAACAAATTGAGTTCAATTATCCTGTACAAAATTAAATGCTAAGTTAGAGGTATAATGGTGCGTATAATTCTACAGATTGGGTTTATAATTATATCCTTTAACAATATATGGTAGGTTGTTCTCTTGTTCTGGATTTAACATTATTCCATTACTCAGAACAAAACATTATTTCTTGTATCACATGAGTTTCCTATTATGTCATGTGATACTATGGATGAATGACCCAGCTCAAAGAAGATGAATACTGTGTGATAAGGTCAAAATATTCTGTAAGTCAAATGTTATGTTTTGAGTAATGGAATATAGTTCATCAAAGATATATCCTTTTTGTTGAGTTAATTTTTTTTACAATTACCAGCATAGACCAAATTTCCAAGAAGACATGAAAAGTTTAATAGTTCACTTTTTTTCTTTGTAACGTTTAACAGAGCCATGCTGGGCAGTGATGAGCTACAGAAGTATGACAGAGCTCGAGTCTTCCTGGATGAGGACTACACGGCTGCTGATAAATTTACTGTGAGTTCTCTCCCTTAAATAAATATTGTATAAGTTCTCTCCCTTTTATACATCAGGGCTGTGTTCAGTACCATTAAACAGCAAATACGTTTAATGCCTGGTTCCCTAAAATTAACACATACTGCGTGCTAATGTGAGGTTGGGCCAGTGTCCAGGAAAATATGTTAGCTTACGTTATCAAACATTTGACCGAACTGAACGCAGCCAAGTATTATCATGCATGTTTTCTTCCAGTCATAGACTGGTCCAGTGGTAAAGTATTGGAGGGCCATGGGTTCAATCAATCCTTCGCCATGACAGTGTTTGTTGTTCTTGAGCGTGACACTTTTATCCACATATATATATTCTCTAATAAATATTATTTCTGACATAAACCAATTTCTACAAAGACATTTCTTTCAAGATTTTAATTAATGAGTTTAAAAGTTGACAGTTACATATTTTACTGTGGATTACTGGTGTAATCAGATGATGAAAAGTGTAATAACTGCTTACTTTGTCAGACACGTGTCAGAAAATTATACAAAATTGTCTCTGTCATTATGATACTGTATGAGTAGAATAAATCTGCCTAGCACCTGGATATTCTGACTTATTTTGATGTACAGAACATTACGGGAAAATGCAAGTAATTATAGAACTAATAGTTGAATAAATGTTTCCATTAGAAATATAAGATTCTCATGCATATAGCAATAGAGCATACCCTAAGCTAAAACTGGTATAAAAAAGCTTTTATCCTTGTACAAAACGTAGTAATTTTTTTTTCCAAATTTATATGGGTTGTTTGCTTGTTGTGGCCAAAACCATTTTGATCGGCTAATTATCAAGTTAACTAGACTGGTGTACTGTATAATATTGTAAAGAAAACATGGATTTGCCATTGCGCCGTTGGGCCCTTGGCACTTTTTACGACTGCCTTCATTGTATTGGTGCAATACAAAGGCTACCAATGTTTTGGTTGTTTATTTCATATTTTTCCATAATTTATCAAATTTATTTAGCTTTAAATCAGACTGGTCAATTAAAGACGATTGCTTTAGTTTTTGACAAATCTTACAAAACTTCCCAGTATTTATTAATTTAATAATGTATGTTCATGCAATACCAGAAATAAAAAACACATGTTAATGTACAGATTTTTTATTATTACCTCCTCATAAGCATACCTGTCCTTGAATGTTGGAGATTTAACAAGCAACACAAAGAAAATATTTAAAATGGTTTACATCTTGTATTTAATTAAAACTATTACATATATGCATGCATAAAATATTAATTTTCATTGAAATCAAAATAAAATATACACATCTGCGAATTTGAGAAAAAAAAAGCTCTTAAAGTATGCCATCATTAAATAAACTGCAGTTGCAAAATAACATTTTTATACTTATTGAGCATATTTGTTTAAATATTAAGATTTCTATTATATTTCATATTCAGATTAAATTGCTACAACAATTATTTTATACCAGTATGCATATTTTATATATTGAACAAATATAAGAGACCATTTTTATGCGTATCCGTAAATGACTGTGACATCCGAAATAGGGTCAGTTGTAGTATAAGGGTATGTAGTGGCTCTGGCAGGTGTCAACAAAATTGCTTCCCTTTGGAGTTGGTGTGAATGAAAAACTATAGCAATCGTCCTTAAAATGGAACGTTCCCAAAACCAATAATTATATACAGTAGAACTTCGATGGCTCAAACTGGACGGGACTGGACAAAATAGTTCAAGTTAAGGGTTGTTCGAGTCAAGTATTATTCAACATATTGTACATGTGAGTACATCGAAATCGAGCCAACAAAGTTCTACTGTATAATGGAAGGAAACAGAATCTGGAGACTGGTTACTTATGATATGAAAATTACTCTTAAGAAAACAGCACACGCTGATATATGTACACATACACCAGTCTATTTCCATATGCATTTGTGCATTGGATGGGGTTTGGGTGGGGAATTGAAAAGAATATTAGCTTCCTTGTCCTCTCTATTGCTAAAAAAACAAACTAAACAATGACCACAACTGAAGGAATTCTTTAGGGTGTTGAGCCAGGTTTGTTAATTCCATCTGAAAAACAAACATTACAGTCAAAGTGGCTAATGAACGCTCCTTTCAAGGTCCAGCACAGTTCTTTAACAAAACCAGTCACATGGAGTGTAAACAATTAAATCAACCCCATTTACAGTTGCTAGTACTATACATGGGATATCTACACTCCACTCCCCCTCTCATTTTCTGCAAGTCTCCTTCCTTTCTCATGAAGGGGCCTAGGTGGACCCCTTAACTGCAATCATCGATTGATCACTGAATAGTTCAGAATCAAGTTTTAGACCACACGGACTGATGAATATAGGTTAGTGCAGGTAAGTGCTAGCTAGTGTTTAACAAACATGTTGACACATCAATAATTAACTAATTTTCCCTTTACAGGCATTAGGTAATCTGTACTTCATCCATGAATGTGTCGAGGATGTGATGATATTTGATTTTATTGGTAAGTTTTGCATGCATGTGTTTGGCAATGGTTCAAAGTGAGCATTTGTTATTGTTGTGTATCTATCATCTCTATGTCCTGTTGTGAACACTGTAACACATGTGTTTATCTTTGTAGGAAACCTATTAAAAGTCATGTGATTAACTTCGGTGGTGGTTGATGTTGATTACCCTGGTAGCATCTTCATTTCATTAGCTGTAGTATATTAACATCATTATCATGATAATCTTCATCTTCATCATCATCATCGTCATCATCTTCATCATCATCAAATTAACACCATGATACCATTATCATGAAATAAGCAACAAATATTATCAACTTTATCGATGGCGTAATCATTAACACCCAATTTTAATTTTCATCAAATCCATCATTGCCGATCTTCCATCCTCCAATAGTGATCTACCTCTTACCACTGGGGTTGTGGGTTCGAGCCTAGCTCGGTCCAAAATCTTCATATGAGAAGTATTGCCAGTTACTAGCTGAAGGATGATAATTCTACACAGATTTATTCTGAGGTCTCCCTCCAGCTGTTAAACTGGATATGCCATAATTATATAACCTGACATATGTTAAAAATGGCGTTAGACCCCATTAAAGAAAATTCATCACTGTTATTTGCATCAACTAAATTCTTACCTCAGTTGCTTCAAATCATGTATTGCCCCCAGTGAATGATCACTTGTCAGTGTAAGTGCAAAAAAATCAATTATTTCATTCAAATCTAATCATATTTTCATCAGTACTGTTATCACAGCATCCCTGTTGTGTACAAGATTAGTTATCTGCGAATGCCCTTGCTATCAGGTGAGATATCAAGGTGCAAAGAGATTACGCTTTTTTACTGTTTTTACCATTATTCACTTCATTAAATACAGTCCTTTAATTAAAAAAAAAGCTTTTCATTTATTTACTTGCAAATTTTTTTCTGAGATCTGAGTTACGGTTATATGAATGTTTTGAGAAGTCTCGCCATTGCTTCTTTATAACCAATGACCACTTTTGACAAAATTTGCTGTGAATGATAGAGGTTACGGCCCGATGTGCTTATATGTACCATACAGCGCCATCACCAGTGGTAAAACTCGCCAGTTTTGAATATTAACAATAATTGACATCATTATTACAATTGTTTGAGAGTTCATATTCTTGTTATTGACAGTTATTTTTATAAAACTATGAGTATTAAAGAATCAAAAACACAAATTGATTTATCTTGGATCTTGTTTTCTATAATGGGACCAAGTACATTTTACTTATACAGAGTTATGACCATGAATATGTGATACATGACAGCTTTGAACTAATTGTGCCAAGTTTTCTCCAAAATAGGGACAAGATTGAATGTCTGCATACATATTGGTCTATTTCAATGTAATTATAATGTTAGGAAAGAGTGTTCATTTAGAATTCAGACAAAATTCTGTGTGTCTCGTTAAAGACAATGATACAAAAAAGTATTTAGTTACACAACTAAAATGTCAGTAATTCCATAAATTACATCAAAAGCTTTGGCTTAGGTACATAAGATGCTGTTGTTTTTTTTTATCACATTAATTAGATTAACTATCCCACTTGGGCATACATACGCTGTGTAGATTAAATAACGATGCCACTAATCAGCCAGTGCACTACAGTAAAAATAAATATTCTCCAATACTGAAAGCTTTTATTAGTCAATTTTAGATAATACTGTATAGCTATAGATTCTTGCACATATTAAATTAAATTAAAAAAAGATTCACGGATGAGGATTGCTTCGTTGTTTCTTCAATAATTCATATAACATTATTATAGTATATAATTATGTAACATATAAAGTAAGCTTAAATGAAAATTAATTGTAAATTTTGAGGAAAGATATGCATAACTGTAATACAAGTTTAAATGAAAATTTAAATTTCAAATTTCGAGGAAAGATGTGCATAACTGTTATACAAGCTTAAATGAAAATAAATTTCAAATTTCGAGGAAAGATGTGCATAACTGTAATACAAGCTTAAATGAAAATATGCATCTAAGTAATCCAAGTAATTTCAGTATCATATTATTTGCACATCTTTTTGAGAGAAAAAAACAAAGAGCTACTGTCATGACCCTGGTGGAGGTGTCCTGTGCTGGTTAAAGTTTTGTGTTTAGCTCAGTTTTTCTCTGTTTCTAAACAAAGAAATAGGGATTAAACTTCATAAACACATTAATGTTATGTTATTGAAACAATGTATATAGCTAACCTACCTAAATTGCCACTCTTTGGGCTATAAAACTTTTGTTTAACTCAGGTTTTATTTTTTCAGTACATGTAATAGTACTGATTTTGAGCCCTTTTCAAGTGATATGAAAACACAACCACAAATTGCCATACATATACAGTCAAACCTGTCTTAAGCATCCAGTCAAAGAAAGGAGAAAAGGTGGCCTTTTAAGACAGGTTGCTTAGTACAGGTTAATTTGCATTAAAAGCATCGAAATGGGAAATAACAAATGCGGCTGCTTAAGACAACAGGCTGCTTAATGGAGGTGGCCGCTTACACAGGTTTACTCTGTAATGTGGTATTAATGGCTTTGAGTCACATTCTAGTATCGGAATGATTTTGATGAGTTTAGAAAATTGAATATAGATTGACGTTTAGGGACATTCAGAATTTCTCTTTTCTGGTTATGTAAATTGAATTTTAGCTAAAGAATTAGAAAAAAAACAGAATTTCAGATTTGGATAGTATCCAACTTCATTTCTTAAAACAAGACTTGAAAAATCCCAGTCTATGATATACATAAGTTTTCCACTTGTCTTTTTTTTTATCTTGAATATTCCAGCGAAGCAGAAAAAAACAGGAAAAGGATGTTATTTCTTTAATTAAGAACACATGCAGATTGAGTTAATTTCCATTAACGTTTACCTGTTCGTTTCACTGGAAGATTGATTAGGCTATTTAAATTTATTATTTGTAGGTAAATCTGTTTCGAGTACTTTATGATTTTACATAGCTGGTAATAATACTTTCTCACAAGTACAGTATTGTTTGTAATAAATGTCTGAGGGGCATTTCATTTTGATAGGAAAAAGAAGGGTTTGGAAGGAGTATATTCCACATTTAAAAGTCAAATCCAAGGTAAGATTATGTTATGCCCATGATTTCTAATTTATTAGCCAGGTGGTTGTGATCCAGCTAATAGTATGCCATGTTAAATCACCACCAAAACGATCATACGCAACAGGGACTATTTTTTATTCCTCAAATAAAAATACATTTTGGACATTGTATTATATCATTTTTAAACAATGTTGCATTAAATAAACCAAATGCTACAGTAATATGAATCAATTAGACTATCCTTAAAAAAATGTTTGTTTGCTGTGCTCCAACTCAGTATGTTTTATGTGGGTAGGTAGGTAGCTAATTTATTAAAAATGGTCAGAAATCATCCAAAAAACGTTAAATGCTTTTAAAGTCAGTAAAAAAGTTTGGGTAGTGGAAATTTTTAGTGAGTAGGTAGGCGCACAGCAAGCAATAAACTTTTTAAGGATGACCTTAGGAAGGCGCATGAATATGCATTAAAGACTGGCTGTCAGTACTTGCACTTTTGGCAAAGTTATGGCCCTTTTTTTACTTAATTTTTCAGGTAAAAGTTCTTTATCACGTAAGATATCTATGCAACCCCTCATTGGATATGAATGAAACTTCGCATGTGTGTTCACCATCATCATTGAAACACACAGAGACAAGAACCATAACTCTGGGTTGCATTTTGGCAGAGTTATGGCCCTTTAAGACTTAATTTTTCGTCTGTAGACACCCCGGTTAAACTTTTGCGTTTAGTTGCGTTTTAAGTTTTGGTGTTTGCCTCCAATCTCAATCTTTGCATTGGTGGTGAGTTTTATCCCATCGGGGAGCTTTGTTGTCTTCTTACAACTCTTGTTTATTTTGTTTTCTGGTAAGTGTTTATCAGAGATGGAGTGTTTATTAGGAACAATACAGTATTTGCACCGGTACTTCCATTATTAGGTATCTTTACTCTACTGCCAGGACAAGTTTACAGTGATGAATGTACAATTTAATGGTTTGGTGATAATTATTTTGATGAGAATATAAGGACTTAGAAAGTCTAAAATTTATTTTTAATAGTGAAGGAAGAGTATTGGCATGAAGAAGAGGGAAAATCATATAGTTTAGAAATTTTAGAGAGTGCCCAAAGGGTGCATCATTGAAACATGCTGTTTCACTATTGTGTAGTACAATGTACTTTATTTTTGCAGTCTGATCAATACATATTAATTAAAAATTTGTAAAACCATATTTTTACATTGGTTTTAACAAAAAGTTTGAGTCCTTGCTTTGGGACTTGTAGCAATTGCATCAAATGTAGATATTTTCTGGAATACAGGCTTGTCTTCCATCAATTATAAATTGTTTTTATTTTGTTAATCTATTTCAGAATGTAAATTTATCGCTGTGGAAGGACGTGAGGTATAGTATTGTTTTATTAGATTTGCTTTTAGTAATTAGATTAATAATGTTGGGATTGGGAGGGAGGGATTGGGGTTGAACATCTTTTTAGATTGCCGGGACGAAGTCCAAGGAGAGCTATTGCCATGATCCCGGCGTTGTTGCTGTTGGCGTAGTCGTCCTCTCTAGACATCCAGGTTAAACTTTTGCATTTTGAGTTTAAGATATCTATGCAACCACTCATTGGATGTGAATGAAACTTCGCATGTGTGTTCACCATCATCAATGGAACACACAGAGACAAGAACCATAACTCTGGGTTGCATTTTGGCACATTTATGGCCCTTTTTGGACTTAAATATCCAGGGGCGAGCTTTGTTGTCTTCTGACAACTCTTGTTATAACACATTACATAGGATCCTCAGTGGCCAAGTGGTCTAAGGTGCTGTCTCAAGATCACTTACCTCTCACCACTAAGGTTGTAAGTGAGTCTCACTCGCTGCAAAAACTTTATGTGAGAAAGTCTCCAGTTACATGCAGAAGGACAGTGGTTCTACTCAGTCTGACTCAGTCTCAGGTCTTCCTTCACAAGTAAAACTGGATGTGCCATATATAACCTGAAATGTGTTGAAAAGAGCATTAAACAACATTAAAAAAACAAAACAAAACAAAAAAAACACATTACAGTGGTTAGATCTAGGAAAAGGACAACTTGTGATACAATGTACAAATGTGTACAGTGGTTAGATCTAGGAAAAGGACAGCTTGTGATACAATGTACAGAGGAAATGTGTACAGTGGTTAGATCTAGGAAAAGGACAACTTGTGATACAATGTACAAATGAAATGTGTACAGTGGCGAGATCTAGGAAAAGGACAACTTGTGATACAATGTACAAATGAAATGTGTACAGTGGTTAGATCTAGGAAAAGGACAACTTGTGATACAATGTACAAATGAAATGTGTACAGTTTTTAGATCTAGGAAAAGGACAACTTGTGATTCAATGTACAAATGAAATGTGTACAGTGGTTAGATCTAGGAAAAGGACAACTTGTGATTCAATGTACAAATGAAATGTGTACAGTGGTTAGATCTAGGAAAAGGACAACTTGTGATACAATGTACAAATGAAATGTGTACAGTGGTTAGATCTAGGAAAAGGACAACTTGTGATTCAATGTACAAATGAAATGTGTACAGTGGTTAGATCTAGGAAAAGGACAACTTGTGATTCAATGTACAAATGAAATGTGTACAGTGGTTCGATCTAGGAAAAGGACAAATTTTGATACAGTATACAGAGGAAATAAATGCTTTAGTTAAATTTAGCCAACATATACATTACCATAATAGTTGTATAACTTGTAAAACATTTTTATTCTTTTATTTGTTTCATTTTTTTACAGGTTCTATCAGGAAACATAGAAAATATTCAAATAAAAGAAAAAGCCAAATATCCACAGAACTTTTTTCCAGACTTCAAATGGTCGCGGAAAGGCTTCCTCAGGACTCGCTGGAGTGTAAATAATTGGTATGTATGATTGATACATAAATTAGCTTAAGTGTAAATAATTAGTATGTTTGATACATTAGCTTGAGTGTAAATAGTTAGTGTATATGACACATTAACTGGATTGTAAACAAATGTTATGTGTATATGTTAACTAGTGTAAATAACTTGTATGATACATAAGCTGGGGTGTAAATAATTCGTTTGTACGATACATTAGCTTGAGTGTAAATAATTGGTTTGTATGATACATAAGCTGGGGTGTAAATAATTGGTTTGTACGATACATTAGCTTCGGTGTAAATAATTGGTATGTATGATATATTAACTTCAGTGTAGATAATTGGTATTTGTGCGTATGACACATTTACTGGATTATAAGCAAATGGTATGTGCATATGTTAACTGGATTTTAGATAATTGATATGTATGATACATTAACTTGTAAATAATATTATGTCTTACAATAATAGTCTGTTTATTAAATGTACTTTTGTAAACAATTCATTATATGGATCAAGTAAACACACAAGTTAATCAAAGAAAAAGAGCCATGTGATACATGACTTTTCAACTGTACAATAGCTTCCTGACTTAGGCCATCTTTAAAAAAATGTTTTTTGTTGCTGTGCTCCGACCCAATATTTTTCATGTGGGTTGGTAGCTAGCTAATTTTTTATTGTCAGATTTTGATTTCATATACCTAGTCATTTTAGAGAAAAATGGACGGAAATCATGAAAAAAAAACTCTTTAAGAGGCAATAAAAAAGTTTTGGTAGCTGCAATTTTGAGTGAGTAGGTAGGAGCACAGCAAACAAGTTTTTTTTAAGGATGTCCTTAAGTCTCTGCAATAAGAGAACAATTCTGGAGGTAATTGATGATAATATTTATGATTAAAGGAGATTTGTGTCTTGTGCTAATAGCATAATATTTCACCAAGACAGTACTTATTATCAAACTGTGTCACATGGACATTGCTGTTATATATTAAACTTTGTCAAATAGACATTGTTGGTATAATGGCAGTTTTGAATGTTATACTCAATGCTTTGCATTTTGTCTTTTTTTGCAGGAAATTAAAAATAGCAAGCAATTTGTATTACCCTTGTCAGTATTTTACTTTGTCCAGTTTCTAAATATTTGAACCAATTTAAGTATTAAATCTCATCCACAGTTTCCATGTTTATCATTTTTGAAATCAACTTTTTGAAAAAAAATGGAGAATTGATAATGGCATAGCCAGCAGTTTATATCTTACTACAGGTCATTTATCAATGAAACATCACACAGTCATCTCTTCACTTCAACTCAAATTGAACTCCATGGAAAGAAACTCTGTTTTGAATTTAGGCAGAATTATTGGCTTTTTTTATTTAGAAAAAAACAGGTAGAAAAAGTTTTATTAGTTAGCTTTATGACTGATGCAAATATTTCAGTAACTTCTGGTAATACACTTCTGTATGTGTATGTATGTGAGTGAGCGTGTACATTAAACTCTTCAATATCACAATTCAGTGTGAAAAGAATCATTTTGGGACAGAGTTCATAAAGTTGATCTCCTTGTTCGCGGACAGCTGTTATTCACGATAACAATTTTTACAGGTATATCTTAGGTCATAATAAAATAATTGCTAGATTATCATTCCCGTCTGCCCCCTGTTTTTCATGTTGCCCTGACCCTTATTTTCATTAAAAAAGAAAACATCAAAACTTTTAAAAATATAAAATAAAAAATGAAATCCTCCCGCCCTACCCGTTTTTAAGAAAAATTTGGATGATAACCTAGCAATTAATTTATAATTGCCTGACATTTCTTTTTAGCTCACTGGGACGAAGTCCGAGGAGAGCTATTGCCATGACCCCGGTGTTGTCATCGGCGGCGGCGGCGGCATCTGTAGACACCCAGGTTAAACTTTTGCGTTTAAGTTTAAGATATTTATGCAACCACTCATTGGATGTGAATGAAACTTTGCATGTGTGTTCACCATCATCAATTGAACATATACAGACAAGAACCATAACTCTGGATTGCATTTTGGCACAGTTATGGCCCTTTTTGGACTTAGACATCCATGGGCCAGCTTTGTTGCCTTCTGACAGCTCTTGTTTTGTGTTTTACCTGATCCCCATTTTCTATACCAAACTTTGTTTACCTTTATAATATGTTTGATTCTTTTTCATTTATTTTTTGTTTCAGTGTGTTTGACCTGATTAATATTCATCTATTCCACGATGCCTCAAATATTGTAGCAATGCAAAAAGTGAGTACCAGGCGTTTTTTATTTGCTGACCCAGTAATAGATAATCTAGTTTGTTTTGAATATTAAATGTCATTTTATGCCCTCAAGTGCTAATATACGATCAGTGTGTTTTGAATATTAAATGTCATTTTATGCCCTCAAGTGCTAATATACGATCAGTTAACCTAACCACTTTTGCCTGGCACCCTGGAAGGTTAACCAATACTCGAGCATACCAATCTCTGAAAGTAATTGATAGCTTTCCTGCTTTAATCAGCTGTGAGAGACTAATGATAATGAGACATAATGTCGTCACCACTGAGACTGTGGCTTGGCGAGTATTCAAACACATGACCCCTGGATTGATAATAAGGTGCTCTGTCAATTGAGCTAACCAGGCCCAACTGGAAGTAACAAATGGAAGTCACATTGCAGTCCGAGACAATTAAATTACGTTACTCATATGTTTTACGTTTGACAGTGTTTTTGTCCCAATTTGTTGTACATGAACATGTATATATCATTTTAATTGCTGTGGTGATAAAGTGACAAAATAAACATCTGACAGCTATGATAAAAACATGGAATAGATGAAACCAAAACTTGGAATTTGATGTTTGTTATGACAACTTAATACATCGTAGTTGTTATGAAAACTTAAAATAGTAGTTATAAACCTAATATAGTTAAAGTTTCTATTTAAAAGTGTTTCAGAATATGTTCTGTATTTAGTTAATACTAATCTATTTTAGCTTGAATGCAATGAAAGTTCAGTGCTTATATAAATAGTTCTTGAGTCCAATTCCTATGTAGAACCTGTACTGAGTGTAGATTTATGAGAGGCATCGGGTTGAGCTGATGATCGAACCCACAACCTTTGGCATGAGTGGCCAACACTCTATCCATTACATTACTGTCCCCACTTTCTGTATTTTTTGTGTTCATTTAATGTTTAAGCACTGGTTCAATATCCAGATTAATTTCATTGTTAACAAAAAATACTTTTTGCAAATAAATTTGAGGATATAAACATCAAATATACAAATAGCTGCCAAAATGATCTCACAACAAATGGTGAAAAGACAAAATTTAAGAAATCGTAAAATGGAGTGTATTATTCTATGCAAATGTCTGTTAGTATGATATATTTCTTGTTTATTTCAGAGTCCCTCAGTGTATGTAGAGAATAGATACAGGGCACTAGCTCATACCTTACAGAGGTGAGTATTAATACAAATAATACATGGCACTTATTCAGTGAGAAAGTTTGCCAGTTATTTGTGACAGGACGGTGGTTCTACTCAGGTCTTCCTCCACCAGTAATATTGGATATGCCATATATAACCTGAAATGTGTTGAAAATGACGTTAAGTCTCATTCATTCAGAGTATATCCTAGGGCAAACTGCCCTGTCATTAAACTTGAAATAGAAACACTATGTATTGAACCTAATTATACCAACCTGAGTATTGAATAGAAAGAGGCCAGACTGGGTCTTAATATAGGCCTTAAACATGGTACTAGGAATAATAACCAATACTTAGAAATGGTCGGCAAGAAGTTGAGATGAATATGAAAGTGATTGGTTGATTGATTGATTGATTGATTAATTAAATATTTAGCATCATGTTTATTCCATTGAGGGCTACCAGACGATCAGTTAATGAGTAGAAATGTATGTGACTGATTGATTGATTGATTGATTAAATATTTAGCATCATGTTTATGCAGTAGAGGGCTACCAGACGATCAGTTAATGAGATGAAATCTATGTGATTGATTGATTGAATATTTAGCATCATGTTTATACCATTGAGGGCTACCAGACGATCAGTTAACCAGTACTCAAGCACACCCCATCTTCGCAAGTAACTGATAACTTTCCCATTTGAATCAGCGGCGAGTAAAATGAATGATAATGAGACACAATGTCATATATCGAAATGTATGTAAAGCAGTTCTATGCAAAGAAGCACAATGTTACTATCTAGTATAGACGCTCTTAATAATAGCGAACTATTGTTTAAATTGTCCTGGTTTGAGTCTTGCTGGTGTGGTGAGCATGTTATATAGTCGGATTCAATGGAGAAGTTTCTTGAATATCAATATTTTTAGATAATAGTTGAAATACAATTATTTAAACTATTGGCTCATAATTGAATTCTTACATGTATCAGTTTGATTTATTTTTAGACCATTATAAATTAATTGCTACAGTATCATCCAAATTTTCTTGAAAGGGGTAGGGTGGGAGGATTTTATTTTTTATTTTTAAAAAATTGTTTGTTGTTGTTTATATATTTATATATATATATATTATATATATAGAACGGGTGGATGATAATCTAGCAATTCATTTATTATGGGCTTAGTTAGAAATAAAGGGATAAGAATATTTGTCACTTATGTCACATGTGTCACTTATAAAAAAATAACCCCAGTAAAGTGAAAGATATCCTTGTTTCACTCTGGTATGGGGAAATGATCTGTGTAATTGTCTTTAAATTAATTTTAAATGGTACTTAAAAAATGAACTATTATATAACATTGAATGGTATTTAAAAGCTTTGTAAATTCTGAATTATTCTGTAAGTGGATATGCTGTAAAATTGTAAAGTGTAAGGTATTATTTACATTGTGAATATGACATATCAATATGTACATGTATAATATTGATTTTACACAGAAGTTTTTTTTTTTTTTTCGACACAAAAAAAAAAAAAAAAGAAATAAAAATAAAATCCTTCCCCACCTCCTCCCCCTTTTTAAGAAAAGAATTTGATGATAATCAAGCAGTTAATTTGTAATGGCGTAGCAGAATTGTCTGGACATCAATGTTATTATGATTTTTTATTTACAGATTCGAAACAGACCAATTTGAAAAAGTTCCCTTTTTTTTGTTTGGTGATTTCAACTTCCGATTAGACCTTAACCAGGTGTTAAAGGTGAGACAGTTAGATGAATACCAATATTTGATTCAGTTTCATAACTTGATTAAATCAATTATTAGTCATTTACTTTAACATATATATTTATAAGTCGGGGTTACCTTGAGGAGACTGGTAGCACCATTGTCAGATACCCACGAGTGTCAAATCTGATACTCTCCATCCATCACCCATGGGAAATTACGCTAGCTCTGTGTATTTTATTTGAACAGAACAGAACAAAAGACAGTTTACGTTAAGAACGTCTTATCAAAACGGCATTTACATGAAAATAGCATTGCAATTGGATGACGTTCCATTCATGAAATCGTGATGGAACCAATCATATGGATGTATTGTGGCTTGGTAGAAACGATGCAAAGCTAGTGTAATATCCCAGGGGTGATAAATGGAGAGTATCGGAATGAATTTTGCATGGGTATCTGACAATGTGCTAGCACAAATTTTTGTTAAACTTGGGCTTATAAAGGGAAGTAAAGCTGCTTAGAACAAACATCAATTTTTACTGGAGTATTAGTCTTGCTAGGCTATAAAGTTCAGAACTGTAACTCTTTTAAAATTTGTAAAGGCCATAAATTAATAGAAAGGTAACTTTATAGATATGTTCAGGGTTCTCCATGGCCAAATGGTCTAAAGCACCGTCTCAAGATCACTTGCCTCTCACCGCCAGGGTCGAGTCCTGCTCGCTCCAAAAATTTAATACGAGAAGATTTGCCAGTTACTTGTGGAAGGACTGTGGTTCTACTCAGATTCATTCTGGGGTCTTCCTCCTCCAATAAAACTGGATATGCCATATATAACCTGAAATGTGTTGAAAATGGCGTTAAACCCCATTCAAAAATATTTTTTATATATATATGTACAGTTTACATGCAGAGTTTGATATTTGCCTGTTTTTATAGGAGTTGACTGAGAAAACTGAATCACATGAAACTCGAGGTAAAAAAGACCAGATCTCAAAAGTAGTCTACAAAGATGCAAATAATAAGGTGAGTGACAATTTTGCTACAATATATAAAACTTGATTCAAGATGAATGTTATTGTCAAATTATTAATCTGGATTCAGCTGTCAATTGGTTCTTAGTGTGGAGTTCATGGTTCTATCCAGGAAGTCTTAAGTCGTAAGAACTTGTTTCACAATCAATGTAAAATAAATAAGTTAAGAACAAACCAGTATATTTCTATTGCAAATTATGATTAGGTTAATCATTTTAGATATTTCTATTCTCAAAATCCATTATATAAAGAAAATAAAAGAAAATTTCATAGCATAAAAATCATATATTAATTACTATGAAGACTTGGCTGGGCAGGGATTCAAACTCATGATCCTTGAGATGATAGTCAGATGCGCTACTGGCTGAGCTAAACAGGCCCGGCAACAGTCCAAGAAAACTAGCGATTGCAAATTATGTGGCATGTGTAACCTATTCCAACATTGAAGGGTTGATGGGGGAGAAGAATTCTGTGGAGAAGAGCTTACTCAACATGAAATATTTGATGTTAATTAAAATTTTCAGTTTTGATAAATGTTCTTGATACCATTGATCACCTAATTATTTTTATATGCAGGTTGTTTTGACGCTAGAATCCAAATATTTTGACCACCATGAGAGACATAATGAAGTGTTTTCAAATAAAAACAAACTGGTGAGTTTATTTTGTCCGCTTTGCTTCTTCCATTATTTTAAATGAGATTTTTCATATTGTGCATATCTTAATAGTAAATAAGCATTGATCCAATACAATCTCCTATGAATGATAACTAAACTGTTAAAATAAATGAATAATTAATTTATATTGTATTAATCATGAATGAATGATTAATGTAATGAATCTTGAATAAATAATGCTGATTATGCACTGTAATAAAAAATACTTCTTTACCATTTCAGTTGAATAAATACGATAAAGAGATGGATGCGTATAAAGACAAAATGTACGAATATTCCATAGACTTCCCTCCGAGGTTTGTAGTATTAGAATTTACTTGTTGACATTTAAGTTTTCAAGAATATGAAAACATTTGTCCAAATACAGAGGGTCCTCCGTGGCCGAGTGGTCTAAGGCGCCTTCTCAAGATCACTTACCTCTAATCGCTAAGGACATAGGTTCGAGTCCCACTCGCTCCAAAAACTTTATGTGAGAAAGTTTGCCACTTGCGGAAGAACGGTGGTTCTACTGTTTGACTCAGTCTTAGGTCTTCCCCAACCAGTAAAACTGGATATGCCATATATAACCTGAAATGTGTTGAAAATGAAACAAAAAAAAAAACCATACATACATAAGAAGTGACAGCAGAGATCACCATATTGGAGCAGGTTGGTATCTGACAGCAGAAATCACCAACTTGGAGCAGGTTGGTATCTGACAGCAGAGATCACCACCTTGGAGCAGGTTGGTATCTGACAGCAGAGATCACCACCTTGGAGCAGGTTGGTATCTGACAGCAGAGATCACCACCTTGGAGCAGGTTGGTATCTGACAGCAGGCGGCTGCAACTACAAACTTGCACTATTTACACTGAATCAGTTTACTTTTTTTCTCCTTTTTAGCTCGCCGGGACAAAGTCCAAGGAGAGCTATTGTCTTGGCCCCGGCGCCGCCAGCGGCGGCGTCGTCTGTAGACACCCAGGTTAAACTTTTGCTTACAAGTTTCAGATATCTATGCAACCACTCATTAGATATGAATGAAACTTTGCATGTGTGTTTACCATCATCAACAGAACACACAGAGATAAGAACCATAACTCTGGATTGCACAGTTATGGCCCTTTTTGGACTTAAACACCCAGAGGCGAGCTTTGTTGGTCTTCTGACAACTCTTTTTTTTTTAAATGGGGTTTATTTAATGCAATCTTCAAGACACGTAGGGTGATATGTGGCATATTCAGTTTGATTGATTGTGGAAGACTTCAGAATAAGTCTGAGTGGAACCACCATCATTCTGCTAGCAACGGCTAACTTCTTCACAAAAGTTTTTTGACTGAGCTGGACTCGAACACAACCTCAGCGGTAAAAAGTAACTGGTTATTATATAGCAATGCCATTCTGCTGCGGAAGATCATGAATCTTTTTGCATGCATAATGAAAGATTTGAATGCTGAAAATGGGTGATTGTTCTACAAAAGTAAACTCAAAGTGTGTAAAAATTTGTATTTATTGCTGAATTTCTTCATTTTCATTACCTGGCAAGTAGATCTACAAACCCGTTGCAACGAAAACTTGTCTTGTATAACTATTTATAAAAATATTGTGAAACATTTAATGTTGTTGATTAGTTACTAAAACCTTAACCTAAATTCCTTTATCTTTATTTGTATAACCTAAGGTCATAGTTTAACTTTTCTTGACTGCGTATATACTATCCGATACAATGGTAAATGGGATGTATATAATCATTTCTTTGACAACACCAGAGAGATAATTACAGTTTGACATTTTTTTTCAGTTATCCGTTCAGTGAGGATGTGAGCGATGGCTTGTCGTACATGAAGACCAGATGTCCGTCCTGGTGTGACCGCATCCTCATGAGTCACACAGCCAAAGATGTCATCCATGCTGTAAGTGCAACAAATTAAATATCCTTACTGGATGTAACTGATACTATAATCTCCAATTGTTCAAAATTTGAGTGGTTCCAGGGTGATACATGGTTATGTGTACCAGTTTATTACGTTGGAAGTGCAGACTGTTTCCAATTATTGATTAATTAAAAATTTAGCATCATTTTTATGCCATCGAGGGCTAACAGACGATTAGTTAACACTGTTTCCTGGAAGGTTAACCAGTACTCGAGCACATCCCATCTCAGCAAGTAACTGATAACTTTCCCACTTGAATCAGCAGCAAGAGACAAATGACAATGATATGCAATTTCATATATCAAACATCATAGAGATTGTGACTTGAGTGGGGATTCGAACTCATAACCCCTGGATTGACAGTCAGATGCACTAACAACCAAGCTAATCAGGCCTGGTAAACTGTTTCTAAATCATGGTCGGTTCATGTTTGGTTGTTTGAATATTTTATGTCATTTTTATGCCATTGAGGGCTAGTAGACAATCAGTTAATCTAATCAGTCTTTCCTGGGATCCTGGAAGGTGAGCCTGTACTGGAGCACACCCGTCTCTGCAAATAACTGATAACTTTCCCACATGAAGTGGAGGTGAGAGGCACACGACAATGAGTGTCATTATTGTATATCAATCATCATGGAGATTGTGACCAGGCTGGTATTTAAATCCATGACTTCTGAATGGATAGTCAAGCTAGGTACCCACTGAACCAAACAGGCTCGGCATAGTTGCCTGAAAAAGGGTGTATTCTATACATTATTCCTCAAGAGGTATGCTACAGATATTCCCATCACCTAAATTGAACTGTTTTGAGTCTTTGTAAGAGTTTTACCAACGCTTTTTCTGTAAATGTTTTGAGCTGTTGATTTTTTAGTAAATTTCTTTATAATTGATTGTCTGTGCAAATGTATGATGTTGTTTTCCTATGAAAATGATTTTTATTCAGAGTCAAATAATTGATCATTTTAGTGAGTTAAGAATCAGAAATTGAGTTATTATTTCCATGTTACCATTGATACTTCAGGATGAGAAACACAAACCGAAATACCACATTATAGGCAAAGATGTTTGCATGGGGGACCACAAGGTAGGTATAACAAGTTTACAAGACATCTTACATAGAAATGTTAGGTTACCTACTAAAGCAAAATACACATTGTGTCAGAGTAAACACTTGCTTTATATCGCATCCTTATCTCAGACTACATAATTGTGACAGACTTACCATTGTGTTAGAATTGTTTTAGACTATACAAGATATATTTTTTATGTTAATCTAAAATAATGCAACATGAACTTTCATTCTCTATAAAATATGTAATTACACAATTATGTTGTATTCTCAACTCTAGTGGCCAAAGGCTTTGTCTTTGCCCATTTGCAACACCTTCACTGAAATTTCGGTGCAAATTATACTCATCCAAAAAATTTCAAATGGTTGTTGTTTATTTATACAAGACTGTACAAAATGGAAAACAAAGTTTCAGTCATATTGACCCTATTTAAAAAATTTTTAAGAATTTGAAAAAAAATGAGAAATGCCATTTGATACTACATGTCAGAAGGGCATTATCAGGCATGCCTGACTTTTGATTTTTGAAGCTCAATCAACATTTCCTTATTCATTATTTTAAATTGATATTGAATTGTTAAGTTGAATACATGGATCACTCGGGTCCTGTTATAACGTGGTCAGATATAACGCGAATCTCATAATAACGCGGTTTTTCTATGGTTCCCAAATTTAAAATTGATATTTTCAACCAGGTTCATTAAAAACTTGCAGTAAATAATTGATGAATTGATTTAAAATCTCAACTAAATTGCTAAATGTTTGTGAGCTCGTTATGTTTTTCCAAACTGCGACCATGTATATGTGCGTCAGTTACACCTTGATAATTCAGACTGAAATGGTAACAACTTCTTATTGTTGTAAACAACATCACTATTAATTGATTTACGCTGACAAACAGTGGTCTCTTGTATATATCACACTTTATTGTGTGTTTGTTTATGCTTCTTCAACCAGAAATAGTAATGCAGAATAATGTAGCGCAGTTTACCTTGAGATATTTATAACGCAGTTCCACGTATACCACGGTTTCATTCCATGGATCCCAACTACTGCATTACAATGGGACCCGAGTGTATACATAAATTCATTAATTTGATAGAGTTGTATTTGATACAGTCAAACCTGTCTTAAGCAGTCAGTCAAGGGAAGGAGCAAAAGTGGTCTTTTAAGACAGGTTGTTTCTTAATACAGGTAACTTTGCTCTGAAAACATGGAAATGGAAAATTGATAGTGAATGTGGCTGCTTAAGACAAGTGGCTGCTTAATAGAGGTGACCACTTGTACAGGTTTGACTGTATTTATGACACTTTGTCATATACGTCATTTATCTAATTTCTAAATGATGTTTAACCAGAAATATATCTTCTTTTTCAAATGCAGCCTGTATATTTATCCCTACTGTTGAAGAAAGGAAAAGGTAAACACCCTCCCTATGAGTTTCAAAGTTCTGTAGAACGTAAAAAAATGTTGGCAAAAATGATCTCAATCAATGGAGAGCCCATAGACCTTCAACAAGATGAATTGAACATTCATGATTATGCAGAATTCGAGAAAGAGGAACAACTTATTCCAGAATTCCGTCTGAGTATCAAGTTAAAATCTGCCCCATCTCAGTTGAGAGAAGACAGCGGCAGTGACACCACTAATAGTGGAGGACTGACAAAGAAGACACACTCGTTCCAGGACATTGCCAGACAGGTGAGGTTGATGGAACATGCGTTATTGAAGTGGCCAAGACGACCACGCTCTAGACATCACAGCTCTTCATCAGAGGATCTGATCGATGAAGATGATCAGGCGGGTCCAAGTCAAGGTGACGGTGACAACCAGTCTGTACATACTGATGTTTCGGAGCTGTCTGACACAGAAGATATCCAGATTGAATTAAACACAAATTCAAACAGTAAAGATGAATCTCATGTAAATGGAGAAAACAGACAGAAGATAACAACTGTAAACAGAAAAACTGCTGAAGATGAAACTGTGGATAGTAATATAACTGGGCAAACAAACTCTACGAAATTAAAATTAGAATTATTGCATGAACAGGGTAAAATAGATCAAGAGCATGCCATTGTAGGATTGGTGACTGAGAAACAAGAAAACAAAGAAAATCCAGTGAAACAAGAAAAAGCGCATGCAAGGAAGAAGGGGAGACCTATAAGATGTCCTTGTGTTGTACTGTAGATTTGGTGTTGTCCTGCCTGGGTGCTTGTTGTGTAGTATGTTATGTGAGTTTATTTTTGGTTTATTTTATTATGTAATTTTGTTTTGTTTCATATCTGTTGTCTCTTAATCAAACACTGATACTAACAGAAATTTATTCAACACTGCTTGTAAAAAAACATCAATAAAAAAAAAGTTAATTTCCAAGATTGTGTATGGATTTGGCAGTATTCCAATATAAGTTACCATTTAATGGCAGGGCCCTGATAGCTCAGATGGTAGTGCATCTGACTATCAATCCAGGGGTGGCGAGTTTGAATCCCCGCCCTGTCACAGTCTCTGTGATGGTTGATATAAGACATAGCATCTCGTCAATCGTTTCTCATCACTGAGCAAGTGAGAAAATTATCAGTTACTATTGGAGATGGGTGTGCGTAAGTACTGGTTAATCGTCCAGGATCTCAAGAAAGAGTGGTTAGGTTAACTGATCTATTGTTAGCCCTCATGACATACACATGACGCTAAATATTCAAGCAAAACCATGATATAGTAACGAACAGATTGGTAAATATTTAAATTACATTATTGCCATTATAGGTTTTCGTTTGTTTACACAAAATAAAGAAATCATAAATTTACAGTAAGGTGGTTGGTATGGGACAGAAATGAAAGATGTATATAGTTTTATATACAGCCGTTGTAGTAACAGTGTTTGGTTTGATTTAGTTTTGCATTTTATATTCATAATTAGCACATTTGCAGTTTTAAATGGAATTCCACAATGTTATAATAGGTCATTTTTGTTGGCTGTAACATAAGGTATGAATGTCAGTTTAGAGATGATATATAACAGCTTCAGACAGATATGAATGTATTTTGTGTGTTACACCTGTTCTGCAGCTTCAAACTTGATAGTCAGGCTTCTGTTCTACCACCATTTTAACTTAAAAAACTTAACTAACTTTTACCTGGTTATTTATCTGTTATATAGTAGGGGGTCCTCTGAGGTCTAAGGCGCCATCTCAAGATCACTTACCTCTTACTGCTAAGACTAGGTTTGAGTCCCGCTCACTCCAAAAACTATGTAAGAAAGTTTGTCAGTTACTTTCGTAAGGATGGTGGTTCTATTCAGATTCATTTTGATATCTTCCTCTTCCAGTAAAACTGTTTATGCCATATATAACTTGAAATGTGTTTAAACTGGAATTAACTCCATTAAAAGAAAATTTATTATATAGTAAATATCAATGAAACAATATGCAGTTTAACTGGAACAAGTCTAAAATCATGATCACCTGGCTGCCATTCTTAAGTCTAATTTTTAAGTATTTAAGTATATGTTGGTGTGGTCTGTCATGTATCATATAAGAGATTTTTTTCTGCTCAGTGTGTACACTGTTGACAAGTGAAAGTAGACTTCCAAAATCATGTATTCATACCTAAATTTCCAAGCATCAATTTTTTTTTTAAATTCACATTTCAAACATGACAATACTTTCAAAATGTTCAAAATACATCAATAATGCCATTCAAATAAGAAAAATGAGCATCAAAATAAGGAAAGTGCATTTTTAAAGAAGAAACAAGAATTATTTATAACCGCCATTATGTGACTATCGACTTAAGCATTTCATATTTCCAGTGGTGTTACTATGCCTTAGAAATGCTGTCTTGTTCTGGAAGTTAACTTTAACTCAATCATAACACATTTACCTTTTTGACATACTTGGCATATTTTTGTTATGAACATGAAAATAATGGTATATTTAGCATTATTAGTATTTCGTTTTGGCATTAGTGTATAAAATTTGATTAATTTGTATAATCGGGTGCAATTCTGTTTAAAAACTGTATGTTTCAAAATTGTTTTCACATTATAAGTTTTAACTTTGTGTTGATGTTGTTGCATGAATATTTTGCATGATTGGTATTAATAGTTACAATTATTTAAAAAGGAAAAGGAAATGTATATTTTCTGGGATGTATAAACAGATCTGAAAAGAATAATACTGATTAAAGCAGTTTTGAATGTATCAAAATACACAACTATTTACAATGATACATAGATATGTTGGAGAAACTATTAGAAATTTTGGTAAGAAATATGTCAAATACCTGGCCTGTGTTTCACCAACATTTTAATATTTTTGGTTATTGACTGGTTTTTTACGGATTACATAATCAATATCAATGAAACCATATGCAGTTGTGCTGGAACCAGTCTAAAATCATAATCATCTGGATGATTTTCTTAGATTGAAGGTAACTAATCAGCATATTGTATGCAACACATAAAAAGTATGTAGTGTATGTCAAACATAATATTAGATATACAGACAACAAACAAATATGCATACAGCTGTTGCAGCAATGGGAAATTATTCCAATCAGAATAATATTTAATCCAATCAAAACATGTCATCGTATAAAACTAAAAACAAGTATCCAAAATGGTATTAAAGGTTTATTGCACACACAAGTATGTGTGGTGTGATTGTAAGTACTCTAGACAAGGTGAGTGTAATTGTGGTCAGGTTGTTCTACTGGCAAATGTTTTATTGCCATATCATCATGGCCGCAGTAAGACAATGCTACGTTATTGTAATGAGCCAATGTTCATTTGTTGACTGGAAGATACCAGCATACAGGGAACTATTAAAAACCTCTTGCTAAAAAGAAGTTTTATTATTATCACATGGCTGTATTGGCCTGGTGACCAGTCTGGACTTGATCAGTTAACATGAAATGCGCTGTTTGATCAATATCTATACTGTTCCTTGCTCAGTCATTTAAATTATTTAGAATACTGGTTCTCCTGAAACAACACCAATAAAATGAACTTAAGTCAAAAGAAGTCATTTGGAAATAGAAATACTGTTTTATGCCCTTGCCATTCAAAGGATTGTGAGGGAGAATAAGTGTTATCTGTCTGTCTGTTTGTTTGTCCGTCTGAGTTAAAAGATTGGTAAACATATTTAAATAATGTTTTGTATGTTCCTTTATAATTATAAAATACAGGTCAAGTTCAATATTTGTCAATGTCGTTCAAATTTTACAGGAGTTGTGACCCCTTTTCCAACTTAATTTTCTATAAGAAAAATTGGTTTCTAATCAATAGCAAGGGCATTTGTGTTGAAAGATACATTTCTAGCTAAAGAGTTTAATGTAAATGGCAACTTTTGTTAGGTCTTGTAGTAGGTTTATGACTAATTCATTTTGAATGCCTACAGTAATCATACATGTTTTTTTCTTTCAGCCCCTGTTTCTTCATCTCCCGACCTTTCTCAGTTACCCATGGCAACAGAGGTAATTGTGCCCAGTACGCAGGTGAAAATATCAGAAGTGGACACTACAAAATATATTCATATACGACAAAATGGGACATCAGCCCGCGTGTTTAGAGAAACTTCTGTATGACCAATAATAAGTGTGTGTGCATAAATTTTAAACAAAACAAAAAAATTGTTATTGATATTTATTTATTGCTGCGAAAAAATATATATATTGGCTCAACGCTATTTTGGATTGCGATGTGACTTCCAACAGTACTTGTTCAGAGCTTTGTGTGTAGTTGGACGTTTAGTTTGGTACCGCAGCTATGTTTTATTCGCTGGCGAAGATGTAACATGGAAATGAGTGGAAGAAGTGTTTAATATTGTCCGTGTTTCAAACAGGAGCAACAACAAGCTGTCTTGTGCAGAATGATGTTATGTAATAAATAAGCCTTCACAGAATGATAATTTCAATATACAATTTTATTGCATGTACATCCATGTTTGTGGTTTCTTTTCTAATGTTGGGCAGCTTGAGATAGGATTTGGTTGATTTTAATAACATTAGGGATTGTCCACCGTGGAGGAGTGGTCTAAGGTGCCACATCATCATCATTTACCTCTCACCGCTAAGGTCATAGGTTCGGTTTACGCTTGCTTCAAAAACTTGATGTGAGAAAGTTTGCCAGTTACTTGCAGAAGGACTGTGATTCTACTCAGATTCATTCTGAGGTCTCCCTTCACCAATAAAACTGGATATGCCATGTTTATGTAACCTGAAATGTGTTGAAAGTGGTGTTAAACCTCATTCAAAATAAAAAATTAATAGTACAGTCAAACCTGTCTTAAATAGTCCATCAAGGGAAGGAGCAAAAGTGGTCTTTTAAGACAGGTTGTTGCTTAATACAGGTTAATTTGCTCTGAAAGCATGGAAATTGGAAATAGCAAATGTGGCTGCTTAAGACAAGTGGCTGCTTAATAGAGGTGATTTCTTACAAAGGTTTTACTGTACCAGAACCCTCAAGAATATGGTATCAACCTTACAAAGAAAGTTCTAAACAAATGAGTGGTCTCTCCGGGTGGATCTACAAAGGCAAAGGGTAACTTTAATGGGTACAAAGATATGGACCTGTAGTTTATGGTTTGTTTGATAACTTAACATTTTTCAAATATCCATGTTTAAATATAGAACACATCTGTCTCTCAACTTCGATCATATTAAAGAAATAATAGAGGCATTCATTCTGTATTGTGTCACAGAGGTTTTGCGCTTGGAAGAAGCAGAATATCAAATCCAACTTGTTTCACCAAATTCTTTTTTGGGAAGTTCCAGTATGTTGAATTATTTAAAATCTTTAATATATAAGGACAAATAGATAGTTGGTAGTGAATTTAAATATTGCACATCTTCTAGAATTAAAAAAATAGACAATAACTGTATGTTTATATGTATACATGTTGTTTGATGATTGTCTTAAACAGCATTGATCATCTGACACATAATTTAGCTCAACATGCCAATATTCTTTAATTGGTCCCGATTAGCTCAGTCGGTAATATGTTTGACTATCAATCCAGTGTTGTGAGTTTGAATCCCCACCAAGCAACAGTCTCTGTGATGATTGATATATGCCATTGGGTCGCATTATCCTTCATCTCTCACCGCTAATTTAAGTGTTGAAAGTTATCAGTTACTTGCGGCGATGGGTGTGCTTGAGTACTGGTTAACCTTTCAGGATCCCAGGAAACAGTAGTTAGGTTAACTGATTGTCTGTTAGCCCTCGATGGCATAAAAATGACGCTGAATATTCAATCAATGATAAAAAACTCAATAATTACTGCTTAAAATTACTGCATGTTTTCATGCCCACTAAATGTTTGTAATGTGTCTAAATATACATATTACTTGCTTTGTCTCAGTCCGTCCTCCATTTTAGCCTTTCAAGTGACCTGGTGGAATACCAGAGTGGATATCTGTGTAGGTTGGGTTTTATCACTGGCCTGGACCATTCAACTTCAAGCCTCGTCTGCTGTGTTTGATACTGTTTCTACTTGGTAAATTGATATTTGATTTTTTATCAGCTTTTATTATTTAGATTAGAAAGGGTTCAGTGGTTTTGTATGTGACTAGTGGGTCATTTTTGCACAGGAATAACATCTCCAATAAACATATAGTTTCATCATTCATAAAATAGATACTGGTGATGTTTAAACTTAATTAAATTTTCTGTTGAAACAGAGTCACATGCTGCCTGGCCCATTTATGTTTCAATTGCATTTTATTGCAATATCTTTATAAGTACACATACTCCCAACTGTTATTTTATTTTGTAATATTCTGTATACCAAATAAAGATTATTTTGTATTCATGATCAGGTCTGACATGCTGCCTGCCTCAGTTAGCCATCCACCCACTTCCATTTTCCCCTTATTTTCCTTCAGTATCCTCTTCCTGGAAATGCAAGATGTGAGGTCACACACACCAGAAGCTTCTCTTCTTATTTAGCAAGGCCAGACTTATGTTGATTTATGGAATCCAACCTCCTGTTTTTCTCAGTTTTAAAATAAATCACTGTTTTTAATTGCTTTCATTTTTACAATGATATTTAATGTTGAAAAAGAAACTGAAGGTTTTCTTAACCAAACTATAATGACACAGCATTGAATCATTGTAATGAGGAGTTATATCTTAAACTTAGAAAATGACAAGTTTGACCTCTTTGTTTCATCCTAATAACTTATTTCTCTTTTTATACACAATTTCAAATTATCTCTTTTTCGACATAAAAATACGCCTCTGACCTAATAAATAAATTCCCATAGTTATACTTTCTACCAGTATATAATTCCTGAAAATACTTATAATGCCTTTGTGTTTTAGCTTTCTGTCTTCTATGTCCATGATAAAAACACATATATATCATGTGGATTAAATACTCTTGTATATGAAAAATGGCAATTTAAAATTTAACTCGTAATTTTTAAATGATTAATTGTATAAAAGACAAACATATATAATATATAATGATATACCTCTGTTTTAAGTGAAATATTCTAGGATTTACTAGATTTGCATTTAATTCATAAAAATAAAATTAATTCGGAAAATCTGGTTAATCCAGGATTTAACTGGATGTAAGTCCTGGGAATTACTGGTGACAAGTCTAGGGTGTAACTGGATGTAAGTCCTGGGAATTACTGGTGAAAAGTCCAGGGTATAACTGGATGTAAGTCCTGGGAATTACTGGTGACAAGTCCAGGGTGTAATTGGATGTAAGTTCTGAGAATTACTGGTGACAAGTCCAGGGTGTAACTGGATGTAAGTCTTGGGGGAATTACTGGTGACAAGTCAAGGGTGTAACTGGATGTAAGTCCTTGGAATTACTGGTGAATTACTGGTGACAAGTCCAGGGTGTAACTGGATGTAAGTCCTGAGAATTACTGGTGACAAGTCCAGGGTGTAACTGGATGTAAGTCCTGGGAATTACTGGTGACAAGTCCAGGGTGTAGCTGGATGTAAGTCCTGGGAATTACTGGTGACAAGTCCAGGGTGTAACAGGATGTAAGTCCTGGGAATTACTGGTGACAGGTCCAGGGGGTAACTGGATGCAAGTCCTGGGAATTACTGGTGGTTAGTTCTTGGTATTACTGGATGTATGCCCTGGTATAACCATATTGTATTTTCTATGTTTACCATTTTCCAGTCAAGGTAATCACCATTGTTAAGCCCTAGATGTACTCACAAGTGTAACTATCTTTAAGCTTCGAAATATACTTTATGTGATAGGTATGTGAACTACAATTAGTAAACCATTTATTTTAGTACTAAGTACTCTCTGTAGAGTCTTTGTTACACATGTGTATAAAATCATACTTACCATAATTTGAAAAAGGAAAATAAATATGGTTCATTTTTTATTAATACATGTATAAATTTAGATATTTAAAAAAAAAAATCATTTAAAATCAGTTTGTTAACACATTACTAGTACACGAGAGATTTTTATGTTCATTTTGTGTATAAAGATATTCGCTTTACGCTCATTATAGATATAAACAATATTTAACCTTATTACGTGTAATGAATAATATTGTCTTTGTTTAAAGCAACTACAATGTGTATGTAATTGTATTGTAGAGTTGGCACATTAATATGCTGTAGTTGAAATATGTCTACCTCTATATAGGACAAAGTTGTCTGTAAGCATAATACAAATTGGAGACTTCAGTACAAGTCTTGTCTGTTTCACACCAATCAGCATGTACTATTGTGATAGGTGTCTTATAGTATACCGGTACACAAGTATACTCAAATCAGAAATTACAAGTGTCGGCTTTTCTGTTTAAAAGTTTAGACAAACTGCGTAGGTTTTAATTAAATTTATGGAATTCTTTTCATTTTTCTCCGATACAAGTTTGTACTTAAGAATTGTGATTGTGAAAAATCCCAACTTACACATTTTATCAAGGACTTGTGTAGAAGGATAGGAAACTTGCATCTCCTGACTAAATGTTAATGAAATAGCATATAAAGGTTTAGTTATTTGGTTAATATTCATTCATAGTTTACAGGCAACTAATTTCTTGTACATAAATGTAAGTTGTATGTAATCTTAGATGATTTAAAATGTTTCGATCACGAAAAATTATCTTGAATTAAAGATACAGAGGTTTGAAGTGTAAAGTCTCTTGTAATTTGTTGTTATTTTAGCTGCAGTATACAAATTTTGAAATCAGAATACTTCAACAATTTGAAACACAAATTGCTTGGAATGGTATTGTTTTCATCACAATTTCATTTTCCAATATAAGAATTTTGATTTGTTTCCTGAGATGAATGGAAGTTAAGATAATTGATAACGAGATATTGCGAGACTTTGCATGAATATGCGAGCGTTCACAAAATATCATTCAAGTTGCCTTTCCTTCTCTATTTATATTTCCTTGATTTTATGCTGCTTAAATTGAATAATTTGCAATCAAGTATTGTTTGTGATACTCAGAAACCCAAACTCTCAATTTTTTATCGACTGTTACCCCTGTTCATATTATTACTTTCAGATAAATATGGTATATACTGGTTCCTAACTCATTCTGGATAAAATGTTCATGCTGGTATCTGGTTTATTTTCCATTAACCATACTATTGCCTTGATGATTACTTGTAAGACTGAGCATGCTCTGTTCAGTATCCATGTTCATATTTGATTTTTTAAATAGGATACACATGCTTTAGGATTTTGAATCAAGGTGTTTTGTATGCAGAGAATCATATTCTAAGGTCTTGTATTTATAAAGATTTGACTTCTAACGTAGTTTCATATAGTAGAGGCCACAGATCTAACATCCACTTTGCATTTCAGTCATTTGTACATAAGTAATCATAAACTGTATATGTTGAGACTATTAATTTATGTGTACAAAAATTGTAAAGTATAAAGTATATAACGAATATAGAAATATCTTCACGTGTGTGTGATTTGCATTATTAAAGTTGAAACTGAGTACATTTATATATTAAATGGATTTGTGTGCAGATAGACAGTAAAAAGGATCATGATCAGCATTTGATACTTTATAATAATAATAATGATACAGGAAGAAATACAAACGCTGGGGTAAGACCGCGTAAACACCTTCAACACATTTTAAAGTACTGTGTAAGGAACTCATTGAAATATATTTCATTTATAAAACTGGCAATGTATTAATCAGTTAAAGTCAGCCTATTTAGTATGTTTCATTTTAGGCATTGAAAAGAGAAAAGATATGCAAACAAAAATAATGATTTAGAGGAAAGTAAGCAACAAATTAGTAATTTGAAGGGGAAATGTTACCCATTTATATGTGATTCTATGTCGATACCTAATAATTCCATACAATACGTTCAAATACTGCAGTCTCCAGAGTATCTCCATGAATTTTAAAATATCTAAATCTGCATAGTAAGAATGCCATTTTGAAACAATCATGGATTAAACAAATACGGAGAAGTTTTGGTGTCTGCATTTTATTGGACCTAATCTTTCATTATCTCCAGTACAGACTGGAAACATACTCATTTTATAGTAACCAACTTATTTGACTAGCATGTCGAAAATCATTCATTAGAGTCTGTATTTGCTTCCATTTCAATGGTAGAATTATTCAGTGGTTGGTTATAAAAGGTAGCAAAATTATACCAATGATAATTAAGCAATATTTTATCCATTCAATTATGAAAAACAAATTGTCTATTGATACCAATATAAGAAATAAGTCAACCACATTATGTGAATAATTCTATCTGATTCATCTCCATGGTGACAAAGGCATGACATTCATTTCCCCAATATTGTTGTAAATAAAAACATTTTCTGGTCTTGATGTCTAATACCGGTTAAAGCATAAGTTTTAAAATTGTCTATTAATTGTGCAATTCCTGCACATTGCGAAGTGATGAAATATTGTTGATTAAAATCTGAAGCATACACATGTATTTAGCAATTAGCTAAATGTTTTTATCCCCATGACTAATATTCCCACCTACAAGTGTTATGTTCTCACCTACAGGTGTTACGTTCCAACCTGCAGGTGTAATGTTCCCATCTGCAGGTGTAATGTTCCCATCTACAGGTGTAATGTTCCCATTTGCAAGTGTTACGTTCCCACCTGATGGTGTTACGTCCACACTTACAGGTGTAATGTTCCCATCTGCAGGTGTTATGTTCCCACCTAGAGGTGTAATGTTACCATCTGCAGGTGTTGTTCCAAACTACAGGTGTTACGTCCCCACCTACAGGTGTAATGTTTCCATCTGCATGTGTCATGTTCCCATCTGCAGGTGTTATGTTCCCATCTGCAGGTGTTATGTATCCACCTACAGGTGTTATGTCCCCACCTACAGGTAATGTTCCCATCTGCAGATGTAAAGTTCCCATCTACAGATGTAATGTTCTCATCTGCAGGTTTCATGTTCCTACCTGCAGATGTAATGTTCCCATCTACAGATGTAATGTTCCCATACACAGGTGTAATGTTCCCATCTGCAAGTGTAATGTTCCCATCTACAGGTGTAATGTTCTCATCTACAGGTGTAATGTTCCGATCAGCAGGTGTAATATTCCCACCTACAGGTGTAATGTTCCCATCTATAGGTGTAATGTTTCCATCTACAGGTGTTGCGTTCCCACCTGCAGGTGTAATTTTCCCATCTTCAGGTGTAATGTTCCCAGCTACAGGTGTAATGTTCCCAACTATAGGTGTAATGTTCTTATTAACTTGTATAGTATAATAGCATTTATATGTGAATTTTTAGATTAACGAATGTGCTGTTTCCATTTACATGTACAATGCACACATCTAAATGTGTAATGCTCCCATTCATATATGTAATGATTATATATGTGTAACATAACATCTATATGTGTGTTTCCGTTAAAATGAATTACATATGTACTGGTGCAACGGTCACATCTATGTGTAATGTTCAGAGCCATATGTTTTGTTCCTTTCCACAAGTGTTATGATTATATATGTGTAACGTAACATCTGTATGTGTGTTTCCATTTACACGGTTTACACATGTACCGATGCAATGGTCACATCTACACGTGTAATGTTCTCAGCCATATGTTTTGTTCCCAATTAACATGTATAATGATTGCAGCTACACGTGTAATGTCAACAGCCATATATGTGTAATATTCCCATCAACATGTGTAATTATCATGCATGTGTAATTAACACATTAAATGTTACATTTTCACCATAAACTCTCCAGCGCCATAAATTTGGTCATCTGTACAAAATTTCATTTGTTGAGGACGCAATATATTTGTCGAAATGTACTGAATATCTTTTTATTGTATAATGATGTTGATTTTTGTTTGTTCAAGATTATATTATTTAGTGACATGCATTTTATTTTATCTATATGAATAATTGATTGTAACTGGTACTTACATGTTATAGTTAATTTGTGGTAGTTATTTCATTTTGATACACTTATTACATGTACATTTGAATTATGATTTGGTTGTGCTCTAAAGTTTGAAAAAATCGCATCTTACCATTGAACTATTCTTGAAAAAAATTTACACAGGAGTGATCTTGTATCAGTATAAAATACTAATAAGAAAATACAGAGGACATGAGATACATATTTTTTAGGTTGATACAGGAAATACTGAAAACAAAATATTATTTTAAATTGATACAGGTAGTAGATCATCATCATAAAAATATACATGTAGTATACATTTCATTTTTTCATCTACATAATTCTTCAACAGAGCTCAAAAATACTCAGTAAGGCAAGGATAAGCTCTTTGATTAATTAAATGTGAATAGTTTAATACATGTATTAGTAGTTAATAAATAAATGTGTTATTAGATAAGTAGAAGTAGAAGCAGATATTAATTATCAGTCATGTAGAATGAATATCCAGAATATATCGAGCGTACAAGTTGCTTTGGAGAGACAAGTAGAAGTAGATTCAGGTATTGATTATCAGTCGTGTAGAATGAATATTCAGAATATATCGAGTGTACTATGCTATGGAGAGATAAGTAAATAAGTCAAATGTACCTCAGTATTGATTATTAATAAATAAATGTTATTACTATAAACAAAATACGCTATTTTGAAACTATGTCATTCTATTTTTAGATGGAACATACCGTATAAGGGATGACAGCACATTTATCTGTTAAATAAATTATACAACACAATATATTCAATATTAATGTGTTACCTGTATTGTCTGGGTCCATCATAAATAGAAAGACATAGTTTCACAATAGCATAATGGGTTTATAGTACTTGTTACTCATATTGATTCTATTTGGAATGCGGGGTCCGATTAGCCCAATCGTTAGCATGTCTGACTTTCGATACAGGGACCGCGAGTTCAAATCCCCGCCCAGCCACAATCTCCATGATGATCCATATACAATATTGTGTCTCATTATCATTTGTCTCTCGCTGCTGATTCAAGATAGAAAGTTATGTTACTTGCAGAGATTGGGTGTGCTCGAGTTCTGGTTAACCTTGAAGGATCCCAGGAAACAGTGGTAAAGTTAATTGATCATCTATTAGCCCTCGATGGCATAAAAATGATGCTAAATATTCAATCAGTCATTCTATTAAATACAACTAGGTAATATTATCAAAGATTTCGGTGTTTGTTCAGTATAATTACCTTAAGTGGTAAACACTGTTTTTTAGTTAATGTTGACGTGCGGAATCCCCCATTCATTCATTCATTCAGGTCTTGTCTATAAGTTTATGTCCACGAAATGATCCAGCTGTATGTAATTTAAAAGAAAATCCTTAAATCTGTGCAATTTTCTGCTGCAAGCTCTGTTAATGTCTAGATATTTGTCTTTAAAAAAGTTGTTTATAAGAAATTGTATTTGTGATTGTTTTAATGATGGTCAACTTTTGTTTCAGTTGTTTTAATGATGGTCAAATAATAATTTTTTAACATTTTACATAAAAAAATATTGGTGATTCCTCTTTTAAGGGAATTTGTCAGGATTTTTCAAGCTTAAAAAATTGGCCATAACATAATATAATATATGAATGCACATATATATAAACAAAACACATACAATAACCTTCATATTTATTAGCTCGCCGGGACGAAGTCCAAGGAGAGCTATTGCCATGACCCCGTCATCGTCTGTAGATACCCAGGTTAAACTTTTGCATACAAGTTTCAGATAACTATGCAACCACTCATTGGATATGAATGAAACTTTGCATGTGTGTTTACCATCATCAATGGAACACACAGAGATAAGAACCATAACTCTGGATTGCATTTTGGCACAGTTATGGCCCTTTTTGGACTTAGGACACCCAGAGGCGAGCTTTGTTGGTCTTCTGACAACTCTTGTTTAATTTTTACCTATACAGCCAAGAGTTTGGTGTTAAAGATTATAACATTAGCGTTTCTCAAGTTAACCAAAGATAACAAATGATGGAAAATGTTTGTATTAAAGATTATAATAAGCATCTTTTATTTTCTGTTATGTTCTTTTTAAATCTTTACTTATTATTTGTTAAAATTTTATTTAATACTATGTTATTTCTCTATGTTATATGTTTATATACAGGTCAGAGTGAGTTCTGTGACATGTAGCAGCACTACACATGTATTTAATAAATCTTTTATCTTAATTTTGGGTTTGTATTTCATTCATTTATCGACCAGTATTTTTGTTTGTTATCAAATTCCTTCAATGAACCTATATACATGTATTTACTTATTTTTTAAGCCCGTGTGGTTCCGGCTAAGATAGAATCACTGCCAATCTCTGCAGAGGGGTAGGAATCCTCCGAATGGGTGTCGTGTTCATTTTATCATTTTTTGTCATGTTCGCTATTGTGGTTAAATTATCAACCCCTGTATGGTTTCAGGGAGCCATATGAGTGATGGCAAGAATAGGACCACTGTGGCTCATGCATGTCGTAAGAAGCAATAATTTGAGTAATACGATAGAAACTGCTGAAACTCTGCAGTTCTGCAGGTATCAAGGTTCTAGGTTCATTCTGCATATTTATTTGTTTGTGTATTTTTGTTTAAATCTGTATGTTAATTTGTTGTTTTTGTACATGTAGACACCGTCGCGATTCGACTGGAAATACATACAACAACATTGTTTTTGTACATGTAGAGTGAACCTGGAATCTTCTTTCCTGTTGGCGTCGAATAACCTATGTGTTGGTACGCTGTAAAATCCTATTCATTCATTCATTACATATTTTTTATACCCCAGCATATAGATGGCATAGAGGAGGTGGATATGTCACACTTTCTCATCAGCTCTACTCCTAAACTTTTTAACTGATTTTGGTCAAACTTAGTGAGTGATTGAGGATTTCAAGTATGAAGGCCGAATGTGCCAAGTTTTCTGTGCAACTTGATATCATGCACATAATTACATCAGTTCTGGTATTGTCAATGCATTCCAGTCCATCGAGTTATGGCCCTTTGAATATTTCAATTGTAAATCTCATCAGCTTTCCTCTAAAACATCCTTCCTCCCCCCCACGACTGAATTTGACCAAACTCTAGTTGGGAAGTATCGGTATGAAGTCCAATCACTTGTATTGATATCGCATTCTGCTTCATTCTTATATTATTCATCTTTTTTATCGCAATTCCTGTTATAATACTCCTCCCAAACCTCTCAATTGATTATGATCAATCATGTTAGCAAGTATCTATTCTCTCGAAGAATCAGTTGAGTAGTTCAATTCTGTTCCATTTGAACATAGCGGCAAACGTCTGCTGACTAGGAAGTGTAGGAAGTATCGGTATGAAGTTCAGTTGTGTATACTGTTACTCTAGTACATGTAGTAGTGCAAGGCCCTGGTGAATTAGCTCCCGCACAACAAGTCTCAAAGATGATTGATATACAACATTGTATCTCATTATCATTGGTCTCTCACCACTGATTCAAGTGGGAAAGTTATCAGTGGCTTGCGGAGATGGGATGTGCTCGAGTACTGGTTAACATTTCAGGAAACAGTGGTTAGGTTAATTGATTGTCTGTTAGCCCTGGATGGCATAAAAATGTCACTAATATTCAATCTACATGTATCTATCATTTTCATGATGTTTAACACCATTTTCAACACATTTGTGGTTATACATGTTATCTAGTTTTTGAATGTTGAGCGAGTCCTTGGAACAAATCTGATTAGAACCACCTTCTGCACATAACTGATAAACTTTCTCACATCACATTTTGAGGAGAGTTGGACTTGACCCATTGACCTGGGCAATGCAAGTGTTCTGGAGACAACCCCTTAGACCACCCGGCCACCATGATCTGGCATAGAATTTTGTGGTTCGTAAGGGCATAGTTGTCATTTAAATATTTCCTAGGAGATTTACAATAAACTATAATGTAGATAATGCCTCGAGTAAACATGCAGGGATGACTTTCATTTTTGTTTACTCTTAATTGGTTCTTTACTTATGCAATATATACTACATGTATATAATTGTCAATTATTGAGACACGATTAAACATTTTGGCTAACTTGGATTTGTTCGTCTAAACCAATAAGTATAAACCAGTGAAAAGGCGGACATTGCTGAAAAATTCAGAAAATAGTGGTCAATTATGTTTTCCTTCCAAAATACAATTTAAAAGGGAGATATTGAATACAACCCATGGGGCCATTAATTGGTAAAAATTAACCCTGAGTTTCTGTCTCATGCCATGAGGTATCACATGTCTGAATTGATAAAAAGAGACATGTTAGATGAAATTAGTACATTGATTATACATAAACCTTATTGGTTAATGTTCATGGGATATACACTTATATGTAACAAGTCAAATTTTATTATCGGGTTCACTTGCTTTGCAAGTTTTGCATGTCAGTTCACATTTTTATTCTCCTGAGGGCTAACAGATGATCACTCTTTCCTGGAAGGTTTAAGGACAACAACATACAATGTTGTATAACATTCATCACGGAGACTGTGGCTGGAATTCAAACTCAAAACCTCTGATAGTCAACACTGTGTTACCAACTGGGCTAACTGGGCCTGGCATTTAACAGATAAAATTACCTTTTAGAAGGCAGCATAATCCAATGGTATGTTTTGCATTTGTTTTTTTTCCTTCTTTCCAATGGGATTTAACGCCATTTCAATAATATACTGATCCTTTTTATTGGCGGAAGAAGATTCAAGACGCATGAATAGGAGTAGAACAAACATTCTTCCAATAGCAAATGGAGATGGTGCCTTTGACCACTCGAGCACCGAGGACCCCATTAAGACCATAATTCTTTGAGTGGCGATTGAGCAATATCTTTATTTCAATATGACCTGGGAATGACAGTTCAGTAGGTTGGCAATATTATAATTCCCCCAAAACTGTAGTTTTTAAGTTATTCAACTGACTCGAAGTTGATTAAAATAAACAAACAGTACAATATTGGTACATCCCAGTAGATACTTGAGTATACAACAAGGATCATCATGCCGTAATGTATTGTCCAGACAAGAGTATGAATTTGATAATGTGGGTATACAGTAAACCTGTGTAAGTGGTCACCTCTATTAAGCAGCCACCTGTCTTAAGCAGCCACATTTACTATTTCACATTTCTATGCTCTCAGAGCAAATTAACCTTATTAAGCAATAACCTGTCTTAAAAGGCCACTTTTGCTTCCTCCTTTGACTGGCTGCTTAAGACAGATTGGACTGTACTTGTCTTTCCTGTTCTCCATATGATTGTGGATCAGACAAAGTATTTTAGGTATCAGTCAGTTGTCATGTGTGAATGTGTCGGTATCTTTAACATTCAGTCAGTTGTCATGTGTGAATGTGTCGGTATCTTTGGCATTCAGTCAGTTGTCATGTGTGAATGTGTCGGTATCTTTTACATTCAGTCAGTTGTCATGTGTGAATGTGTCGGTATCTTTTACATTCAGTCAGTTGTCATGTGTGAATGCGGCAGTATCTTTGGCATTCAGTCAGTTGTCATGTGTGAATGTGTTGGTATCTTTGACATTCAGTCAGTTGTCATGTGTGAATGTGGCAGTATCTTTGGCATTCATTCAGTTGTCATGTGTGAATGTGTCGGTATCTTTGACATTCAGTCAGTTGTCATGTTTGAATGTGGCAGTATCTTTGGCATTCAGTCAGTTGTCATGTGTGAATGTGTCAGTATCTTTGACATTCCCATTTCAGTTGTACTAAACTTTAATATGGAATGCAAAGTTTGTTTTGGGAAGAAATAGTGCTGTATTTATTTTAGAAATGATTTGTAAGAAGTTTTGGACGATTAAAGGTAAATGCAAATCCTTAGCACAACATGATAACAAAAGTATGTATAATACATAGTTTGTTTAATATTACAGGTTGCATCAGAAAATATTGAAACCAACAATCTAGGGAAGAGTCAGCTCCCTTTCTCAGCTGTAATAAACATGTTCCAGCCTCCAGCTTGCACATCTACCACTATTTCTCCTCTGTCCACAAAATATAACACCGACTGTAAATAATCTCTGCTGCATGTATCACCGTGTCCAAGCTGACCATAATCATTCCATCCAGTGGTCATCAGGTGACCAGAATCTGAAATAGGACCAAATAATAAAAAAATATTCCTAGTTCCTTGCAGTGTAATAATAATAAGCATGCTGCATCTTTTACATAAATTTTGACCTCTATGTATAATTAATTTCACTTAAAATATGTTAAGTTTTACCTCAATATTTCTACTTATTTGACAAGTCCAGAATTATGTCCACCAATAACTTTATGTCCATAAACGTGGACAGAAAGAAATTCGAAAATCGTATATACCAGTACTAAGAGCAAACAATGAATAAGCGGTTTCAGAGGGTAAGTTTTCTCAATGGTATTCTTATTTTAGTAATGATGGAAACACAACTCAAGAGCACATCCTAAGGAACTTTGGATAACATTTTATTAAATTGTGTTAATGGTTTTACAGCAGATTGTATTTTTGAGTGAGCAGGGTTTGAATCTATGACCTTAGGAATGAGAGGTAAGTAATCTTGAGACGGCGTCTTATACCACAGAAGACCAAGCAGAGGATTATGGTCAGTGATGAAAAAACAAAAAAAATGTGAAACCCAATAAATATTACTACCAAGCTTCAATTAAACCTGTGGTTTCAGAGAACTCCTAATATGGCCTGTATCACTTTGCTGTTAAATCTGGTCCAGTCTGACAAGTTTTCATACAATTGGACACATTTCAAAATTTGAGTAAAAATATTGGATATAACATACCCAGCAGTACACAGGTGTGTCTGGAGCCACATGCAACCTCTGTCACAACACACTCGTCTGGTATATCCAATCCATATGGAACAGTTTGGACTTGGACTGGATCAACTACCTGACGTAAAATTAGTGGAATGTTTTTTGATAATCTTTTGTTTTTCTTGTTACAGTCTCTATCATGCATAGGCTGCACATTTGATGAGTCAATTTCTTTTAACAACTCGTTTTCACTGGAACCACTTAATTTTCTTTTGCGACACAAAGAATCAGTTATTATTTCTGAATCCTCCTGAGGGTTTCGTTTGGCATCTAAATCAGATAGAAGTCTTAAACAATGTTCCGATAAGTTGTCACTTTCTCCTTTCTCTGAACTAGAATTGGCATGGTGAAAATTGCAGTTATCAGGTATATTACATGCAAAAGGGGAACCAACTTTGTTCCCAGCAGATGTACACTGTTCCTCTGTGGAAGCAGGTCTGTTTGGTAATCCCAGCTGACCACTCTGATTCCATCCCCACACATAAAGGTCCCCAGAATCTAGAGTGAGAGAAATAAAACTTTCAACAAGTTTGAATGAATATATATGAATTCACTGTATCTTCATGATCCAACGGGTTTCTAAATCTGACCTTTATATAGCATGTGAAAAGTCATGAATCCTTAACTAGATCCTACTTACATAAAGCTATCAGTTCATGTATGTAAATTGTCCATCCAGTCCAGATGTGTTGCATGTAAAACCGTAGTATATAAGTCGTGGTCGACACCAAATTCATTTGGTTTGGTAGAGGCCTTGATATTGTGTCTGTGGTTTGCATTGTAGCTAGGCGTGCTCGCCATAGCCTGGTCTGTACATTTATGTCTTGTTATTCACAAATTATTATATCCATATATCATACCAGTACATTGTTAATGAGCATCTGAAAAGATCCCAAAAATCGGTAACTCCGTTGTTGTGAACTTAATTATTTCCCTTTTATATATATATATATATATATATATATATATATATATATATATATATATATATACGCAGTTTACCTCTTCTGTTACCAGTTTGGTGTGATAGGGCATATTTTCATCCATGTAATTATATATAAGCAAACTTGAGCAAATTTACTTCTATACAAACTCAGTATATTTGTGTCATGTTGGAAAGCATTGAATTTAAGTGTTTGTTTTCTAAATACAGTGTATCTGGCACTAACAAATCAAAACGATTTGTAGTAGAAGCCCAAATTAAAGTGTTTTTATTAGTTGTTGCCTTGTGTTTCTTTTTATCACTCTGCCAATCATGAGGTATGGGAATATTCAATGAAAATATTTTACCTGCTGAACCCTCAATAAATTGAACTTATCCTTTTAAGCTAACTTACCTGTAACAGCAGTAGAATGCCACCCCCCTGTTGCTATGGTAGCCACGTGAACACCGTCTAGAGTTGACACCAGAGTTGGAGAGTCCAGGATGTCTACAGACATGTCACCATGGCCAAGCTGTCCTCGACTGAAATTACATTAAATTCAATTAAATATAACTTGAACACTGGCAGAAGAACTTTCTGATTTGTAACAAAATTTGAAATCTGTTGCAGATATAGGTAAAGGGATACTAAAAGTGATTTATATCTCTGCAATGACACTTTGACAGTGGCGTACAGCATTGAATGCAGAAATGTGTCACACATACCTGCACTTGATATTGATTATGTATGCAAATTTATAAGTCAATCGCTTGAAAGCTACGGAAGTAGTTCACACCACAAGTTGCTAACAGACCGACTGATAGACAGGCAGACCAACAGAAAAAATTACTTCTATATACCCTCTCTCAAACCTTGTTTGTGGGGGGTGGGTATAAAAAATCCAAAGAAATATTAATTTGTTGATTTGAAGCTTTTTCATTGTTTTTTTTTCAAAACTAGCATGGCATCACTAGTTTTGTAAAAAAAGAAAATACCTCTTAAATATGAAGTTCCAATTACTGTCATACCAGTTTTAAGTAGTCTGTCAAGGGAAGAGGCAAAAGTGACCTTTAAAGACAAGATGTTGCTTAATACAGGTTAATTTGCTCTGAAAGTATAGAAATGGGAAATAAAAATGTGGCTGCAGATGACAAGTGTCCTTCTACTTGTACATGTTTGACTATACAGTAGAACTTCGATGGCACAAAACTGATGGGACTGGACAAAATAGTTCGAGTTAAGGATAGTTTGAGCCAAATATTGTTCAACATCATACCATACATGTACATGTATATACATCGAAATAAGAATTCAGCCGGGACCAGCTGGTTCGAGCTACATGTAGTGTTCCAGCCATCCGTGTTCGAGACAACGAAGTTCTACGTACTTGGATATCAATATCTCCATATGGTTATATGTAAAATCGATTTATACATTGCAAGTGTCCCTTTAAAACCTGTGTAAGTAGTCTTCTTTAGTGTGAAAACACAATTTAATTTTAATTATCCTATACATTTGCACTTTGTTTTGTCTACAATCTGTTGCATATTATTATCAAATGTTATTCTGATAAATTTAACCTGAAGCATGACCAATTTTTTAAATTTAGCAGTGTTTGATATCAAAATGTCATGTGATTTCCCTAATGCAACATATTGAATTTCTTTAAAGAACCTTCTTGAAGATAATTTTATTTTGCATATCTCTGGAGACATTATGGAAAGCAGGTTGATATATCCAAATTATGAAAAGCTGTCCATCTAGGCCTTATTTAATTAGGCTTCTGGATTGGCCACTGGCTAGTGGAATGGCCACTATACAAATTCCATTTATTTCAAATATCATCATTAAAACATTAGTTTAAAGGCCAGGCCCGATTAGCTCATTCTGTTATGTGTCTGACTATCAATCCAGGCGCCGTGAGTTTGAATCCCCACCTGGCAACAGTCTCCGTGTTGATTGATATACGACATTGTGTCTCATAATCATTTGTCTCTCACCGCTGATTCAAGTGGTGAAGTTATCAGTTACTTGCACAGATGGTGTGTGCTCGAGTACTGGTTAACCTTTCAGGATCCCAGAAAACAGTGGTTAGGTTAAATGATCGTCTGTAAGCTCTCGATGATATAAAAATGACACTAAATATTCAATCAATTAATCAAAGTTTATACAACTCAATGACATGGATAAGTGTGCTACTACATAGTAACAGTACATAACTATGCTATAACATAGTAACGGTACATACCTTCCTTTACCATAGGAAAACACAGTCCCATGTTTAGTAAGAATGAGACTGTGTTCAAATCCACACGACACCATGGCAACAGCCAGGGGAGCAGGAAGTGGGTGGAGAACTAATCTTACAGCATCACCATCAACACGTACAAATCCCTCATACAATGTCCCCTCATCTGCAAAAGAAATTCTTATTTAGTTTAGTTTATACTAATTTATTTAGTTTGATTGCGATGCAAGCTCAGAGCTTATATGAACCGCTCTTGAGTCCCGCTTCCTGGGCAGAACCAGTACTGAGTGTTGTTTTATGAGAGGCATCATGTTGAGCTGGGGATCGGTCCCACAACCTTTGGTGTGAGCGGCTAACACTCTGTCCATTAGACTACCGCTCCCGCTTTCAAAATTCTTATTTGTGACAATTATACCAGAAATAGCTCAACTGGAGCAACTTAAAACGGCAATTCAAAATTACTGTTTATTTCTTACAGTTATTTTACATAAAACATCTAATTTTCCATTGAGTAAGCTATGGCATGTTGATGATACAGATTTCATAGGGGAAGTCAAAATGTTAACAAGACATCAGTGTGGTATAGTGGTAGAGCAACCGCCTTGCATGCAGGTCGTTAGTTCGATCCCTGGCCAGGTCATACCAAAGCCTCTAAAAATGGTACTAGAAGCTTCCTTGCTTGACGCTAAGCATTTAGAGGAGAGTTCTAGGTCTGGTCGGCCCGGTGTCAGTATATGTGACTGGGTGGGGTATCATACCATGTGTCTGCGGCATGATACTTCAGCGTGAAAGCACTCAGAATACTGTCTCAAGTAGACACCATCCCAATATGACTGAAAAATTGTTGAAAGCGACGCTAAACACCATACAACAACAAGTAAACGTGAAGTACATGTATAGTAAAGCAGGAATTGAATAAAAAGAACCTGTTTTCTTAAAGTAGCATAAATACATTAAGAGCAATGAAATTATCAGACAATGTAACAAACAATAAGTATAGATCAAAATCAAATAACTAATCTGCATTTACTGGTAGATTTCCAATATAAAAAAAATGAAACACCAAAGTATAATCTCATTTATGTTTAACTGTCTTGTTTTAACTGTACTACACTTCGCCCGTTGTATACAAAGGTCAAGTTGCATAGGACACAAAAGTTTGTTTTTTTATTTACTATTCTGATTGTCTCACTGGGGTGCTACTGAGATGTGGATACAGGACCCATTTGTATGGAGGACATAATGAAGAAATGATTTGTTTGTATTTCATTCCTTCCTTTTGGACCTTTTTTCTATTCTCATAATATTGGTTAAAATAAATTGTTCAAATAATGTCATTTTCATATTTAATGTAATAAATAATGTAGGGAATAGGTCGATGTTGAAAGAACTTGTGACCCAACCCCATTTCATGTTTAAACTCATTATAAAACTACTTTTCTCTATATGTAACTGTATCATTTTGTATAGAATATACCTTTTATTCCAAGAACTGCTTCATTCGTGGCTGCCAATATATCTACTCCATCAGTTTCACATGGTAGATCCTTGAAGTTGCCATGATCATCAACTAGAATGGTTTCTTGATTAGTTTGAATGATGGTATTCTGTCCTATGAGCACTACATCTCTTATTCCATCTACCTTAGTATCCACTGTCTCGAATACTTGAGATTTATTGAATCCAAAACACTTTATTTTATTTACATCTGAAAGTAATGATGAATAAACTGGTATATGTATTATGAATGCATGTATGAATGTCTAAAAATTAAAAAGAAACAAAATCCTAAAATGTTCAGAGCCTGCACCTTCAAATTCAAACTTCAAAACTCAAAAACTTGATTATATTCACTATGGTAAATATTAATTACTTTTTAAAGACGAGTGGAATGAAATGTTTAAAAATGATTACTGAAATCCCATTAATTTAAAGCGGGGCCAGTAATGTAATGGCTAGAATGTTGGCCTTTCACACCAGAGGTTGCGGGTTCGATCCAAAGCTCGACCTGATGCCTTTCATAAAATAACACTCAGTACTGGTTCTACCCAGGAAGCGGTTCATATAAACTCTTAGCTTTCATCGCTATCAAGCTAAAATGAATTAGTATAAACTAAATTCCATTAATGAAGAGTTTTATTGTTTACATAAAATGTATAACAAATGTTTTATTTTTAATAATTCCAACCATAAAGGATCCAGGACCCGACGTTACCAGTATAAACAATTTTTCATGCTCAATTCAAATTCATTCCTCCAGTATCACTGGATTCATATAACAAGAACTGTCAGAAGACAACAAAGCTCGCCTCTTGGTGTCTAAGTCCAAAAAGGGCCAAACTGTGCCAAAATGCAATCCAGAGTTATGATTCTTGTCTGATTGTGTTCCACTGATGATGGTGAACACACATGCGAAGTTTCATTTACATCCAATGAGTGGTTGCATAGATATCTTAAACTTAAACGCAAAAGTTTAACATGGGTGCCTACAGACACCGACGCTGATGAAGACACCGATGACAATGCTGACGGGGTCATGGCAATAGCTCTCCTTGACCTTCGTCCCGGCGAGCTAAAAACACAATTTAAAGCACAAACACATTGAAAGTTTTAATGATGGTTTGAGATAGAAAGTTATTTGCATACATTTTGTTTTAATGGATCCTGTCGTTATTGAGTTGAGCATGAAACAAAGTTTTATAACCCCGGACCCAGATTTTCAGTCAGTGTGGGTTGTAAATCTCAAAAGAGGTCATCCCCGAATTCCAGGGGTTCCAAGACAGTACCGCTATGTTTTCACCATTTTCACTGAAATATGTATCCTATTTTAATTTTCTGGAAATACTAGGAGTCTGGATCCAATGTCCTTCTCCTCTAAATCTGCCAGGGCAGTGGGATGGTACTATATAATATACTTATAAAGATTTTGTTTGCTTGAATATTTTGTGTAATTACTTACACAAGTTGCAGACATTACTAATATACAATATATATATATATAAACTTGATATAACATGAAGTAGTAAAAACTGTCAAGCATTTCCTAAAAACACTTTTTATCTAACTTACACACATTTCTGCCCATTCTGAAACATCCTAGTATGTATAACATCACCTTAGTCTGGCCTGGTTTCCAGCGCAAATGTCTGGTAAAATCGTGGTAGATATTGTCGTAGTTTTGACCAATAGCAGCACAGAATACTGAATGCTACCATAATGTAACCACGAATTGACCAATCAAACATAACTCTACCACGAACTGAATGACGTCATAACAATGCAATACTATTGTCAGTGAAAAATGCTGTAAATATGCACATTTTCTGATGTTTACCAGTATGGGAAGATAGATAATCTTGACTTAAAATACCAGATCAGCCACACTGTGATAATTGGTCATGAATCTCCTACTTTGGACTGATGTGAAGAAGTAGTTAGGTGTGTCTAGTACTGACTAGCTGCCAATAAGTTATGTGCATGAGATAGTACATGGTATACAAGAAAGTAAGTTTTTGTTCATGAGATAGTATATGGTATGCCAGAAAGTAAGTGTTTGCGCATGAGATAGTATATGGTTTGTGACTAAGTAATTTTTGCGTTAAAGATAGTTTATGGTAGGCGACAAAGTAAGTTTATGAACATGAGATAGTATATGGTATGTGAGAAGTATTTTTGTTCATGAGATAGTATATGGTATGCAAGAAAGTAAGTTTTAGCGCATGAGATAGTATATGGTATGTGAGAAAGTAAATTTTTGTGCATGAGATAGTATATGGTATGCAAGAAAGTAAGTTTTTGCACATGAGATAGTATATGGTATGTGAGAAAGTAAATTTATGCACATGAGATAGTATATGGTATGTGAAAAAGTAATTTTAGTGCATGAGATAGTATATGGTACGTGAGAAAGTATTTTTTTGTGCATGAGATAGTATATGGTATGTCAGAAAGTAAGTTTTTGTGCATGAGATAGAATATGGTATGTGAGAAAGTAATTATTTGTGCATGATATAGTAAATGGTATGCAAGAAAGTAAGTTTTTGTGCATGAAATAGTATATGGTATGTGAGAATGTAATTTTTGCGCATGAGACAGTATATGGTATGTGAGAAAGTAAGTTTTTGTGCATGAGATAGTATTTATGGTATGTGAGAAAGTAATTTTTGTGCATGATATAGTATATGGTATGCAAGAAAGTAAGTTTTTGTGCATGAAATAGTATATGGTATGTGAGAAAGTAATTTTTGCGCATGAGATAGTATATGGTATGTGAGAAAGTAAGTTTTGTGCGTGAGATAGTATATGGTATGTGAGAAAGTAATTTTTGCACATGAGATAGTATATGGTATGCGAGAAAGTAAGTTTTGTGCGTGAGATAGTATATGGTATGTGAGAAAGTAATTTTTGCACATGAGATAGTATATGGTATGCGAGAAAGTAAGTTTTTGTTCATGAGATAGTATATGGTATGCAAGAAAGTAAGTTTTTGTGCATGAGATAGTATATGGTATGCAAGAAAGTAAGTTTTTGCGCATGAGATAGTATATGGTATGCGAGAAAGTAAGTTTTTGTTCATGAGATAGTATATGGTATGCAAGAAAGTAAGTTTTTGCGCATGAGATAGTAAATGGTATGAGAAGTAAGTTTTTGTTCATGAGATAGTATAGGGTTTGCGAAGTCATTTTAGCACACGACATAGTATTTGGTATGCAAGAAAGTAAGTTTTGCTTATGGGATAGTATTTTGTGTACGAGAAAGCAAGTTATGCACTTGAGATAGTCTACGAGAAAATCAATTTTGCATATGAGATAGTATATGTTGTACGAGAAAGTAAGTTATGCTCATGGGATAGTATATGGTATGCGAGAAAGTAAGTTTTGCACATGAGATACTATTTTGTGTACAAGAAAGCAACTTATGCACTTGAGATTGTATACAAGAAAGTAAGTTTTGCGCATGAGATATTGTGTACAAGAAAGTAAATTATATGACTGACATGGTATATGTTGTTCGATGAAGTAAGTTTTGCACATGAGATAGTATATTGTGTGTGAAGAAGTAAGTTTTGTGCATTAGATAGTATATCTTGTACGAGAAAGCAAGTTATGCAAATGAAATAGTATAATTATGTTGTACGAGAAAGTATGTTGTGTACATGAAGTAGTATACGGTGTACGAGATAGTAAGTGATGGAGGATAAGATAGTATATAGTGTATGACATTGTAAGTTATGAGGGATAAAGTAGTATGAGAGGGTATCAGAAAGTTTGTAGACTTTTTTTATATGTAGCGCAGTGGGAAATGCATATGACTGTCAATCCAGTGGTCTGTGCTTGGGTATGTGTTAACCTTCCAGGACCCAAGGAAAGACTTATTAGGTTTACTGATCACCTGTTAGCCCTTGATGGCATAAACATTATGCTAAATATTCAAAAGAACAAGCAAAACTGCCAACAGCCTGTGACACCTAAACTAGATATACCTGAGGTTATCCAAATGTCTGACCAGCTGAACTTGCACTTTTGTATACACATACTTTCCTTACAAACAGTTTGTGGTATTGAGTAGAAACCATCGTCCTGTGAGTAACCTTTCATCTCACCACTGGAAGTACAAACCCCAGCAACAAACTGATCAATCTGGCCAAAACCATTGAAGCCACAAACATGGTAAGACATATCTGTTACTTTGTCCATCATCCAGTCATGTCAAGATTTCAATGCCATCAGGAAGATTAAGTCAAACTGTAAGAACAGTAAAAAAATATGAAATGTTTGCAGTGAACTTACGCATGTATGTCTCTCATATATATGTTACTACAGAACATATTTTTCACTCCAGTATCAAAATCCATATTTCATTATTATCTGGACCTATGGCCATAATAAGTTAATTCCTGTATTTTTATCCAACTTTATTTCAAATAAGGGTTTATGTGCATTTTTCCATTTTTATTCTATTTTTCATGAAAATGTTGTAATAAGCATGAAAGAAAACCATTAAAAAAGATCAATAGTTAAAACACAGGATTTGGCAGGGATTACCTCCAGTTTAGATTACTGAATGTTAAAGTGGTTTTAACACTGCTTGGCACAGAGTAATCAAACTTGGCTCATAGCTGTGTAATAAATAGTGTTACTCAAACAATCCAGCATTCTTCTAGATAACCTTGCTCTCTGTGGGTATGTACAGTTAAATTTCGCTTTGCCTAAAAATACTGGAATAAATAGACCCAACAACTGTTTTTCCCCAAAACACTTAAAAGATTGTGTCCCCCACCATCGGCACCATATTTTAATTTCAACCAAACTATAAACTTCTACTTCGATACTGCCCAGGGCTGACGCATCGCGGGCAAGTCATCAAAAAGGTTAAAAGCACTAGGCATATTTATATTTAAAAATGATAAAAGCCTCTGTATGCCTAGGCTGTGTATTTCTGCAGATGAAGACTGAATTCATCTGCAGATGTGGACAGCACCAGGTTCGTGGGAAGGGCATTCCAGTCTCTCATGGTTTGGGGCAGGAAACTGTTCTTGTATTGTTCGTAGTTAGCCCTTAGTTTGATGTATTATTGGCTGTGAGATCTGGTATCATGGCAGATTTAAGTGATGACGTAGTCAGGGATGTTGACAGGAGATTCATTGTTATTGCTTTGTACAATGATAATAGTCTCTTGTTCTTTCGTCTGTGCTGCAATGGTGGCCAATTCAGGGTATCAAGCATGGTTGTTACAATTTCTTGGTATGAATAATTGCCTGTAATAAAGCATGCTCCACGGCGCTGAACTTTTTCTAGTGCTGAGATGTCCTGTTTGTAGTAGGGGTCCCAGACAGATGATGAATATTTGAGATGTGGTCGGACTAGAGATGTAAATGATTTTTACAGTAATTACAGTTGTATAGATGTCTTCTTAGAAGGTAAAGGATCTTGTTAGCTCTGCCAGTGATATTACTTATGTGTTGTTTGCAAGTTAAATCTGAAGTAAGTTCCAATCCGAGGTAAGGATGATGCTGTACTCGCAGTAGTGCATTGTTTTCTATGTAATATGGAGTATCGATAAAAGTCTGTTTTCTGCTTATTTTGAGTAGGTGGCTTTCATTATGTTAAATTTCATCATCCATGTATGTGACCATTCTATAAGAGTATCAAGGTCCCACTGAAGTTGTAATTGGTTGGCGACGTTGTTGATTGTACGACAGAAGAGGCAGTCGTCAGCAAACAGTTTGATCCTGGTCAAGGGCGATACCTTGCCTGCGATGTCACCGAAGTATAGAAGAAACATCAAAGGCCCCAAAGCTGTGCCTTGGGGAACACCGGAAATTACTGGAGAGTTGGAGGAAGTACAGTCGTCAACCACAACCCTCTGCTGATGATGACATAGCCTCGACTCAATCCATTTGTTGGTTCGTCAAGGGATTCAGTAGTGCCATATCTTATGAAGTAGTCTTCTGTGGGGCACGGTGTCAAAAGCAAATTATATAGGTGCCAAAACCTGAAAACGCTACATATAATAAAACTGTGTCTACACAATGGCATAAGTTCTTAGCCCTGAGTACCTAACCAGGAGGCGATTGAACCCCAGATTGAACAAGTGTCAAAAATATTCATTATCAATATGTGTCCAGAAAGAGAAGTCAATGTGTTAACTCTATGAATCTCAAAACTGGGCGGCCAATCCCCGCATGCAATGACACTCCGGACTATTTTCACGAGGTACAATTTAGGTATTTGCAGCAGTCGCTTATTACGTCACTGGTTGCAGTAAACTATTTCATTGAGTAAGAGTTACTAGTACGAAATTGTGAATGATATACCGAAATGAAATCATGATTAGTTTATTTGAAACAGATACTTGCGACAATTCGCGAACTACCTACTCTAACACCGGATCTACGGATTTGATCTGTTAAATAGCAATATTGGGAAAGCCGCATTTGAGCACATTGATTGGTGAGTTGCTCAAGCAGAAAGTGTGTATGACATCACTGTTTAGTAAGCGTTCAATTGCTACGAAAACAAGGCCACTATAAAACAGTGACTTTCATGCTTATATCAGCCATGGGCTGACCAAATTATGCGAGGCAACCGCTGTTCAATCGGAAAACGTTGACAAATTCAATCTTATTATATAAAACATTCATTAAATTAAGGAATTTTGGAAGAATACCTTGATTAAATTGATAATCAGATATTTGTTTTACTAGCTTATTTTTCTGTCCAAAATGCGATGCAGCTAACGTTGACCAAATCCGAGATTTGTAGGAAAACGCTGACCAAGTCAATAACAAACTTATTGAAAGGAATTATATAAAAGTCCTTGTTTATTGTAAACATATTTTATTTAAAGACTATATCTTTATGTAAAATTACATGTTTTAATATACACCTTTTACTTTTTCTTTAGTGATTTCAATGGTAAAAAAGTATTTAAAGCAATATTATCAAACCAAACTAAATTACAGCAAGGAATTTTAGAAGAAGATTCTTTGATTACAGTCAAACCATTAGCCGACAGTCGGGGAAAGGAAAAAAAAACTGACATTTAAGACTGGTTGTTGCTAAATACAGGTTAATTTGCAAGTGGTCGTCACAGAGACTAATTTGACGGCGATTTGAACTATCAGTGGTGTAGCTTCCTATAGGCACTGTAGGCACGTGCCTACACCATTTTTATAATAAAAATCGATCACCTATGGGTTTTGGGAGGTAAACTGTAAATTCGCAACAAAAATCATTGAATATGATCCAGATATTTAACATCATTTTATCAGTTTATATGGTTATAAAACAGTGGATTCAAGGTTAATATTAATGATAACCAGAGCCCTAAAAACATTAGAAATATACGCCCAAACGCACCTATGACATTATAACCAAACAAAATTCGGGGGAGCATGCCCTGCCGTCCCCAGACCTTGCAACTGTGCCTACACATTGTTTTCAGTCAAGCTACGCCCCTGACCATTGACCTAAGGATTGACAGTTAGATGTAGCTGGACCCGGCTATTAGTATAGGATACTAGGGAAATATCATCGTAAAAATGTTTCAGACTGTTCTGCAATTGCATTTACATTTGTGTAAATTCATTTCTGCAAGTTCATCTATTAAAAGAAAATAACACCAGTAACTGAATAAAATAGAAAATATAAAAAAAAATGAATTCATTAAGAATTTTATTTCACCGAGTTCTGTCCCTATTAAATAATTTTCTACTATCTGCAAGTTTGTCTGGATTGTTAGATTTACAAAGAATACGTCTCATAAATAAACTACTGTATACACCCTAAATAAACTACCGTATACCTCCTGAATAATAAACTACCGTATATCCTGAATAAACTACCATATACCTCCTGAATAAACTACCGTATACCTCCTGAATAATAAACTACGATATATCCTGAATAAACTACCATATAACCCCTGAATAAACTACCGTATACCCCCTGAATAAACTACCGTACAAGTGTGTGTGTGGGGGGGGGGGGGGGGGTAGGGGGGGGGGGGGGCTTTCTTTGCGTTCAAGAAAACAAAATTTAAAATTTTGTATGAAGTATGTAAACTGTTTTAAAACACACTGCCAGTAATTTGCCTTTTCCTTGTAGCTGGAAAAGCGGCCGGATCAACCTGGCCGGGTTTTAGTAGTACCCGTTTTAGAGTGGACCCTCAATAACGTTCAGAAGTCGGTAAAATAAACGCGATTTTTCAATAACCAGTCAGAATGCTCTCTCAGGGTGAAGTTCTGAAAAGTCGTTCAATGTTTTTACATTTTCGCAGAAAAATACAAAATTTAACTTTGATACCGGATTTTTCACTTGACAGACAATCAGTCAAATTTTGATCTTCGTCATATGATAAAACAGTATTCGGTATGTATTTGAAACAAGCTCAAGTTGACGTTGAGTTTTCAGTTGAATTGTTTTTCCTGTCAAAAGTCGAATGTAAAACCCCATGTCTCCCAGACATGATATGTCAGACGTCTGGCCCATTTCTCAGTAGCTTTAAATGTCTGCACTGTTATAACAACGACTAACGAAAATCAATGTGTGTTAGCAGTTAATGGTCTGACCCTTTTGTCTTAAAGTGTATTTGACTTGTATGCATGATATATATTGTATACCTAATATAGCGATATACCTAAATAGGTAAAACCTTAATGGCGAGGGAATCGGTAGATGTCAAACACAATTTTCCATTAATTGTTAGTTAGTAAAAAAAATAAGGGGAAAAGATAATGCAATTACTATGGTAATAATTAAGAATAATACTTACATTGCTAGCAGTTCTTGGTTTACAAATGAGGGTCAAAATATCATGCTCTTACAGTGGGTATATTGTTCATGAGTGTTTGCGTATCATAAAAAGCATTGTATGTAATTAAAACAGTCAGATAATGCATAGTTATTAAAGTATATGTTTATATAAATATTAGCCTTATTAATAATAAGAATGAGCAGTTTGACATTAGGATTCCTGCACATAACAGGAGTTGTCGGATCTAAAGAGCAAAAATCCTCTGTATATGTGCATTAAGTTTTACTAAGGTAGTGTTTACCCCAGAATTGAAAAAGGGCAGGATACCATTTGAAAAAGGGCATTTTTTGCGTGTACAAAATAACAGAAAAAAAGGGCATTACTTTATTGTGTATTGTGTTGAGCACCATTTTCAGCAACAATAACAAGTATGATACATGTATGTTTTGGTAAATGTATGAATCATCTTAAATAAGGCTACTACATTATTATTAGTACATGATATCAAGGAACTATAGAATGATATGCTATAGTACCTTGATGATATTGTAGTAGCAGTTTTAATAATACATGATAATATTGCAGTAGGCTTATTATTAATCAATTATAAAGTAATAAATTCAACAAAATTTGATAGTTCAAGTATCTTTATAAGATGAATATTATATTTACATAATGCTTTAATCTATGTTAAAAATTTGAACCATTTTAAGTGATGATTTTATTTGTTGAAATAAGACGCTGAGAAACCGGGAGTATCAAACTATCCATTAATGTGCATTTCAAATATATGTTTTAATCCTATATAAGAATAATATTGCCATAAAAATATAGTAAAGGAGTGTTTATAAATGGACAACTTTAAACATATTTAAAGGTTAATACTATTGAGAAGTTTGCATTTTTAATGTTTGATTCTGTAATTTTCATTAGGTGTCAGTGTATTTCCAAATAAATATAAATTTTATAAAAGGAAACTTTAATAGTTAAGTCTTAAACATTGATAATAAACAGGACTGCTATAACCAATGCACCGATTTTTTAGGATCCAACTTTTGAAGGCGCCTACTTTTAGACCGGGTTTCTCAAATTTTTAAACAAACAGTAGGCAACATCCGGGTGTTTTTTTTCACATTTTTTTTCAATTTATGCACAAAATAAACCATTTTAAGTGGGGATTTTATTCTAGCTTTGTTGAAATAAGATGCTGAGAAAATCCTTTACGATTTCATTGTTTTGCTTACTTGCATAAAGCCCTTACTATACACTGCGATCTATTCCTAGTTGTCTTGATCCGAGAAATGGTCGTGACACACTTTATTAAGTGTTTCGTTCCGATTGATTGCATACATACTACATAGACTTTATGTGATTGGGGGGTTAATGAATCAATTGAAAGGTAATGCCAACACCTTTTTAAATCTTGTGAAAAACATTGTCAACACCTTCAGTTGCTTATCAAAACAATCGCACATGGTGCGTGTGTGTGTGTACCGCTGGCTTGCTAGTTTGCTATAATTGGATAGCTTGAAATGAGAACCATTCTAATGGTTCCGCGTTCTATGAAAGAATAATATGATAATGCACTAAAAGTGGAAACCATGTGTTAATGATTGTATACGCATATTGGAAATTACCTAACAACGCATGTAGTGTCTATGGTCCAATTAGCAAATAAAGAAACACAGCGGGGAGGTACCGTTTATTCTTCACAGTGGTGTCTATCATTGTTTATTAAAAAGGGCACTGCAGGGCGGTAATTATTTAAGCGTGGCAGTATAAGAATAGGGCAGGGCAGCATAGATAAAGGGCGTGAGAGGCCGCCCCCGCCATGCCGCTTTAGGGGAAACACTTCTAAGGTGTACATTTAAGTAACTTATACTATGGTTTAAAACATATATCATACTGCTAGTTGAAAGGTTAGTGATTGTCATATCACCCACCTAAATCAACAATACAAGTTTGCTTTTGACATAAGCACGCACTTCACAAAGTTATTGATACCGGTAAACAAAGTTATCACATCCTTTTAAAGTCCCATGTGTCAGCAGACATATCATCATTGTCTTCATGGTCCGAGTCTGTAATTGTCATTTCTCAATCTTCAATTTTTGAAACAATTGTGCAACATATAATGTTATACCACTTTGTATTCAACTCTTGTTTTGCATGTACTCCATACATGCTGGAGTAGTAAAATTTGGTTTTTTTTTTTTATTTTGACCATGTTTTCCCCTTTTTTAACTGATGTTTTCATTATGTCCCTATGGAGTCTGACAGTCTTAACACAATGCTCTGTATATCTGTTCCAATAAGTATATGGTGATGCATGCTGTAAATGAATAAAAAAAAAGAAAAGAAATTACGAATATGCTTTTCATACAACTGACATGGTACCTGGTAATTAAAATATTTGTTTGCGTGTTTATTGATTCCAAGTGAATGTTAAATGTATTAACGTTTTGATAAGCGCTTGAGGCCAATTTTTCTTGTTCAGTTAAACTTTTGGTTGATTGGTTCAGAGACATGCGTTTATGTCTCTGATTTGTTTACCTCGTTTGCTATGGGCATTGGTAACAAAATTTGAAAATGACAATTGTCAAGCAACAAATTAATTGGCAATATTTCTTCATTATCAATCTGTGGTGGTTCATATGTACAAAGTGTAAAAGTTTCTCTTGCAACTTTCAGCCAAGCTTTAATTTTGCAGTTGTACAGAAGTGGTGCTGCCTCAATTTCACAAGCTGTGGCCCATTCATTCAGTTTCAACATTGAGGTCCAATAGGATCATTGGTTAATGACAGACTCAGGGCTAGAATTTAACTTTTTTGTGCACTGGCAATTTCGCAGAAACTTGTAGTCCTAAATGTCTAAATAAACCCAAAATTAATTGTTTCAAAGCCTGCGTGTTATTTAATATGCATTATTAGCTTTTTTTTATTTATAGACAATGGTATCAAGGTTATTATATATGTTAAGGTACAATTCAAAGCAGTACTTTACAAAACAAAATATTTAAAAAAATAAAATTGTCTTTGTTATTTATTATACTACCATAAATAAATGCATACAATGATATATCATAAATAAACACTTTAACTAAACCAAAATATAAATCATAACAAGTGTACAGAGACTAAGATTGAGACATACACACATTTCTATTTATAGAATTAATATAGCCAATGGCCTTTCGTTTTAAAATTAGATCTAGATCTAGCCAAGGACGATTGTTTAACATGTGTAAATGTTGTGACATCATAGTAATATAGTTTAATTATTATGGATGATCTGTCGATCGCGGTGGTTTCTACAATTGACACACCATTTTGTCATTGTCAAGTTTATAGCCCTGTGTGATATTGAGCTGTCGCTCCCATTTCATTACAGTATTAACGGAAGGATTATTTGTCTTTTTTTCTTGTTGGGACTCGCTTTCATTCGTCGGTTCAATGGAGAAAAAGATGTTATTTTATCAGCCACTTTAACAGCTGACAAAATATGTAAACAATAAATTTGACGGGTTTCAACTTTACTTTTATTTTATAGAGTGAGTGCGCGATCAATCAAACTAGACGCAGTCTACTCATTATGTTGTTGACGGGTTTTAACTTTACTCCCTTTTTGCAGAATGAACTTGAGATCAAAAACAATTGGACGCAGTCTACACATATTAAATATTTAATACATGTCATTGACAATCGTGCTGCTAGGGGGTAATTTGGCGCGAGAAGCAAAAGAAATTTGGTTAAATTGACAAGAACTCGTTATTTTTACCAGGATAATACTTGTTTATTTTCAAAAATCAATAAAATGAATACAATAAGTAATTTTCTCAACTTGAAATCCACTCGCAAAAAAATGCCAGTTTAAGTAATTTCAACTCGCATTTTCAAAATACAGCTCGCATTTTGCGAGTGGCGAGTGCTTAAATTCGAGCCCTGCGACTATTAAAAAGTCTTGCTTTTTTTCCCATTGCTCCAGTTAAGGTATATATTGCTGCAGATTGCATGTCTGTGCTGCCTTGCGACTCAAAGGGAAACATCCCCACTGTAGACTCTATATGTAACCGAGACAGTGAAAAAAACAATTTCCATCACCAGGTACATTTTTTGAAACAAATTTATTGTTGCAAATATTCATGCATTGAACGAGACTCAAATTATCCATTTTTTTTAAACTTAAATTGATTTAACACACACAACTACATAAATAGATATCTCATTTTTTTTGTTTTGAAAGCTAAAAGAAAGAAAGAAAAAAAGAAAGAAGAGAATAATTTTGCAACTTGTAGTTTTACTTAAATTTATTGTTTTAGATTTAGATTTACATTATGTTCAATTTTATGGGAAATAGTGGTGACTAAAGCATTAATAACCTGCAGAATATGGAGTGAAATACCTTCTTAACAGTTGTGTTGTTCTTTAACTGTTAACAAACAGAGCAGATGGCATTTGTTTACTAATTATGCATTGTCAAATTCCGCTTTGTTTCAATTGGCTCACTTCTGGTCATACTCATTTGCATACGTTCTATTTTGCTTGGTTTTCGGACCTTCTCAATAAATCGACTATTTATTTTGTAGGTCAGGGAACCAGACTAACAGTCTATTTCACTACGTCATCTGGTAAATTTCCCTATAACAGAAATTTAATTGTGAAATCAGTAAATTATTCTAATGTACGTTATGTGTATATTTTAGTGTTTTTAAATATATTATATTTTGTATGTAATTATAAGGAGAGATTTGAAATAACTAATAATATGTGTAGAAAACTGCACCAATTTTTTCAAGTTACATCTATAGGTTTCTTTCAGACTATGTACAGTTGAATCATTTTGTGAAAATAAAATGTAAAAGCCTCTTTAAGCACAAGTGGGATCATACCACCTCTCTTACAAAGAAATTGAATTGTTTTTCAGTCATCTTTCATAAAATTTTCTCAAAATAATGAAAAATAACTTTTTCGTTATAGTGTTACATGTAACAGTCTATGAACGCAGGGCCTCCTCTGGCTATTTTTTTCTTTTCGCCACTACTTTCGCCATATTTGAAAAGTTGGAGCCAAATTAAAAAAAATGGAGCCAAATTAAGAGCCATTTTTGTAGCCAACTAAACATCGTACCTTGGCCAACATTCTTTAAATCGTTATCAAACCACTCATAAGTTACAGTAACTTACTGCATGTTTTCTTTTACTTGTTTTAGCATTTGAATTAAACACGTTTTTTATGAATATAATTTTTAATGTATATTGCAATACTATTAAAAATTATTATTATCTTGTGAGTTATTATTGCCTGAAGTCGATAATTAGGGGAAGCAATGATTGGTAGTAAGTTGTTGATTTATATTGCAAATGATGCATTAGTTTAAATGGAGTGCAGTTAAAAACCAAAACGGCCCCAGTCATGTTTCTGTACTTGTTTAATTTTGTCAATGTTTGTGCATTTGTGCACATAAATAACAGCTGTTTGGGCCTTATTTTGTTTTGCTTTTATTTTTTCTATAGCATGCTATTCTCACAAAACCCTATACAGTGTATTTTATAATTATTTAAAATTTATATACATCAATTTATTTTAAAATTATTAATACATAAATTATGGATTTCCAGCTAGCGTATTGACTGAAATTGCCGTTGGTTCAAACATTCCACAACATTTTCTAAATAACTTTATTACCCCACCCACTTTGTCATTACAGACTCGCTATAAATATGGTCAATATTAGCATTATAACAACAGAGAATACAGATCAAACAGATCTACTTATTGTAAAACCTTGGTATTGATATCAAACAACCAACAGTCATCGCTGACATTATAAACAAAATTATTTTACAGACAAAATCTAGTCATTTATTGTTTTTATCCCGGAAGCCGCCATTTTGAAACTAACTATTTGTTAGTTTCAACGTGACCATTTTTAGCATATGCTATTTTTAGCTTAGAGTAATCTTACACATGTGTTGAAATTTATGATGTGTGACAGTGCAATGGCCTGAGGGAGATATCACAGCTGGGTGCTGATTTATCTGTTAATTGTCATGGTTGTTTATTGGGATGAGGGGACAGTTAAATGGATTAGCCAAGAGTATTTCTACAGTTAGTTTTTTTTAGAAAATTTGAATACGAGAATCGGCCGTTGATTTCCTTATCGCAACCACTTTCGCAAAAGAGTAAAATCTTTCGCAAATTAAAAATTTCCTTCGCATTTGGCGACATTGGCGAATCCCAGCGGAGGCCCTGGAACGTCTTCCTTAGATTCGTCCTTAAAATTTACATGGGGATAATAAAGAAAGTGACTAAACATAAGTACAGGAACATGATTTTTATTTATTTTTAGTCGAATGATTAAATGGATTTCGATAAGTATACTTTGATATTATTTTTGGAGATGTTACTACCGTATATCCTCGGCCATAAGGCGAGTCGCGCCATAAGTCGAGGGGACTTTTTGACCTTCAGATCTCAGTTTTTTGCATTGACCCTTCCTTAAGTCGACCCAGAATTTTCGAAAAGGAAGTGGGTGAGATTTGGGTCAGCTAAATATTAAAATTCCTACAGTAGCGATTGCCTGCACTCACAACTGACCTTACACCAGTATACGTTCATGTACCGTTATCGAATCAACGGCAAATATGCAGCCGACAAACAAATGCAGTCTTCTGTTGAATATTTGGTATATTCTGTAATCCGTGGATAAGTGTCGTCACATATGTGGGAATGCAAATTGCAATAATCGGTTACTTCTGACCCAAATATCCCAAGGCAATTTTCGGCATATATGTTTACACCCCGTGCCAACGGTATTTAAAATTATGATTGGAAAGAGAGAGTGAGATAGAGAGACTTAGCTTGTTGACTAGTAAGGTGGAAGTTAACCTTTAACGTTTATGAAACTAAGTGCAGAATACACATTTATTCCAGTTTATATAGCCAATATAGACAAAGAAAGTATCACCAAAATCCATGCAACAGGAAATTCACCTGAGAAAGTATAGTTAAAGGCTCATTAAACTTCCGAAACGGTCGTTTTTAGTTTTAATTTAAGTCAGTTTTACTCTTCCAGATGATAGAATACATGTTTATTTGATGACAATGATCGCTGAGAGACTTTGCAACCAAAAAGATAAATATAAAGCACATTATAAGTACATAATTAAGAACGGATTTTGTTTACAAATCAATGTTCGTCTCTTTCCAATAAACACCTTCGGCAGAAAAGGGGGAGTTATAAAGCTTGTTTGGAAATGCATCGGTCGGTAATATATGATAAATTTGCTTAAAAGAAAAACATATTATGGGGAACTGTAGGGGATGTGGTTAAAAATTAATTAACCGCTTGCATTTAAATAGTTTTTAAGAACGTCCCCTTTATTCCCCTCAGTGTACTAATGAACTGGAACTCACGAGCACATAAGTGACCAATCATTCATATAAAATCAAAAATAAAATTTCTTTTTTTAATAACTGTACTTAACAAACCACCCTTGGTAATATTGACTGCGATAAAGTGATTTGTAACGTAATTGCGTGTGCGAAAGTATCACACGTATATGCAAGGGAGGATCCTGTGCAAGAGTTACTAGACGATACTTGTATTCTGTACTCATTGTTTTTCAGTGTGTATAAATGATGCAATACATACTACGTTCGATACAGTTTTATTGCAGACATCAATATTATATATTTTAAACAAAGAAAACCCAATAACGAAACATAATATTAGTGAAGCCATAACTTTTCTAATCTTGTTAATGAACCCCTTATCTAACTGTCTTAATCCGCACACTACCGCTGCAGTATTCATTTGTGTACTTCCGAACACTGGTGGAGGGACAGCCGGAAAGCAACCGAATGTGAGTGCTTGCATATTATTTACGGAAAATCTAGTAATAACTGGTTTTCCATGATGTTAACTTCCTTTCATCTCAGGAACACAAATCAGAATTCTTACATTGCAAAATGAAATTCTAATCAAATCAATACCATTCCCAGCAATTTGTGTTTAAAATTGTTGAAGTACTTCTGATTTTCAAAATTTGTATACAGTAGCTAAAATAACAAAAATTGAGAAAAATTTACTTCAAACCTCAATATTTTTATTTTAAGATCATTTTATGAGATCGAAACATTTTAAATCATCTAAGATTACATACACCAAGAAATCAGAAAATTATGAATGACTATTTACCAAATAATTAATCCTTTGTGAGCTATTTTATCAACAATTAGTAAGAAGATACAAGTCCTATCCTTCTATATAAGTCCTGGTTTATTTTTAACATATTTTTATTTGACGACTTCACAAGTTCATGCAAAGTACTGTTTTATTGACAGCTGTAGCAAATGCAAAAAAAAATTCTTTGAACAATCATTTTGACATTAAAATGTATCGTAATGCATCATAGTTTACTAACGTTTTAGAAAAATAGAAATTCTGCATGTCTTCTCTGGGCATCTTTTAATTAAATGCCAAATCACATGAGAGCCGGGCTCTTGCTTGCACTTTTGGGAATGGGGTCAGCGTTATTTTTAAAGAAATTGGGAAAATTACATAGCACAGGTTCCTTCAATATGCGTAACATTATATGTGTAATGTATATTAAATGTATTAAAAATGTGATGTTTTTGTAGAAAACTATACTAAAATCATAATATGAAAAAATCTCCAAACTTTTCCCCCAAATATTTCTTTTGGTTTCTTTGCATTTTGAAATTGAGAATTTTGTTAGTTTAGATTGGGAAAAAAGGTACTATTTGCAATGGGGCAGAATAACGGCCCCAAAAATGGGCAAACGAGAACACTGAAGAATGAATGAATGAATGAATGGTGTTTTACGGCACGTCAAAGAGGAATGTTTAAACTATTTTTGTCACCAATAATCTGAAACTATATACAGAAACAACAAATTTTCAGGTATACATTTCTATAATGTAATCTATGCTGGTATCTAAATCTCTTCATTTTTTGCCAGATGTTTGACAATGGCTGAAGATGTAGAGATAATTGGTGAGGAGACAGGGACAGAAGATGGAGTGAACGTAGAAGTGATCATGAGTCCAGTGACTATACACCCTAGTACCAGTAATAATGACGTGTCATCCACTGACTCGTCTACAGATATCATCATTGATGTTGTCTCTACTGGTAGGTACATGTATATAATTATACAGTGTGTTTTTTTAGCTCACCTGAGCAAAGCTCAAGGTGAGCTATTCTCATCGCCTGTTGTTCATTCGTGAACTTTTTGTTGTGTGTACTCTAGTACCTGCATTTTTCATTGGATCTTCACTAAACTTATAATAGTGGTTATATAACCATAATATCTCGGACAAGTTCTTGAACGGGCCAAATCAAATTATTAATATCTGAGTGATGTCTCCTTAAAACATTAAAAAATGCACTATTTGACCTTGTGTACACTCTAGCCCCTGCATTGTTCAATTTTGCACAGTAGTTATATATGCATAATATCTCGGACAAGTTTTTGAATTGGCCAAATTGGATTATTAATTTTGGAGTTATGGCCCTTGTTTACTTTTAGGATAAGGGGGTCAATGCCTTTTGAAGTGAAAAAAATGAGCGTCAGTTGGAGTTTGGGGAAATTTCAATAGGTGGTAAAATAAATAAAAAACAAAAGAAATCATAAGTAAAACAGTAAACAGGTCAACATCTCTTTCTTCATTGTTTTATACTGTAAACTGGCATTAAACCCCAAACCCCATTTAAAAAAAAAAAATTGAGGGGAATTTTTCTAACATTGGAGGGGGTGGGGGAAGCATATTATTTTGAAGGGGGAATGGAGCCAAATATATTTGGGGTAAAAAAAAACACTGATATAAATAACATGCAAACAATGAATAGGTATAATTGGAGAAAAGTAGTATGTATTGAATGTAAAACACTTGTCCTCCATTTTGGATTACTTTTGTTTATTTTTTTATACATATTTCAGCTGAATGCCAGCCTCCTGACTTAGTGAGCAGTGTTTCTGATGTACGTGTTTCAGGGTCCTCCCATATCATCACCGAGAGCCCTACCCAGACTTGTGATTGTAGTATACAGGGTGTACATACTCCGCAAGTAATGGGCTCTTCCATTCCACGCCAGACATCACCCGTTATTACAATTACTGCCGAAGCAAGCTCTTCCGTAAGTGCCACTCCTACCAAGACGACGAGACTTTATTGTGCATCTTCTTCCTGTGAGATTGTTGATAATCATCGATGTACCTCACGCTGCAACTCAGAATACGACTGTGATATTATAGTTGATGACAGTCCTCTCGGTGATGAAGGTTGCAAAGATGTGATTGTCACTGAAGCTAGTATGAATGATATGGAAGATGTAAAATCCTCAACTGAACCCCTATCTGTTGGTAACAGCGGTAATGTTGATTTGAGATACAGTCGCAGATTAAGTCGCTCAGTTACCCCATGTCCATCATTTGGGCGGCTTACTCCCAGCACTCCTGGAACTCCAAGACAGAGGTCAGGATCAGTGACAGGAACAACTTATGCTTCCCCGTCGCCTCGTCCATCAACAAGGGGAAATACCCCAGGAGAGAGGCAGCGAGCAGGCAGCATGGGAGAGTTAGAAATGCGTGAGAGAAATGGATCAAGAGAGGTGAGGCAAGGGGTAAGGATCATTGACAATCTAGATATACTACAATTGCCAAGGCCAAGAAATCCGGGCGGTGTTTTGCCTCAAAATGGTCATAGTAGTGACCACTCTGGAAATGAAGCACTAGATCTAATAATGAATTTAAGAACTACTGCCAAACGTAAAACTAACGGTGAGCCATTACATCCGGGTTCATCTTACACTAGTTTTTTATCATCCAACGTGGCATCTACTTCAGCTGCTTCCATCACAACAAGTGCTAACACAAGCTACCTAATCAGTAACATTATACGTACAACTCCTAACAAACACATCAAATCATCGAATGTTCATTCTGCTGCTGACGCTGTACAATATGTTGCTCCAGCTAACAATCTCAGGGGCTGGGCAAGCTCCATAAATGAGTTGGTGGAGCGTCCCCAGCCGAGCAGTGTTGTAGACAGTGAAGGTGTGGCCAAGAAGATTGCTCGTCTTGATAACCAACTGTGTTCAAGTTCTATGGAAAGTTTGTGGGGTGGACGGATGAATTCTCAACCAGACAACTCTTCGTTCAGAGGCTTAAGAGGTGTCACAGACAGGACTCCGCCAGAACGTCCAAAACCCCCACGTAGAGGATTATCTCCCATGCCAGACAATAGCAACATTGATGTGTCAGGGGATAGATTTATATCACCAAGTAAGTTTGTTTATAGACTTATAACTTGGTGTGTTTGTATGTGTTTCTTGAACTTTCAATTTCAGGATTCCTACGGTCAGAGAAAAATCAAGGTCAGGGAAGTTCCAAAGAAGTTTGAAATTGATCCGGAAAATTTATGATTTTTTAAAGTAAAAGGCAATTTCAAAATTCCAGGTTGAGGAACTTTGGATTTTTATAATCTTCATTGCTCATAGCTTGGGCAGCTTCTTCAACAATGGTTTTAAGCTTTTGTGCTTATCATTTGTGATTATTATTGTTGAAGTTGGCTGGGAAAAAGGTTTAAGATACCACCGTCTATGTGCATTCATCTGTTATCAATCTATGTATGCTATGTTTGTATTTGGGTCTAGAAAATATTGTTAAGTATACTATTTGTATGTTAACATATGGGTAGTTCAAAATGTGTGCATCAGATAGTAAACTTACCACATTGATTGTTCAGATAAAATCTGTTACAAAATATTACTATGGTCAATATAACTCAAAATAGTACTGAGTAAATTTTGTAAAATAGGTTAGTTTATTGAAGGTTTTCTCGCTAATATTTCAGGTCGTAGGAGAAGATTGAGTCCAGTTTCATCAGCCATGTCACATTTACATTCATCCATGCACACACAGGGTAAACATTTTATTGTATCACTTCTACAATTGGCCGTGTTCTGTCTTGATTATTTATGCATCACATAACCGTTTTTCCATGTATCTCTGAAAGGAGGCATTTATCATGTTTTCATTTATGTTAATGATAATCATTAAAGGAAAGACAGATGATATATGAACACATGTAAAGTGATGGAAATTTTAACATTAAAATATTTATCCCCCGCCACCGCTCATAGAGTAGAGCCGGGGATATAAAAATGGGCTGTGTCCATCAGTCCGTCAGTGCGTCTGCGTTCCCCTGCACCATATCTCCTTCAGTTGTGATTGGAATTTTAGATTACTTGGCACAAATGTTCACTAAGACAAGACGATGTGTCAAAGGTCAAGGTCATAGCTCATTGTCAAGTGTTTGAAAATCCATTGTATACGCTATGTTTCCTCTTATCCGGACTGTATCTTCTTTAGTTGTGATTGGAATTTTAAATAACAAATGTTCACTAGGACAAGACGATGTGTCATGCAAATACATGGGTCAGTTCGTCAAAGATCTAGGTCATAGCTCAAGGTCAAGTATTTGGAAATCCAATGTATACACTTTGTTTCCTCTTGTCCGGACCACGTCTTCTTTAATTGTGATTGGAATTGCAAATGACTTGGCACAAATGTTCACGTGGACAAGATGATGTGTCATGCGAATGACTTGGGTCGGTTTGACAAAGGTCATAGCTCAAGGTCAAGTGTTTGAAAATCCAATGTATACATTGTGTTTTGTCCCGTCTGGACCGTATTTTTTTATTTGTGATTGCACTTTTAAATAACTTGGCACAAATGTTCACTAGGAAAAGAAAATGTGTCATGCCACTGACTTGGGTTGGTTCATCAAAGGTCAAGGTCACAACTCTGTCCGTCCGTCTGCTGCTGTCTAAACCTTATCTGTTTTAGTTGTGATTGGAATTTTAGATAACTTGGCACAAACGTTTACTAGGACAATACGATGTGTCATGTGAATGACTTGGGTCTGTTCATCTCAGGTCAAGGTCACAGCTCCATCTGTCCTTCCGCTGCTGTCCGGACCTTATCTTCTTTAGATGTTATTTGATATTAAATAACTCTGCACAAATGTTTACTAGGACAAGATGATGTGTCATGCGAATGACTAGGGTCTGTTCTTCAAAGGTCAAGGTCACAGCTCCATCCATCCACTGCTGTCGGGACCATATCTTCTATAGTTATGATTGGATTTTTTAATAAAAATGGCACAAATGCTAACCAGCCCAAGATAATGTGTGATGCAAATTTGGATAGTTTTTGTTTTGTTTTGGGGTTATAACTTATATATTTATGGTTCGATTTAGAACATCATACAAGTGCTCACTGGGACAAGACAATGTGTCATATTACAATATTTTATTTTTCGGCATTTACATGTGATTTCTGTGCTCAGCAACTTTTTCATTTTGTATAATTTAAATCCACTTCTCTGGAAATGCCTGTAAGGGTTAGTGAGGTGGTGGGGGATATGGCCACATTAGTGGCAACCTCTTGTTTATTTGTGCTTGGGGTTCTATATTTTGTTTTCTTTACCAGGTGAAGAGGAGAGTTTATATAGTATATCACCCGAGGTAGATGTGTCTCAATTCCCATCAAGTACTCGCTTCTACAAGTGTAGACTGTGTAACTTCACATCATCCACGTACCTTGTCTTACAGCAACATATACTTAAACATGGAGGTAGTCAACCATTCTATTTTAAAGTATTAAATATTAGATTCACAGTTTGGCAGTTTCATTGATTCCTGTCTAGCTAGTCTTCTTGAAAAAAAATAATAAAGATATTGTCATGTCCCTGGCGCTATCGTCGTCAGGTTAAATCTTTATTTTTAGCTTGGCTTTTTCTGTTTCAGAACAAACTTCTTGTGTTACAGTGACTTAACTTCACAAACACATTCATTGCAAGTTGATTCTGTAAACTGATTACCATCATGTTAAAAAGGTTTACATTACAGGCGCCTTGACCTGCTTTATTGACTAAAGACAAGTGTCTGCACCCACTTGCGGCATTCTTGTTCACAGTCCATTTCTCTCTATATCGTATATTTACATGCTGCAAATATGAAATTTTAATAGCTTTTTGTGAATACAAACCATGATAAAGGCATCCAGAATCTCACAGTTGTGTTCATATATGACAAAATCGTGATTTCTTTTTTTCAGTTTCTATCGGAAGATAAAAAAAATCCAAGGACATAATATTATTATGTTGCATTTTTAAGGTTTTTTAATCATGAATTTAGAAACAGTGTGATACCACCAGTGTTTTAAAACTGTTATTACTTAAATATGAAGTTTAAGATAAAAAATATTATGAGATTAATGTATTCCAATGATTTTATAGATGGAAAGATGATTTGATGCGTAGACATGAGTTATTAATTTTAACATTGCTGTGTCCCTCAAAAAGTTTTCTGTATAAATAAAATGTATGTTGCTTTGTCTTTACAGAGAATATGAAGATGTTTAAGTGCCCTCTCTGTGACTTCAGCACCACCGAGAAGGCTCAGTTTCGACGACATCGTCGCTTGCATAACAAAAGTGCCCCTGTTAATGTGCTACGTTGTGGCAAGTGCTCCTTTTCTTCAACTCTCCCCCGTAAGATGCGGGATCATTACCATCAAATCCATCACGAGATTGGCACCCCAGGAATGAGTTCTGAGTTGACGGACAGCAATATTTACCCTCCGCAGAGATACATGGGGTCTCGAGCAACAGCAGCAGAGAATGTCACTTCTTACCCAGGACATTTTTATGACGGTTCAAATCTTGATGGTATATTGTTGAATAGGAACGATAGGGTTGGATTTTCATACCCTAGCTCAGGCAGGCAGCCACCATTAGACTATTCGTTAGATCAATATAATATGCCATATGGAGACATACGCAGCAGGCAGGATGAGAATTTAGCGTCAAGTTACCTCAGAATGAGATCCATAGTGACCTCTATCATGAACTCTGAAGCCAATTCTCGTCAATCTGCCACTAGCACTATTACGTCATCAAGTTATTTTGTACCATCTGCGGGAGACAGCTCTCATCAAATACCAAACATAGACACGTGCAATACACACAACTGTAAAAACACAAACTGTAGTGCTCAGCATTCGACAGAGGTCAAGATCAAAATTGAACCAGATTTAGATGAGGCATCCGATATCTCAAGTACTGCGAACTCGTGTAACGCTACGACACCAGACATGACACGACTTTCAACTGACAATCGCTCACAACCCTATTCAGACATCAACAATGCAGCAAATGTTGGAACCTTTTCAAATACAAATGGAGACTCGTATAATATTCATCGACCTACAAGACATAGGAGTTTGGATGCAGCTTTGTTATCAGCATCAAGAAACAATCATATTTCTCCGTTGAGAAATACACGTTTTTCTCATGACCTCCCTACAGATCTTACGAGCCCGAGGAAAGCAGAATCAGAAACTCACCCGGTAATAGACACTGCTCCAAGGCAAAATGCTGATCTGGAAAATGGGAGTGACAATCACAGTAGCTTCAACTCATCATCACTCAGCAACACAATTGTCAAATCAGATACTACAACGAGGGGTGTTCAATGTGTATTACCACTTATAAAAACAGAAATGGATCTAGACGGAGACTACTATGACTTTTTTGGCTCTCATAGATTTAGATTTAGTGGAGTTGACCGGGCAGTGCAATGTGACCTATTTTCTACATCTTCTCCAAACACAAATACTGGATCCAAACCAAAAGAAAGAGCATCTAATCGTACTCAATCCATTAGCGAATCAGAAGTTAGCGAGCATCATAGTTCAGTTGGTGGGGAATCACGCTGTGAGCATTGTGGGATATCATTTGAGGATGAGGTGATTTACTCGATACATATTGGATGCCACAGTCACACAGATCCGTTTAAGTGCAATGTCTGCGGAAAGCAGTGTGGGAATAAATATGGCTTTTATTCGCACATCATGAGGGGACATCAGTTTTAGCCTCTTGATGCCCTGGTATCTTCATGGTTAGAATGCTGTCTGGCTGAATAATTTTACTTTAAATAACAGTTTTACACATTTGTTTTTCAATTATTTACTGTATTTCAATATGTACATGTACTTTATTGTGTTTGAAAATTGATTTTTAGTTAATTATATTATTATTAAAAGGAAATAGGTAATCAATTATATTAAGAAAATACATAAACTGTCAAGGGGAAAATTTTATTACATTAAGGAATAGAGGAATTATTATATCAATGGGATAGATAAATGATTTAGTGTACAACCTCATCTGACAACCAATGGACTTGTTTCAGTTCTGAAAATTTTGTTGTCAAATCATTAATTATTTGTTTTTGTGTATGGCAATTGGGGTCAAAAATCTTTCTTCCTGTTGGTGTGCTATAACCTGTTTTGTTGGAATGCCCCTTATAACCCTAAAATCAAATGTTCTTTATTGTTTTAAAATTAGTTTGAGCAGTAAAATATTTCCAATCAACTGATTGACGAAAGAGAAACTTCTTTCATTCAAAGACAGATCAACTGATGTATATATATGAATGATTTGATTTGAACTACTAAACTTGTGTTAATAGAAAAATAAAAAAGATGGAAACATATACCCTAAATAATAGGTCCAAATTTTTTTGAATTAAAACAGAAAACTAACCCTGAAATGTTTGAGGGCAGCTGATACTCTGTCATTGTTTTTTTATAGAGCACTTGTTTTTTGTGCTCATGATGAAAAGTTTAGAAGTAAGCTGAACAAGATGGGAGTACTGGACAAAAACTTCATCTGTGCAAAATGCGGGAGAAAGTTTATATTTTTATCATTGGTAATGTTTGTATATAGCTGTACACCGAGTCATATATTTTAAATGTCATTGTAGAAAAGTGAACAGAATTATTTCACTTTCATAAGCGGCATCTTATCATATCGCATCATTTATGATTTAATAGACTTGAAGTCATTTTTCGGTTGTGCTTATATTGTATTTCTTTAGAAGATTTATATTGCATGTAATGCTACTTAGTTTTTATTATATGTGTGTTGTATAATACTGGTGTGACTGTGCAGTGTTATGTATGTGTGGTGTATAACTGCAGTCTTCTTAGGCTTGACTCCGGGTGTAAGACATTTGACTGCAGCCTTATATAGGCTAGACTCCGGGAGTAAGATATGTTTGACTGCAGTCTTCTATAGACTTGACACCAGGTGTAAGATATGTTTGACTTCAGTCTTCTATAGACTTGACTCCGGGTGTAAGACATTTGGCTGCAGCCTTATATAGGTTAGACTCCGGGAGTAAGATATGTTTGACTGCTTTCTTCTATAGACTTGACTCCGGGAGTAAGATATGTTTGACTGCAGTCTTCTATAGACTTGACTCCGGTGTAAGATATGTTTGACTGCAGCCTTATATAGGCTACACTCCGGGAGTAAGATATGTTTGACTGCAGCCTTATATAGGCTAGACTCCCTGGAGTAAGATATGTTTGACTGCAGCCTGATATAGGCTAGACTCTGGGAGTAAGATACGTTTGACTGCAGCCTTATATAGGCTAGACTCCGGGAGTAAGATATGTTTGACTGCAGTCTTCTATAGGCTTGACTCCGGGAGTAAGATATGTTTGACTGCAGCCTTATATAGGCTAGACTCCGGGAGTAAGATATGTTTGACTGCAGCCTTATATAGGCTAGACTCCGGGAGTAAGATATGTTTGACTGCAGCCTTATATAGGCTAGACTCCGGGAGAAAGATATGTTTGACTGCAGTCTACTTTAGACTTGACTCCGGGTGTAAGATATGTTCGACTGCAGTCTTCTATAGGCTTGACTCCGGGTGTAAGATATGTTTGACTGCAGTCTTCTATAGACTTGACTCCGGGAGTAAGATATGTTTGACTGCAGTCTTCTATAGACTTGACTCCGGGTGTAAGATATGTTTGACTGCAGTCTTCTAGACTTGACACCAGGTGTAAGATATGTTTGACTGCAGTCTTCTATAGACTTGAAACCAGGTGTAAGATATGTTTGACTGCAGTCTTCTATAGACTTGACACCAGGTGTAAGATATGTTTGACTGCAGTCTTCTATAGACTTGACACCGGGTGTAAGATATGTTTGACTGCAGTCTTCTATAGACTTGACACCGGGTGTAAGATATGTTTGACTGCAGTCTTCTATAGACTTGACACCAGGTGTAAGATATGTTTGACTGTAGTCTTCTATAGACTTGACACCGGGTGTAAGATATGTTTGACTGCAGTCTTCTTTAGACTTGACACCGGGTGTAAGATATGTTTGACTGCAGTCTTCTATAGACTTGACTCCGGGTGTAAGATATGTTTGACTGCAGTCTTCTATAGACTTGTCTCCGGGTGTAAGATATGTTTGACTGCAGTCATCTATAGACTAGACTCCGGGAGTAAGATATGTTTGACTGCAGTCTTCTATAGACTTGACTCCGGGTGTAAGATATGTTTGACTGCAGTCTTCTATAGGCTTGACTCCGGGAGTAAGATATGTTCGACTGCAGTCTTTTATAGGCTTTACTCCGGGTGTAAGATATGTTTGACTGCAGTCTACTATAGGCTTGACAATGGGTGTAAGATATGTTTGACTGCAGTCTTCTATAGATTTGACTCCGGGAGTAAGATTTGTTTGACTGCAGTCTTCTATAGACTTGACTCCGGGTGTAAGATATGTTTGACTGCAGTCTTCTATAGACTTGTCTCCGGGTGTAAGATATGTTTGACTGCAGTCATCTATAGACTAGACTCCGGGAGTAAGATATGTTTGACTGCAGTCTTCTATAGACTTGACTCCGGGTGTAAGATATGTTTGACTGCAGTCTTCTATAGGCTTGACTCCGGGAGTAAGATATGTTCGACTGCAGTCTTCTATAGACTTGACTCCGGGTGTAAGATATGTTTGACTGCAGTCTACTATAGGCTTGACAATGGGTGTAAGATATGTTTGACTGCAGTCTTCTATAGATTTGACTCCGGGTGTAAGATATGTTTGACTGCAGTCTTCTGTAGACTTGACTCTGGGAGTAAGATATGTTTGACTGCAGTCTTCTGTAGACTTGACTCCAGGTGTTAGATATGTTTGACTGCAGTCTTCTATAGGCTTGACACCGGGTGTAAGATATATTTGATTGCAGTCTTCTGTAGGCTTGACTCCGGGTGTAAGATATGTTTGACTGCAGTCTTCTATAGACTTGACTCCGGGTGTAAGATATGTTTGACTGCAGTCTTCTATAGACTTGACTCCGGGTGTAAGATATGTTTGACTGCAGTCTTCTATAGACTTGACTCCAGGTGTAAGATATGTTTGACTGCAGTCTTCTATAGACTTGACTCCGGGTTTAAGATATGTTTGACTGCAGTCTTCTATAGACTTGACTCCGGGTGTAAGATATGTTTGACTGCAGTCTTCTATAGGCTTGACACCAGGTGTAAGATATGTTTGACTGCAGTCTTCTATAGACTTGACACCAGGTTTAAGATATGTTTGACTGCAGTCTTCTATAGACTTGACTCCGGGTGTAAGATATGTTTGACTGCAATCTTCTATTGACTTGACTCCAGGTGTAAAACATTTGACTGCTGTCTTCTATAGGCTTGACTCCGGAAGAAATATATGTTTGACTGCAGCCTTATAAAGGCTTGACTCCGGGAGTAAGATATGTATGACTGCAGTCTTCTATAGACTTGACTCCGGGAGTAAGATTTGTTCTACTGCAGTCTTCTATAGACTTGACTCCGGGTGTAAGATATGTTTGACTGCAGTCTTCTATAGACTTCACTCTGGGTGTAAGATATGTTTGACTGCAGTCTTCTATAGACTTGACTTTGGGTGTAAGATATGTTTGACTACAGTCTTCTATAGACTTGACTCCGGGTGTAAGATATGTTTGACTGCAATCTTCTATAGACTTGACTCCGGGTGTAAGATATGTTTGACTGCAGTCTTCTATAGACTTGACTCTGGATATAAGATATGTTTGACTGCAGTCTTCTATAGACTTGACTCCGGGAGTAAGATATGTTTGACTGCTTTCTTCTATAGTCTTGACTCCGGGAGTAAGATATGTTTGACTGCAGTCTTCTATAGACTTGACTCCGGTGTAAGATATGTTTGACTGCAGCCTTATATAGGCTACACTCCGGGAGTAAGATATGTTTGACTGCAGCCTTATATAGGCTAGACTCCCTGGAGTAAGATATGTTTGACTGCAGCCTGATATAGGCTAGACTCTGGGAGTAAGATATGTTTGACTGCAGCCTTATATAGGCTAGACTCCGGGAGTAAGATATGTTTGACTGCAGTCTTCTATAGGCTTGACTCCGGGAGTAAGATATGTTTGACTGCAGCCTTATATAGGCTAGACTCCGGGAGTAAGATATGTTTGACTGCAGCCTTATATAGGCTAGACTCCGGGAGTAAGATATGTTTGACTGCAGCCTTATATAGGCTAGACTCCGGGAGTAAGATATGTTTGACTGCAGCCTTATATAGGCTAGACTCCGTGAGAAAGATATGTTTGACTGCAGTCTACTTTAGACTTGACTCCGGGTGTAAGATATGTTCGACTGCAGTCTTCTATAGGCTTGACTCCGGGTGTAAGATATGTTTGACTGCAGTCTTCTATAGACTTGACTCCGGGAGTAAGATATGTTTGACTGCAGTCTTCTATAGACTTGACTCCGGGTGTAAGATGTGTTTGACTGCAGTCTTCAATAGGCTTGACACCGGGTGTAAGATATGTTTGATTGCAGTCTTCTATAGGCTTGACACCAGGTGTAAGATATGTTTGACTGCAGTCTTCTATAGGCTTGACTCTGGGTGTAAAATTGTATGACTGCAGTCTTCTATAGACTTGACTCCCATTCTAAGATATGTTTTATTGATATTTGACAACTTTCACCTGATCTCTGGCACTGGTGTAAGATGTACATCCAAAATCTTATAATAAATGTACATGTTTACACATATATAAGATTCATGTATATGACTCCAGTGCAAAATATATGAGTCTGCAATCTTTTCTTGTTTTACTCTAGTGTGAATGCAGTGTTGTTTATATGTAACTTGTGTGACATGTATGTGTTAGTATGTGATCAAGTATAATACCAGTATCCAGTCAAATTTATGCGACACTGACATATGTGCAACTCTTATAATTGTTACTTATAATGTTATGTAAGTGTTGCTTCCCTATTATATGTGATTTGTCTAGTGCTATGTAGGTATCATCATTGGTTAGTGTTTGTTTTAGTCATTTTCATATTGTTGCTCATTTGTATTTATTCTATTAAAGGCACATGAGACTTTCGAAATTCAAAATTATTTTGAAAAATCGGAACTGTAAGACAAGCAGATTTTTTAACTGGATTGTTGGTATGAACTTGGCATGCTCCTTTGTACCTATGGTTGGGTTGATGTGTTGACTTGAGATTGTGGGCTCTGGTTTCATGAAAATACTATGTATGTCCATTATTGTACTCAAACTTAAATAGTGTGCAATGAAACTGAGCACACAATCGAGTAAAATAAAAGTAAAATTACAGACTTCATGAAACCTGTGCCAGAGACTAGCAACTGATTTTTTTTTACATCCAGTTAAAGGGACTGATGACATTTTTTTTTATCAACTTTCACTTTAAATCATTTCTGAACAAGGAATCTGCATGATGCAAATGTTAAATTAAAATATCCAAATTTTTGTGCAAACCCTTACTTTTATTATTATTTTGGAAAGGGACACAACAGTTGTAATTTGTGAAATGAACATAGTAATATTTAACAAAAAATGTAACAAATATAACAGGTGTGCTGGTTAACCTACCAGGATCTCAAGAAAGAATGGTTAGGTTAACCAATTGTCATTAGCGGTGGATAGCATAAAAATGACCCTAAATATTCAAACAAACAAAATATGAATACATGTATATACAGTCAAACCTATGCAAGCATTCACCTCTATTAAGCAGCCACTTGTCTTAAGCAGCCAAATGTGATATTTCCCATTTTAAAGCCTTCAGAGCAAATTAACCTGTATTAAGCAACAACCTATCTTAAAGGTCACATTTGCTCCATTCCTTGACTGGCTGCTTAAGACAGATTTGACTGTACATGATTACTTTATCTTGTTAACAGTATTGCAATTTGTGTGTTTTAAATTTCAAAAATCTTTGTTATAAATTGTTTCTATAGGTCTTCAGGAGTTCTTTTATATTTAACAATAAAATACACATAAAAATTGTATACATGTACAGTCAAACCTGTACTAACGGTCACCTGTTATAAGCAGCCACCTGCCTTAAGCGGCCAGTTTCAGACCCTCCCGTCGAAATTTACTATATAATTTAACTGCAATAGGCGGTCACCTGGTCGACGCGGCCAGCGGCCAACATTTTTGGTCCAAAATGCATTAAAAACCTCCTAAAACGGCCACCAAATGAACAAATTTTACCGTAAAATATCGATTTTGGCATATAAAAATTTCATTACGGCCACAGAATTAATATTTAATTAAAGTACTAAAAACCAAATAAATCAAATAATTATAATATATCTTTAATTTAAAATAAGTTTCTTTTAGTTTAAACTTTCTTAATTGGCCGTTAACAAACCAAACAAAGCTGTTATTGTGTTCTACATAATCGCAATTTTTCCGACTCAAACACGAGTGTAGTGCGTGATAATTTTCACATCTCTATTTTTAGCCTGCGTAATTGGTAAAATAGACAGATCAAAGTGTTTTGTGTAAACACGTTAACTGTGAAAAAGTCGGCATATAAAAAGATTAGAGAAGCTAACGTTTTTGAGACGATAATTAGAATAGCAGTTTGTTCGCACTTTTAACGAACGATAAGGAATTAACTCATGAAGTTCACACTTGTAAAAAGCGCTAATTGTGGAAAAATATAAAATTTGGAAATGATTTATTGTGACTTAAATCATAAATGTTTTGATTGTCAGCGTGTTAACAATGCCACCAAAACGGAAGTGTTTGACTTCGGATGAACGTGTTGAGGTTGTGAAATTGTGCCAATATACAAAAATACTTCGCTAATCTGGGTGAAAATTGATGACCCTGTAGTAGGCAGCCACCTGTCTTAAGCGGCCAATTTGGCCCTTTCCCTTGGCTGGCTGCTTAAGACAGGTTTGACTGTAGTTTCATATTTTACTTAAAATAATTGGGTGGTGCCGTTTTAAACAGTGTGCTTTTAATAGGATAACTATATAACTACTGCCTTTTATTGGTGTGAGTTCGTAGGTTACACCATGGAATAGCTATTGGTGTTGTATTATTTCACATCTTTATGATATTTTCATATACATTTTTTCACAGAAAAAGTCATAATGGATTGTCAGTATAAATTGTATAGTATATATTGGAGAAATAAGTGTATGTTTTTTTTTTCTATCAAATTCAAACTTTTTTGTTCAAATACTTTTGATCTCTAAATATATGGCAGCAATCAGATGTACTATTGTTTTTATGTGAGTCATTAATTACATTTTTATTCTGTATCACATAACAGTGAGTTTACCTAAAAGCATTCTCATAATTCATTTATTTACCCTTTTAAAACATTTTTGAGTTACTTCCCTTTGTTCCAACTGAGTACCTTTCACTGATTGTATATTGCTTTCTTTTTAGATTGTTTACCTGTGTGTTAAGTATTTGCATTGTTATTTATCATTTGTTACAATGTGAGGATACTCGCATTTGAATTTTAAATAATGTAAGAGTCAGTTTTTGACACTGAAACATAATCAAAAAGATTATATTTATGTAGAAATTATATTTGCATGAGTTGCTTCCCTTTGTTAATAATTTTTCAGGGGAGTATACTTCAAAATAAAATGTCGCTTTCCCTATATATTAACAAAAGCTTTATTCTATAAAAGTTCAATATATGTTTATTATTCTATATCTAAGTATATAGCCAATCACCTTCTCTAGATGTTACCATATGACCATTCAAAATGCAGATGTTTATTGGATCCAATAATTTTTTATATTGTACAGTTCAAAATTCAAGATAGCAATTAAAAAAAAAAGAAAAGAAATTTAGTAGAAATTTCAACAACAAAAACAAACAACCAAAAAAATGATCCGCATGATGGTCGAGACGTTTATCTGTTACTGCAACTTCTTTCATCTGACTTTTTTAACATGGTTTAGATTTTCTCTTTTGATATTTTTTTTCAGATTGAGGTATAGAATAAAAAGATCATTTTACAGTGTTTTGTACAATATGGGATTATATTGTACTCGTACGTATTGTGATGAAAATCAGAATTTGATTCATATGGCGTCTCGTCCAATATGGTTTTCACCACAATGCAAGCCATATTCCCATATTGTACAAAACACTGTAAAATAACCTTCTAATATTTTATGAATGTGTTAAAGGGACACTCAGCAAATTTAATTAATTTTCATTTCACTGAATTTCTGAAAACTATATACCACAATGCAAGTATGAAATGAGACTACCCCAAATATTTTGGAAAGGCGGATAATTTTTGGAGATTGTTCAAAGGCATCAAATTTTGCATATTTATGGTCATATTATTTTATTTTGAAAGTAGCATACATACGATCCTACATAATAACAAGAGTTGTCAGAAGACAACAAAGCTCGCGATGGGATAAAACCCACCACCCATTCAAAGGTTGAGATTGGAGGCAAACATCAAAACTTAAATGCAACTAAATGCAAAAGATTAACCTGGGTGTCTACAGACGAAAAATTAAGTCCAAAAGGGCCATAACTCTGCCAAAATGCAACCCCGAGTTATGGTTCTTGTCTCTGTGTGTTCCATCGATGATGGTGAACACACATGCGTATTTCATTCATATCTAATTGCATAGATATTTTACCTGATAAAAAACTTCAACTTGAAAAATTAAGTTAAAGAAGGGCCATAACGGTGCCAAAATGCAACCCAGAGTTATGGTTCTTGTCTCTGTGTGTTCCAACACACATGCAAAGTTTCATTCACATCCAATGAGTGGTTGCATAGATATCTTAAACGCAAAAGTTTAGCCTGGGTGTCTACAGACGACGCCGGAGTCATGGCAATAGCTCTCTTTGGACTTAGTCCCGGCGAGCTAATAAATGATAGAAAGGAGAGCAAAATGCTTATTCAGTTTTTCTCCTATTTTTTTTTTTTTTTTTTTTGAATTTGCAATGGAGGCGGATGGATACATATAATGTGTTAATTTGTTAGTACATATATTAGTAAATCATATTGATGCCACTAGTTTTTTCAAAAAAATAAATGTTAATAATTGATTAAAAAAAAATTTAAATTGGTTTAAAAACCATTTTCAATACTTTCAGGTTATATATGGCATATTCAGTTATCATTGGTTGAGGAAACCCTCAGAATGGATGGGAGTAGAACAACCCTCCTTCCGAAAGTAATTGGCAAACTTTCTCACAAAGTTTTTAGAGTGTGGGACTCGAACCTACCACCTTAGCAGTGAGAGGTAAGTGGGTTCCTTAGACCACTCAGCCACAGAGGACCCTAATATATGCTTAAATATGAAGTTTTGGGAAGAAATGTTTTGGGTAGTGTGATAAACTTCTATAGATGTAAAGATTGGTTTGATATGGAAACATAAATAAAGATGTTAACATTGCAGTGTGTCCCTTTAAAAATGTATATCATAGTATGACATATCTAATAGTTTGTGTGTCTCATTTATAATGTTTACTGTGACATTATTAATTTTCGGGGGAAGGGGAGGGTACTAATTTTCGTTGATTTTGTGAGGGGCCTTGACAACGAAATTAAATACCAATGAAATGATCGTGGATAAAATTTTGTTACATCCAAACTGCATAGCATTTATCTGTACCCAGAACGTTGATCTACTTTCTTAGCTAGATTTATATGTTACCTGATAGTTTCTGTTTGGTGTGTGCATTTTGCTATTAGGTCTAATGAAAGTTAAATTTAAATTTGAAATCTTTGATTTAGTGCACTGATTAGATTAAAATACAGTAATAATATTCTTTCCTTTTCATTACATAAAATATGCGTGTCGCTATCAGAGGTGTTGTGTTTACTTGCATGTACATGTATGTGGAAAGCACTAAAAATAGAATGTTTCCTAGAAGAAAGTGTCAATTACAATAGTAGATGACCCATTTCGCGTCAGCTGGGCGTATTACTCGAGCATTGTTTCAAGTAGTTGTTTTAAAAAGAGAAAATATGTGTGCGAGTAATTATGATAAAGATTTCCAGTATTGAATGAAAAATTAGCCTATTAGGCTATTGTGTTTTTATTTCTTTTTATCAACGAGGAATAAATATTTCTGAGTGAATTTGCATTGGTCCTCGACCTACTTACACCTTCAACTTGTGACATGTCCTCTCCAAATCAGTTGTTGCAAGGAGCATTTATAGGCAGCGACTTAATACTGGTAATTAAAACGCGTTCTGTAATAAAAATAATTGAATTCAAAGGCTGCTCTAAAACATTTTTTTTTCGATAATGTGTTTTCAACGAAATTAAGTCCCCACGAATATGTCCTTGAACCAAAAAACGAAAATTAATACCAACGAAAATTAATGATTTCACATTATTGTGCCATACATGTTTCTGCTCTTGTCAAACTTATTAAAGGTTTGCTAAAGTAAAACATCATTTCCATATGCACCTGGTGCTTTGGAAGATTTTTTTCAGGTTTGTAATTCATCACTCTTTTGATCTTTGGAATGGGACTCTGATTTTAAATTTTGAAATATGAAAAACATACAATCACAGGATGTTCCTTTAAATCAGTTTATATATGAGTATAGCATTTGCAAAGAATTGAGGACAATATATATCTGGTGCAGTTTGAATAACTAAGTATCTATGATACATTTTGTAAATTTCTTCTGTATTTTCTTACTAATTAGGAGTAGAATGGATGGAAAACATATACTGAAAAAAACGCCATGTGAATTTCCGAGCCATATGTCAAATTATTGTGAGCAATATTTACAACTTTAGATTATGTATGTAAAGGTATTTCATTAATGAATATGTCAATATGATAACTATTATTGACAAACTCATATGATCATATTGACAAATTATTAATGAAATACCTTTAAAAACATTCTAAAGCTGAAATATATAAATATTGCTTACATTCATTTCAGATTCACCTGGCATTTCTTAAATCTTTTAATATAATTCAATAAAGGTATTAAAGTTTGATTAAAATTATAGCAGATAATACAAGTTTTACAAAAAAGAAAGATTGAGCGCCAAAGCACTAATGAGGTTCACTGACACCCTGGGTTCATTGGACAAATGTTTAGAATAATTCATGCTTGCAAAGCACATCATTTCATAAGTTTCCTATAAATTTTTACTCTTGTAAACTGCCATATATGTTGTTTTCTTTGCATTTATTAATACATTTTTATCTCCAGATAAATGTTGATTTTTTATGAAATTGTAGAATATATCTCTACATTAACATTAATTTAAAATATTTTAACATTGTATAAACATTCATCCTTTCAGAAAATTTATCCCTCTCTTTTCGAACTTGATAAAGTCCATTTTCAATATTTATATTTTTGAAAATAAGCTTCAATGTTGTACCTTATCAGCTGATGTAAATCAATAAAACCGTGATAGGTCAGGGATACTAGATGTAGCTTTCTTAGCCTTGTATAGCAGTTTACAATGCTTCTGAGGTGGTATTCGCCAGCCATTCTTAAGAATATTCTTAGACTTGAACATAAGAATGAATTTTTAAAAACACAATTAGAATTTATTGTTCAAAACCAAAACTTGCAAGCAGGGACAACTAAAATATAGTCAAATAAACTTTTACAGTTGTATCGGTCATGGTGAACTAGATAGCTAAGGTTGTTTTCTAGCTGAAGTTTAAGAATATTCTCAGGAATGGTTGGTGAGTACAATCCCCGTTTTCATTGGCTCAAGGGATGTTTGAATCAAAGTCAGTTCAATATCAAATACCATCAGGTGAACACTTTCTGTGTGTAGTTCAAATCAAATAGACTAATGTGTATAGTATTTATGCTTTTTGTAATACGGTTATTGTATTGTTTTGTCTTAAAATTTTATCTTTCTAGCTAAATGTTAATAAAACGTAATTTAAGTTTTGCAGTGAATCATTTAGAGGATTATAAACATCAAAGCATAGCTTAATTCAACCCTGGACCCATAAAACACATGGCAGCTCTACCATACACATGATACGATACTTTAAAAATATCAATTTTATCACTCATTCTTCAAAGCATTTAATTTTTTTAGATTATATAGATAAAAAATATTACCGGTAGGTATGTTCCCATCATTTATTTATTAGATAGATAAAATACATATGAACAAATTCCTCCCTCCTCTGTCCTGTGGATGAGTTGTGTGTCTGAACTACCATTTTGTTCAGGGCACTTCAGCTCAACAAAAATGAATACCAGTAATATACTCTGTATTTAATTTTCATCAAATTTGTAAGTAATGCATACGACCACTATAGCTCATACGAGTTAGAAAACAGTTTGAGTTTAAGTTGTCTGCTCTTGAGTGTTAAAATTACTTACTGTTGTCTAACAGCCACTTATATCTCACTGCTGAGGTCAGTTTGATCTAAAAACTGTATGTGCATAAGTTTGCCAGTTAATTGTAGTAAATGCAGTGGTTCTTTTCAGTTTTATTCTGAAGTCTTCTTCCATCAATAGAACTAAATATGCCATATAAAACCTGTTATGTGTTTAAAATGGCTTTAAACATGATTAAAAAATTAAAATGGAGATATAATATACATGTTTAACCACAAATTCTTAGCCAAGTTAAAAAAAGCAGTTTGACTGTCATTAGCCAAGTTATGTACCCTTGAATTGTCAAAAGTGTCATTTTTTACATTTCTATCTACAACAGTCCATAAAAAACTTTTGTAGAATATGGTGTCTTTAGCATGTAAACTCTCTTGTGACATTCATTCTGTTAAAAGTAGAGCAATACAGGTCCTTTTTTATGTTTCATTTGATGATATAACAATTTTTTTGCATTCGTAAGTAAGTGTTACCCTTGGAATTGAGCTTGCTAACATTACTCCAGTAAATTGATTTAAAGTAGGGCCGTGGTTTAGTGGGTAAAGTAGGACCGTGGTTTAGTGGGTAAAGTAGGGCCGTGGTTTAGTGGGTAAAGTAGGGCCGTGGTTTAGTGGGTAAAGTGTTATTTCTTCATGCCAGAGGTCTCTAGTTCAATCCTAGACTGAACGCTATAACAACACTCAGGGCCTAAAATCATCAGTAATTTTCAGTGAGACTTGGACTCTGACTCAAATTTTTGTAAAACTCTGTAAACATAAAGAAAGGGTAAAAAATGTGATCCTGTATCATTTACTGTTAATCATTTAAACCACTTGTTTTTGCAGATAAATATAGTAAATGTTTGATAGAAGTTCAATGGATCTTAAATTTCGATTCTTAGTCTAAATATCAGATTCAGAATATGAATTTAGGTCCAGTACTGTTACTATCCAGAAAAACGGACTTTGGATGGAGAGATTAACAAAAGTTCAAGATTTACTTCATAATTGACTTACTGGTACAATTCATTATTACAATATTAAATACATGTACCGGTAAAATGTCATTTTATGTCACATCTGAGTTCTACAAAGCCTTAAGGTACCAGCGTAAATTTAAAACTTGATGTATAACGGGTTAATGCAATAATATGGAAGAGAAAAATATGACTGATAGAAATTGAATACACTAACGTGTAAATGCACTATCATTCGTAACATTGTTGTAAACAGTTGTAAATCCAATACTCTTAAGTTGTGAAACTGTCATCCTATTTGTAGGTGGAGCGTACTAAATTAGGGATTAGTATTTTATTAAAAAATGTACAGCATTTTAATACATTGACACTAATCACATTAGCAAGAGATCATATTGAAAAGGATGAAGAATTATGTCTTTGACTTTATATGAATATGTATCCCGTTTCTGTTTTAGGAATGTTTTGTTGTAGTATGACAGCAGATTAATCTGTTACATAAATTGTTCAATAAAATAGACATCAATATGAATGTGATACGTGTATTTGACAATTCTAACTATAAATAGAATGACATAATTTTATACAAGTTTAGTTGGTTTCTGGATTAATTTAAGCCCAAAACTGGACACACAACGGGATGATAATCTTTATGTCACTTTGAAAAAAAAGGCAGCTAGCCTTCATTATATTATTTAATGGTTCCAGTGTTTATTCCAAGACAAGTTTACAATTTGCAAAACTACCCATTTGTAATATAAATATACACATACATGTTTGTTTTTACATTACTTTTATTGTCCTTCTACAAGACAATTAGACATTTGTAGTAATAAGGTACTGTGAAATCAGCTGCTTGCCTTGTCTAGTCTTACGTCTCAGTGTCCGTTCCTCAATAACTAAGTGTTCATAATAATGGTCACCTGAAACTGCATGAGGTCAAGCTCATAGTAAAGAGTATAGTTGGTTCTGTTTATATAAGCTCTTGTTTAGTCCCCTACCTGTTTCACAACAGGGGACTATTAGGTTTATCCTCTGTCCATCCGGCGTTCGTCGTCCGGAAAGATAACTGAAAAAGTATCCGAGGTAGGTTTATAAACTTTGCATGCGGATGGAGGGCAGTAAGGAGATAATGTAGGTTATTCTAATTTATCAGTTGGACAAAACTTTTTCCGTCATCCGGACATATTACTAAAAAAGTATCAAAGCTAGGCTTGTGAAACTTTGCATATGGATAGAGGGCAATGAGGAGATAATGCAAATCATTTTATATCTGCAGTTGGACATCATGTAGATCCTACACATTCTGTTGACAATGAAATCTTCAATTCAAACCATTGCCCTGATAGTGTATAGGAGCTAATTAATTCAAACCTTCTACTAACAGAGCATTTACCAATAAGATCAGGGTTTAAAATTCACCAAAAAAACTTACGATAAAAATAGGTTGTAAACGTAAAGTAAGTATTGTTCATAATATTTTATATATCACTCAAAATGAAACCAAACTTGATTGAACAGTTCAGAAAATGGTAAATTTTCTGAAATTACAATTGTAAATTCATGTGGATGACTATGAAATATATTATGCATATTTATTACTTTACGTTTACGACTAATTTTTATTGTAAATTATTTTGTGAAATCCAACCTAGATATGACTTGGTGTTGAGAGAGAGCCGGTGTATGCATCCAGTACGTTATAACCTTTATTATATCACTTCTAGATACAGGTAGTCAGGATAATGATCTCATGACATTGGTGCCGATGTTGGAGAACAATACATGACAAAAAATATATCTATCAATACCAAGTATTCAGAATTTGAACCTATAACAGCTTGTGCGTTGTACATGTATATTGTATTTTGCTTTGCCTTACTTTGATATATTGCACAGTTCATATATTGCACAAATTTACTGTAAACCTATTCATTTCTGGATATGGTTATATGTATAATGGATTAGCATTCGCAGGCTTGATAAAATAACATCATGTGCAAAATTGAAATTCTTAATGCGAATAAAAGCTTCTGTTTCTAAATAACTATGATGAAAAAAAAATTGTCTTTCTCCACATAGATTTTCTGTGGTAATTTTAATTTTGCACCGCAGCATTGGTCTAATGGTAGAGCATCTGCCTCATGGATTCATTCAATTGCCAGGCCATTTTAAAAAACTTGAACAAAAAATGGTACTAGAGGCTTCCTCACTTAGGGATGATTCTCCATTGTGGCAGTTATTAGAATACCATCTCAGGCAGACGCTGTCATGATATCGCTGAAAAATTGTTGAGAGCGATACAAAATACCATAGAATACAATAATTTTCAGTGAAATGCAGATATCAATGTCATTTGTATAACCTATCATTCATAAACGCCATAGAAACACTTAAAATACATGATCTCAGAAAAGCAAGTGTTTACATAAAAAAAATTTTTATGTCTGTGTGGAGAACACTATAAAACTATAGTTGAAGGCTAATAAAATATTGCATAGTATAATACAGAATTATATTTCCATGTTTTGATTGGTTTACAGTAAATGCTACTAGATTTATATGAGAAAGACTGTATTATTAAGTTTTTATATTTTATACATGTTTATAATACATGTAATTGTAAATCTGTGCTGGCCCTTTGTACTGCAATATTTGTACAATAAAGAATTTTCTTACTACATGATTTTGTGATGTGTTCAATGTTATTCTATACCTCTGTGTGTGCATAGCCAATCAGCTACTTCAGATGTTACCATGTGACCGTATAATATGTAGAAGTTTATTGAATCCAATATCTTTTATATTGTACAGTTCAAAATTCAAAAAAAAGTCGTTAAAAAAAAAAAAGAGGAAATAATAGAAATTTCAATGATAAAAACATACAACAAAATGTTCCGCATGACGATGATGTTGAGAAAATCCAAATATCTGTCACTGCAACTTCCTTCATCTGTCGCTTTGAACTTACGGTTTATTTACTTTACTCTTTTGATAACTTTCATTCAGATTGACGTATAGAATAAAAAGATCATTTTACAGTGTTTTGTACAATATGGGAATATATTGTACGAGTATGAATTGTGGTGAAAACCATATTGGACGAGACGCATGATCTTTTTTTTCTCTATACCTCGATCTGAAAGAAATTTATCAAAAAAGTAAAGTAAATAAACAGTATTATTTACTTTCCATCTAATATAGATTCATTTACTCCTAATCCATTCAAAAGATACAGGCGCGTAGCCTGGCATACTCAGTTACTCAGATGAGTAACATTTGAAATCAAATCCTAAATAAATAAAGAGACGATAGAACCAATAAAAATAACAGGAGGGGGTGGGGGAGGGGGGTAGGGGCAATACCACCAAATGAAGCATAAAAGTCTGAAGTCGCCAGAAGCCACCATTTATACTTCCAGTTCTAAAAATCCCAGATATGAAAATGCAAAATGCAACATATTTAGTACCAGTGTATATATCAACAGTAATTATTATTGGTTGTTTACTTGGGATGTTTACTGAATAATTTGCTATCTCCTGCATTGGTGTCACATGTAGTAGTAAGTCTCCTCTATTATGTTCCTGTGTTGTTTTCATATATTTTGAGGACTTGATCGATAGAAAGGAAACTTGCATCTTCTGAATAAATGTTGATAAAATAGCGCACATAGGATTATGTAGTTGGCAAATTAATAATTCAGAATTTTCAACTGATTTTTTGTACATGAAAGGTAAGTTGTATGTAACCTTAGATGTTATATACACTATAAATTGATAGACAAGTTACCTTGAAGTAAAATATAAACATTTAGGTAAAGATAAGGTATCATGATGACAATTCTTCACTTGGTCACATTACCTGGACACTGGACCAACCAGTCGTGGAACTAACCTACTAATGCCAAGTTCAAAAGCATTTAAAAAGAAAATCTGTTAAGATTCTCATCATTGAAAGAGTTTTTTCTTCACATAAATTTGATTTGAAAGGAAGATACTGAGTATAGTTCTTCACATATTCAGAGGGGAATCTTGTGGCTGTGGAACAAACTTCATTAACAGTCGTCACAGAGAATTCAGCTGAACAGAGATTCGAAGTCACAACCTTGACAGCTTGATAGACACATTTGTTGGTAACTGAGTTGGCCAATCAGTTGTGGGAGACTGTTTCAGGGTCTGGCAGCACCAAAATGGAAAGAGCTTATATCTCCCCTGAGGTACAGAAACTGAAGTTGTAAGAATTTTCTTTAATGTTATTAAATCAGGTATACAAGCGCATATAATGCACAATTGTTCATTAAGTACAACTGATTGTATATAGTTTGATTTAGAATCGCTGTAATCTTATAAAAAAACATAATGATTTAACTTGGATATGCTATTGTGATCTACCTTCGTCCATCATTAACTTTTGGTTCAAAGTATTTCTTCTCTGAAACCACTTTACAGATTTTGACCAAATTTTGTGTAAAGCGTTCTTACACAAAGCTCTCTCAAGTTTGTTCAAATGATGACCCTGGGGTCGAATTTTTATCAGTGATCTCTATGATCACTATGACTAAGAGTTTCAAATTTGTTCAAATGGCTAAGATTGATTGGGGCCCAGTAAGGAGATTGATTTTTACATAGGAATACTATGGGAAAACGGAAAATTCTAATTTTCTGATCATCTTGGTATCATCTCATGATTTTCTATCGAGTTTGGTCAAGCCATGACCCGATGGTCTCTATATAATGTATTGTCTTTATATAATTGTAAGGTGATCTTGTTTTTAAACAAAATATTTTTTTTTAAATTTGATGACGTTTTATTTAATGACCGCCTGATTTGTCAGGTAAAAATCGCAATATCAATCTCATAAATACGACAGAAAAATGTTGTTGTTTTTTAAGCACGACATTACCGTTGCTATGCAAAAAGAAATCATCAGTATTCATGTAACGATCATCGACGTAAGACTGTCTTCACAGTCACAATTTGTACTTACTTCTAGATAAGGTCTAATTTCCGGCTTTCTTACCGGCAAATTTTGTAATTACATTCTCAATGTCGATCTGCTCATGTCTGTAACAATGTAACAAAGCTAGTTCGATATGCGTTCAGATTTCATGGTAGACCTCAGATAATTCTTCACTCTAGGCATGTCACTGATTGACATTTCTTCACTTGCAGTGGATACTGGCTCGGTTATAAGTACAACCAGACAGGTAAGGATATCAGGATAGAGGGCGTTGTTTTTCACTGTTATAGTGCTCTTCAAGTAAGAAGGCGTACCATCTGACCCTCTATCGAGACACTTCACGGCAGAACCTCTCACGGTCACCGCTGATGTCAGTAAAGCATTGTCCTTCTGTTGTGCTGTCAGCTGATGCAACATACTTGGTCTCAGATAGTGAGCAAGGCAGCGGTCATGACGTTGCGTCAGGTGTTGGCATACGTCTCATGTGATATGAGTAGATGATCCTCGAGCTGTGTCACAAGATGGTAGTGGAATGTGCAGTATAGATCACGCTTTCAGTACATGAAGACCGAGCCAACTGAGACGTTCCCACAATGTTGTTGGTGCTGAGCTGTTCTAGGCCCATACAGCATCATCCACTCTCTTGGCACGAATATGTGTGACAAGCAGATTACTCTCCTTTGCCGCTTCAACCAAATCGCTGCCCTTTGCCTGCAACAGTTTGTTAAGAGGCATCACATCCTGTAGTATAAATTCAACAGCCACTAGCAAAATAAGCAAGCCAAACTTCAAAATGCTGTATCTGTAACTGCGCGTCTTGGAGTCTCCTTCGTGCTCTGGCACCTCGAGTGAACTAACAATTATTGTAGAGTAGGCCGATTTTAACGTGTATACAAGGAGTCTGTCCGACTTGCCCATCTAGTTTCGAGGCTCTCCAAGGGATTTCGGAGATCTAGGAAACATGCCATATTGTTTTTAGAGATCTGGGGAACATTGGTCATTACTTTCAGGGATCTAGGGATCAAGGTTTTAATTTAAGAGATCTGGGGAAAATACTTTTGGGGAACTATGGCAAATATTTTTTGGGATCTGGGGAAAAAAGGTCATTTCATAAGATATCCAGGGAACACGGACCTTCACCCCCCTCCCCCCACGGGAGGGCCTCAGTTTCATTCATATGTTTAAATCGTGTCCGTTTCTCCATCTCCTCTCTGCAACAAGGTAATTTTCAAGCCCATTTTTAAACGCAAGTAGACGTTTTGCTGAAGAGTTAAACGCGAATGCAATCTGTTGGACAGTACCAAACATATTACGTACGAATGCTTCTTTACAGGCATGTATAACTGCAAGATTCAACGGATGATCTAGTCTGGTGCAGATATGACTTGAGGAACTAATGCCTTTACCCTGGCTTGAATGCCTCGGTGACATTTTTGTGCAAAATGATGTAGACTCAACTGCACACTCGCGTAAAGGCAGACCTGTACGCGCCTGTATGTGTAATTTTAAGCAATGACGTTTGACTGCCTGGTATCCTGGTCTCAATGCTGATAAAAAGTGTTAAAATGGTACTTAAAAATTTTCAGACAGGCCTTAATTTAAACACTCATAGATATTCCGTTTTTTGTTTATAAAATCAAGGATTTGTATAGATTATTCATTGAAAAAAAAAATAAATATCTGCATTATTTTGGATTTTGTTCATGATCACGTTTACTAGTGATTACTTCAATCAAGGACTTATATCGAGACTTCATCCAGCCTCGACCCCCCAGGGTCGGAGGGTCATTGGGTCTGATCCCCTGCACGCATGTTGTCCAAAAGCAAAACATATGCTCAGTAGGCCTATTGGTTACACCCAGGAAGAGTTCAAGCGTGATTTGTTAAAATTGTAACAATGTGTTTCGCAAGTTATGTAAAACAAGGACTTATATCTCTACATAAGTCCTTGTGGAATATAATTAGGTTAAACAAGGATTTAGTGAGAATGTCTTTAAGTTCTTGTATATTCTGACTAAACGCTTTTTTAATTATTTTATTATACTAGTATAATTGTAGATTATATTATCTCCATAACCGGTATTTCTTACTGAAATATACACTTTTGGTTATGTAAAAGTCTTTTTTCATTACTTTCGATATATTAAAACCCATTCCGTCAATTTCGATAAAGATTAGGATCATGTGACTGTTCAAAATGGCGGATTCCGTTTGGTATGTTAGGATATAAGGAAATTAATTTAAAATGGATTTTCATTTTAATTTTGCGTGAAGACAGTTACATATGGAGATTACGATGGAAAGTACTTAATTACTGAAACAAAAGGTAATTGTGAAAAAAGAGCATTTGAAGCCTTATTTTGTTGATTTTATTGCAGAAACTCGGCATAAACTTGGTGCATTTAACGCTTGGTGACACTATAATTGCATTAGGCCTGGAGTTTCAATTGTTTACGACTCTTAAACTAAACTAATTTTCCTTGACTCTGTTATAGAGTGTTTTATAAGCAGCTGTTTCTGTGTGGCCCTTGCTAGCAGTTTTCATTTGATGTAATATCGTATCCATGTATTAACTTTAACACCTTTATCCAAGGACTTGAAAGTTGTATAGAAGGATAGGGAACTTGCATCTCCTGACTAATTGTTGACGAAACAGCACACAAAGGATTCATAATTTGCAAATTAATCGTTCCTAATTCACAGGCAACTGATATCTTGTACATAAACTGTAAGTTCTATGTAATCTTAGATGTTTAAACATGTTTCGATAACGCAAAATTATCTTGAATTAATGATATTGAGGTTTTAAGGAAATATCATAATTTGTCGTTATTTTAGCTGCAGTATACAAATTTTTTAATCACAATTCTTCATCAATTTTAAACACAAATTTTCGGGAATTATATTGTTTTAATGACAATTTTATTATGCAGCCAGGGTTCTCCACAGCAAGGATTGCAAGTGCTGGGGTAAGAGCGCGTAAACACCTTCAACACATTTTCAAGCACTGTGTAAGGCACTCATTGAAATGTACTCTATTAGTAAAACTTGCATTAATCAATTAAACTCATCATATTTAGTATGTTTCATTTTAGGCAATAAAATGGGAAAAGATATGCAAAGAAATATAATGATTTAGAGGAAAGTAAGCTTTTGCAAAATTTTGTTAAATAATTCAAGCGCTAGGGGAATACCATTTTTGATAGTCAAACACTTGGGTGCCCTTGCGCTTAAAAAGCCTGTGGAGAAGCCTGGCAGTGTAAGAATTTTGATCTGTGTTCCTGAGATGAATGGCAGTTAAGTTAATTGAAAACAAGATTCTGCATAAATACGCGAGCGTCAATCAATTGCCTTTCCTTCTCTATATAATTCCTTGCTGTATCATATCACGTGTATTCTTTGGATGGGATGCGTAGGCCGTCCTTTAAAAAAATGTTTGTTTGCTGTACCCCGGCCCAATATTTTTCATGTGGGTAGGTAGGTAACTATTTCTTTTTGCCAGATTTTGATTTAACATAGTAATTTTAAACAAAAATAGACGGAAATCATGATAAAAAATTTCAACACTTGAAAGTCAATAAAAAAATTTGGGTAGCTGCAATTTATTTTTTAAGAATGGTCCAAGGTGTTATATGTCAGTCCCTATATAGTATGTTTCCAAATAAACATCCAAGCAGACTATATATAGTTTGCATAAGGGGGACAAAAAAAATAAAATATAGGTTTTGTATACATGTGTTAAGTGTCCATACACTGCTGGTAAGAAGACATTATCATCGCATAATTTATGGAGTAGGAGTGTAATAAACCCACATATAGTTTATATTAACTTAGTGTAATATCACTTCGAATCCTCACTCGGTGTTTTCCGTAAAGCTTGGCTCTCGTACATAGAATACCAAAGTACTTTCTGACTTGTCCAAATATATAAAAGACGTTGATTTGTCTTGGTAACATGACGTTATTTTGAGACTTAACATCATACGACTGATGGAAACTAAAATACATGTCTGATTTATTCTCCTTATAGAGGTGATCTTTTTAATAAATGATAAATTTATCATTTTCCTGAGTTATATGATACATTAAATCTTATATTTGTGCTGATTTATTATAAAATTGATTAACTTCCTTGGCAAAATGATATAACACTTGGCAGAGCCTCACATGATATATTTTTTGCCAACTTGTTTAATAAATTCAATAAGTACTAAGCATATTATACATGTATGTAAAAAGTTTGTTATCAAAACCATAGGAAAACAAATAATGAAAATTTATAGTCATGTTTTATGAAAACAGTCATTGATTTATTTATTTTGTATATGATGGCCAAAACAATTACTGGCAGTGTTCCATATAAGCTTTTCTTCAAATGAGTATTTTACCCCTTAAATTAGTATGCAAGCTTATTTTCAACATTTTATGGGTAAAAATGAACATTCTTATCAACTAATCAACACTGAAATTAAGAATAACTAATGTTTATTTTACCACTTAATTTAAATTTCAATGCTTTGTTAAAAATAATCACTGCTTAAATACCCCAAATAGTGCTTATCTGGAGCACTGTACTGGTAACAATTTTGATAATTAATTGATCAACATTAATAATCAAACATTAATTCAATTTATTTTTATTGGTTATCAGTATATATTTATGAACAGAAGTGTTTGAGATATACTGTACAGATAGATACATGTAAACAGACTTGTTGAACTACATGTATATAGTCACTTATATTATCTCAAATATTTGAACAATATGATAAACTGATATTATTACTTCAGTTGTATAAGTGCATATTAAGACAATTATCAACTATATAGTAATACATACTAGTATATTAAAAAAAACATAGAATAAATTCAACCCTTTAATTCAATGAAGCAATTTATTCACATTTGATATCTATTATTCTATGGTTTGAGATTTTTCTACATTTCTTATTAAAATATAAGTTACATGCTTTGTGATAACAACTGTCAATGACATATGTCATATTAAGTTATGAATTATATGATTTGACTTCTTCAAAGTGACCATGGTAAGATAATATTAATGGATTAAATTAAAATGATTATTTAGTGTGTTTGGTATGCAAGAAAAAGAAGCATTCATATTTTTTTTCAGTTTAGTAAGTTCTGTCCCTTGGGATAATTGATTGTTGTTTAGATAACTTGGCAGAACCATTGTTACTATATTTTTATTTGTAGTAAGAGTATTGATAATTGTACATGTCTTTTTATTTCAAATAGTATTTTTTCATAGGGACCCCATTGGAAATAAGTTGTAAAACTTAATGGGTTATCCTGTGTTATATATATGTCTCAATTTCAAATATATTTACTTAATTGTAACAGCAATATACTGTAATTGATAATTATGAAAAGTATGTAATACTGTGATTTAATATTTGTATTTTTGTGATATTTATCTGTGATAATTTTTTGTATTTCGTGACATATATATATATATATATATATATATATATATATATATATTCACAAACAAATCTATCTATTTATTATGAGTTAATTAAAAAGACATGTTTTTCTATAGGAGTAAACCATGTCACATGATACTCATCTGCAACCAGACACCATCTTACAGGTGGCCACGGAAACTGAAGAGAGAATCTGGTTTCAAGGAGGGATAACTGATGACAAAGAAGAAAGTCTGCATTTCAATCCAGTTGAAATGGGTCATACAATATTGCAGTAAGAAATGTTTTAACAAAAATGCAGTAATACCAAACTAATAGGGAATGTTGTATACACAATATCCAACAGAATAAAATACATGCATCTGCTTGTCACAGTATTTTCTACCAATTTATTCATCAATGTGTAAAATCATGATATTATTTAATATTTTATCATGTATTGAAATATGTTCTTGCATCAATCATTCAATCAAATCACAGCAATCCTCACTTGAGACAACCTGCTAAATGTTTGTTAAGACATGTCTGAAATTAATGCTGACAAATGATGTACTAAGTATTGTGCCATAAAGTAAATGGTATGAAATCTTTTAATTAACCCTTTACTTGATATAGACGCCTTTGGACACCTAATATAGAAGGCTTTTGAATTATTGGGCGAATTATGTTTACATTAACTGACAGAGTGGAAAACAGTGCAGGAAGTGTTCAGATTGCTCGTTACAAGCAGTCTGAACTCTTCCTGCACTGTTTTCAAAGGCCTTCTGTGTGATTTATGCGGGAAAACGCGTATCTATGGAGTAAAGGGTTAAATAAGGGTCAATAGACTTTCAATTTTAATTGCTAAAACAAATACTTTTATTTAGTTATTATATTAAATAATAATATACGTATATATTTGTTAAATAAAAATATTGATATCCACCATTTTTAAGGTCACCTGAGACTTTGTCTAAAAGGACCTTTTGCGATCACCTTTTGTTTGTTGTCTGTCGTGTGTCTGTGAACAATTTACATTTTTTACTTCTTCTAAAAAACACTAAGCTCATTCGTAATGAAATGTTGTATGCAGCTTTGGTACTTAAGGATGAATCAAAACTTTAAATTGCATGGTCCCCACTACCCTGGGGCCTTGGGGGCAGTGCCAAAACAGTCAAATTAAAGGTAAACTTTGAAAATTTTCTTCTTACTATAGGAAGCACTGGGAAACAATATGGGTCCTTTATAAAAATTGTGAATTGCCTTTTCCTGGGTCTCATGGTTTGGTCCTGGAGCGGAGCCTAAAAAATGAGTGCATCCATTAACAAATCACATTTGACTTCTTCTCAAAAAACCATAAGCTCAATCGTAATGAAATTTTGTATGCAGCTTTGAAACCTAAGGGTGAATCAAAATTATGATTTGCATGGTCCCCACTCCCCTGGGGTCTTTGGGGTGGGGCCAAAACAGTCAAGTTTAAGGTTATAATTTTCTTACTATAGGAAGCACTAGGTAACAAATGGTGAGTAGATTATGGATGCATGTGGGTCCTTCATAAGATTTGTGAATTTCATGCCCCTGGGTCTTACGGTTTGGCCCAGAGGGTGGGGCCTACTTTACTAAATCTATATACGAGGAAATGATGTGATCAGTTGATCCAGATGTGACACTCAAAATCCATGTTTGGATGTATAATGCTTCCTGAAGGACAAATGTTGGAAAATAGATTCATATATCACTGTCATCTTTGTTAACTGAATAAACTCATTTGAATGGTTTTTACCATGATTTGTTGTTGCTGACATAATGGTTAATCAGCTTATGTTTTATTGAGTGCCCCATCCCCACTCTGTAACCGTGGGCCTAGCCCAAAACAGTCAACTAATGGTGAACTTTAAAAATGACCTTTTTTGATTATAGGAAGGACTGGAAAACAAATTGTAGGCATAATTTATGAGTCGTCCAAGTCTGTCATAAAAATTGTGAATGTCATGCCCCTGGGTCTCATGGTTTGGCCCTTGGGGTGGGTACTACCTTATTAAATCTATATAAGAGGAAATGATGTGATCAGTTGATGCAGATGTGACATTCAAAATCTGTGATTGAAATTTTACTGCTTCCCGAATGACAAAAAATAGATTCATATAGCTTTATGTCATCAAGGATAATCAGGTGACCGTTAAGGCCCATGAACCTCTTGTTAATAGAGTGTTTGATTAATAAGATGGATGACTGCTACAAAGAAGTGTCCGCACTTATGTGATGGTGCAAAAATCAGTGTTTTCCTTCACACTTTAAAAGTCATTTGTCCCCCGGGCCTAAAATAAAAAATTGTTGTTTGCCACTTCTGGCTGACCCAAAACAGTCCCTGCTCAGTAATTTTTTTTTGTGTTAATTTAAAATATTCTCGGCCACTACATGTCTTAAAAAGATTCTCTGATTGATTACAAAAAAATAGAAAAAAAAAATTACCTTCTTACCTACCTGCCTCTAAATGGCGTGAGTTGGAAGTGGCAAACAAGCAACTTTATAAGGTTGGCCCTATATGATGAGACTTTATAGGCAGACTAGAATTTGATTAAACAGTGTGACAAAAAATGCAAATTTTGATATCATGGAAAACCCTAAAAAAAGGACACAAAAAATTAATGATGTATTTGGAGAATGAAACAAGTTAATAAAACTACATTTTGTTCTTTCAGGCATGGTGGGGCAGTGAGAGAGATTCATACCTACTTCACAAGTCTGGAGTAAGATTTGTCATTTCAGTTTTTATTTAAAAAATTTTTGTGGATAACAATGAAAGATAAATAACAGTACTGTGCGATATGAAAAATATTGCTTGGTAATAGTTTATTTATATGCGCTCTGAGAGGTCCAAGCTGCCGTCTCAAGATCACTAACCGCTCACCGCTATAGTCGTAGGTTCAAGTCCCGCTCGCTCCAAAAACTTAATGTGAGAAAGTTTGCCAGTTTCTTGTTGAAGGACAGTGGTTTTTCTCAGTCTTACTCAGTTTGAGGTCTTCCTCCACCAGTAAAACTGGATATGTCATATATAACCTGAAATGTGTTGAAAATGGTGCCCCATTAAAAAAAAAATTAAAAAAATATGCTCTGATTTTATATCGCATTGTTTCAAACAGTACTTGATATATAAAGGATCTTACATGAGTGTTTATCTATTATTCAATTTATTAATTATGCTGACAAAAATATATGTGAGGTTCAAGCCAAGCATTTTATCATTTTGTGTCATCAAGTTTAATAAAGTTAATAATAATTAAGCATGAATGTAACATTCTTTTTATCACATAAATCAGCAAAATGGTACATATATATATTATTTTCCAGATTGTATATTATATTTGGTCAGATTACATCTCAAAATAACATCATTTGATAGTGACAGTTCAATGCATTTAGATGTGTGAATATAGCTCGGCATTTGTCACGCAGGAGCTGGGTTACGCAGAAAACATAAAATGATGAGTCGTTACTGATATTACACTAGGAAAATATAAAAATTGTCACATTCAGGTTTGATACAGATTTTATCTGGTGAAATATTTCTAGATTCATTTCTTTATACAAAGGATAACAATTATAAAAAATAATCTGACTCACACCGTTGTGTGACAGAGATGAACCGTGAATACTTGACATTCGTAGAGTAATTATAATACCTTGTGAAAACAATGCTACATGGATATTATCATATATGTGCTTTTTGAGTGAAATCATTACATACATGTATTAAAAAAATTGTGTCATAATTTAAACAGCAAATCAAACAAAAGCTTATGGCAAAAAAATAATTATTATCTGTTTAAGGAGTAAGTTTAAAGTATAAAATATGTCTAGCTCATAATGGCAGTTGGGGAAATATTTCTTTACATATATAGGTAGATAAAGATATTTCATATGATTCACGTGCCATTGAACACATACATGTTTGTAATATTGTTATTATGTTATCTGTTTGCTCATGGTCATTTGTGGCTAATGCATACACTTATATGAAATTTTGTACAGTTAATTGGGGATTGCCATCAACACCACTTGACCTGTGACGAGAAAATAAAATCTTATGATCATAATACTGAAGGTGATATGTTTAACATGATGATGGTAACCAATAATAAAAAGCATGCAATCAAATTTAGGACACAGATAATATATTGGTTAAAAGATTACTTGCAGTTTTATGATGTGCATAAACATATAAGTATGGAGTACAGTCGAACCTGTGTATGTGGTCACCTCTATTTAGCAGCCACCTGTCTTAAGCAACCATATTTTCTATTTCCCATTTCTGTGCTTTTATAGTAAATTAACCTGTATTAAGCAACACCCTTTTTTACTTCTTCCCTAGATTGGCTGCCTAAGACAGGTTTGACTGTAAATGCTTTGTTACTAGTAATTTTGTTAATGACTCAAAATTTGGTGCTGATATTAAATGCCAGTTACATATGAGAACAAACTATTTACATGTATGTATAAAACTACAGGTGGTTTAGATTTAGAAATAAACAAATAACTGTTGAATGTTTGTATTAAGTGCATGGAGATGGACAAGTTGAATTTTCATTGTTTTCCCAAAAAAAATTCTATTGCAATGACTATACATATGACTACATAGGATTTGATTTTGCCTCACTAAGTACTACCTGTACATTGTGTAAATAAATCAAGACAGGGATTCAAATTGTATTGGTCTAAGAGGAATCTGTAAATCTAAACCATCCAACCTAATGTTTACTTTCTTCATTTCAGACAGAGGAAGTGCTGTCTTCTTCTAGCAGCCTGCAAACAAAGGTTCTGTAACGTTCGTCTGGTGAGCAAGTCATATACTTATTCTATTTCAAGTAATGGTGTCCTCCATCAGAATGGTTCTTTTTTTGTGTTATCAAATTTCTGCTTGCTTATAAATTTCTGTTTGCCTAACAAATTTTCGATTGGATAATATAATAATTTTTCTTCAAGATGTTTATGATATCAAATTCCATTTTTTAAAAGCGGGGGCAGTAGTGAAGTAAATAGAGTGTTGGCCACTCACACCAGAGGTTGCAGGTTTGATCCATAGTTCAACGTGATGCCTCTCTTTAGAACTGAAGAACGTTCATGTAAGCTCTGAGCTTTCTTTAAAATCAAGCTAAAATAAATAAATTAGTAAAACTAATTCCATTTTTAGCTTATCTGAGCAAAGCTCAGGATGAGCTATTGTGATATACCTTTGTCCGTCGTCTGTCGTCGGTCCGTCATCTGTTGTTATAATTTGCTTCAAACGATTTCTTCTCTGAAACCACTTGACAGATTTTCACCAAATAATGTTTGAAGTATTCTTACACAAAACTTTCATGTTTGTTCAAATGGTGAGCTTCGGGTCAACTTTGAACTCTTAGGAATTTTGTTTTATATTTTCTTTAATATTATTATACTATTGTAACTTGGACAAGTTTTTAAGCTGGTCAAATTCAATAATTAATGTCGGGTGTTATGGTCCTTGAATCAACAAAATTGCATTAAAAGAATTTATGTACACTCTAGCACCTGCAGAAATTTGGCATTGTCTCCTCTGCCACATGTAAGCGGTTTAGATCCAATATGGCCGTCTTGTTTCCTGATATATTTTCTTTAAATTTCTATGTGCGAATATTTTTATATTAATCCTTTGTAAAATCTTCATCAATTTTACATGAATATTACAGGTAAGAAATGATGGGCGTGACAGCGGAATTGAAGAGGGAGCCATGATGAAGTCTAGTCTCGGTAACACAGACACCGTCTCATTTCTTGATGCTGTGCAGTTTCAAGTATTCCAACACGCCCTCAGATGTGCTGCCTTCCCAGTCCTTGGGGCTCCAGATCCACCATCTGGGATCACACCTTCCCCCAGAACCACCCCCACATATGTGCCAAAAAGAAGGTTGGTAATATAAAATCAGAAATAAATGCTTGGGAAATAATTTTTGCTTTATTTGTGTTCATAATGAATTCACATGACAATGTATCTCATAGATTAATGTATTTGAAGTAATACTGATGATATGTAACTGACAATTGTGGAACTCCTGGAGTTACGGTTGAGTATTGGATCCAGGATGGGACCACATGTTGTACCCTCGAGCAAGGCACTTTATCTGCATTTGCTTAGTTCAGGTTAGTACACTGAGGGATTTTAAAAATGCAATGGTCGAACTTTGTAAAATAAACAAGTGTTTTGTCGATCAGTTTTAATAAAATTTGACAATAATAAACATCAACATAGGCCTAACACTTTGTGTGAGTTTTAGTAGAAAAAAAAAAAAACAATTCCCTGAGAACTAACGTTTAAAACAGCGATTCCCCAAATCACCATTTTTGCAATTAGTAACATTGTAACTATCATTTACAGCCATGCAGGTAACACATATCCGCCTCATTCAAAGCACAATATTTGTTATACATTGTTGAGAAATTTGTTTCTCTCTTGAACCAAGGCGTCAGAAAGCTCAGTAACGTTTCTCGGTGGCGGCTGGCGAGGGATAATGCTCCATCGCAGACATTCTCAATTGGAGTTTTGCATTTTTAAAGTCCCTTAGCGTAAATGCTTGATAAAGTTATTAATATAAATGCAATATGTTGAAAGGGAAGAAAACAGGTATTGTTTTAGTTGATGACACTCTCCATTATATTTAACCTCAAGGACTTAATTATATTTTGAATTTCATTTAATTTTTACACAATGGCTTAAGCCTTTAGTTGAAATTGCTGCCAATATATATATTTTTTTAATGTGGTTTAAGGCATTTTCAACACATTTCAGGTTATATATGGCATATCCAGTTTTACTGGTGAAGGAAGACCTCAGTCTGTGTCAGTCTGAGTGAAACCACCATCCTTCTGCAAGTAACTGGAAGCTGCCAATAATAAAATTATTTTCATTTTATCTCTACTTCATCCAGAAATATATCATCTGTATATGCCTGGCCCGATTAGCTCAGTCGGTTATGCGCCTGACTATCAATCCGTGGGTCGTGAGTTTGAATTCCCGCCTGACAACAGTCTCCGTGATGATTGATATACAACATTGTGTCTCATTATCATTCATCTCTCACTGCTGATTCAAGTGGGAAAGTTATCAGTTACTTTCGAAGATGGGGTGTGCTCAAGTACTTATTAACCTTTAAGGATCCCAGGAAACAGTGGTTAGGTTAACTGATCATCTATTAGCCCTGCATGGCAAAAAAATGATGCTTAATATTCAATCAATCAATTATCTGTACATAATGTATTGATTGACATGTTAATTTGCAGGTTTGAAGGCCAGACCATGACTCTGTCTAAAAGAGCACTGACTCCAGCATCTCTCCATGACAGTGGTGTGGAAGAACAAGAGGACACGGCCATGGTTCCTGCAGAAACACTTTGTGAACTTCTCCGACGGTCATTCAGATTATCCCAGGAGAAGTTCAATCAGTATGAGGAAATTATAGCCAGTCAGATGGAGAAAAAATCACCTCAGAAAGTTTGTACACTTGTTAAGTTAGGAAAATATTTTAAGTCTTAATGTAAATAAATACTGCAGTGGATATAGTATTTACTGCTCATGCCAGAGGCCATGGGTTTGATCCCAGACTGAACCTTGTTGCCTTTCAAAAACAATTGATAAGGCTTCTGCACAGGAAGCTCAAGACCGATTCATAGAAGCTCTGAACTTACTGTGTAGTCAAGTTTAGATAAATTACTGAGACTTCTACATTAAAAAAACTGGTCAAATATGTTGTGTAAATACACATAATGTTTAGGATTAAATATAATTTTAGGCAATAAAAACCTTGATATCATTACACATGTACCTGCAGATACCTTATGTGTGGATACAAGGGATATTGGAATTAAAGCAAAGTGCATTATATACTTTTTTAATCTATATATGAATGCTTTATGGCAGATAATGTTAACACCCATATCAATAAATTCCCATGTTTTAACATTACATAATCTTGTAAGTGGGATGAGGGTGTAACGGATAGAAGTACATTGCGCACGGGTTCTATCCCAGATTCGACCAGATGGCCTCTCAAAAGCCAACTTTACCAGGTAACTGCTTCAAAAGTGATTCATAAAAAATCTTAGTTTACTTCCCAATTGAGTTTGTATGAAGGGGGATAAATTTATAACACATTTAGCTTGTAACAATTTGTGTATGTATAGTAATTATAAGAAAGTAACTATCACAATTTGTGTTTTTATCAGATATTGGCCGAGGAGCTTGTCAGACAGTTGATGGCATTGGAAAACAACGAGAATACTTACTACAGCCCAAAGACATATATTGTAAGTGACACTGCTGTAACATAATGGTAGCACCTCTGCCTTGCATATGTGAGGTTATGGGTTTGATCTCAGGTCAAGGGGTTTAACGCCATTTTCAGCACATGACGTGTAATAATTGTGGCATATCCAGTTTTATAAACTGGCAAACTTTTTTCACATAAAGTGTTGTTTTTTTTTACCAAACTGAGCTCAAACCAATGACCACAGTGATAAGAGGTGACTGGAAACCAATGACTTTGACCTCTCGGTTATGGTGGACTCTCAAAACAAGTCGAACCAAATGAAATACTTTACAAATTGTACAAGTAGTTTCCTATTTTTACCCTTTTGCAACCTTTAGAGGATTGTTCTGTTCCCCCTGGTGACAGCATAGCAGCAGTATACCGACAGTATACCGTTAATAATATGAGGGAACTTATAATGCATCTGTGGTATAATACTTCACTGTGACAGTCTTAATATTGCACAAAGAAAGACACCATTGTAGTATGGATAGAAAATAGTTGCAAGTGTCACTTGACATCATAAAATACAATTATTAGTTATTTTCATAATTTAACACGCAGTTAATTTCACAGTAAGTCATTGTTTTAGATTGCTATCATGTTAAACATGGAAACTCCACTTTCATTATTTCCTCCTCATGCAGTGCATAAGTCTTGACACTTGCTGATAGTCATATGGTAAAAACAATTACATGCTTATTCTGGTGAAGTGGATGGGGACACAAAAGGGAAATTATGTCTAAAGTGGATTGAGTTTTATATCAATTACAAAAATCTTGCCTGTTTATACAAATCACTCTCAATAGCACAGATGAAAGCTAATCAATTTTAATGTGGGATGAAATGTAGGAACTTTATGTATCTGGGTAGGTGACTACCATTCCTTCTAATGACATGGAGACGGGATTTCAAACCGTCACTGTATTCACAAGAAGCAATTGGGTTACAGATTGGATAGCCAAAGGGAGGTTATTATGATATTTGGGAAACATGAATGTTGTTTAATAGTAATACACAGTCATCTTATCTACAATCAAGTGTCATCGCAGAGAGAGAAATCATATTAGTACATAGTCAACTTGAAAATTAAAAAAAGTGGTTAATCATATCTATACACATTGTTTAATCATATATTTATCTATTCACATTGTTCAATCATATAATTTACTAATTAATTGGATTGATTGATTGAATATTTAGCGTCATTTTTATGCCATCACGGGCTAACAGACGATCTGTTAACCTAACCACTGTTTCCTGGGAATAACCAGTACTTAAGCACACCCCATCTCTGCAAGTAACTGATAAGTTTCCCACTTAAATCAGCGGTGAGAGACAAATGATAAAAAGACACAACGTCGTATATCTATCATCACAGAGACGGTTGGCAGATGGGGATTCAAACTCACGATACCTGGATTGATAGTCAGACGCGTAACTGACTGAGCTAATCAGACCCGGCTAATAATTAATTGGAAAAGGAAAATAATTCATATCAATAAATGTAGAGTGATTATTGTTTCATATTAATATTCTAGAATTGCCTTGGCTATGGTCATTGGCAACGAAGGGAGGTAATTCATACAAATATCAAATGAATGTAAAGTTATTATTGTATCATATTAATATTAAAGAATTGCCTTTGCTACAATATCAGTTACAACAAAGGGAAGTAATGCAAACATGTATCATTGTAGAGTTATCATTATACATGTATCATATGAATATTTTAGAATCGCCTTGGCTACGATCAGTGGCAACAAAGAGAAAGAAGTCATATCACAGAATTGTTGAACAAATTTTGGAATTTTTCTCTACCACGACCAACAAACAGATCAACTGAGGTCAGTTTCAGTATTGTTTGTGTAAATGAATCTGAGTTTTATACACACAAGTTAATGTATTTAGTTGAGGTCTAGCAATCAATTTCATAATAATTTACACTTGGACTAGGCTTTCGAGTTCATTTATTTTATATTTTAATTAGTTTAGGAAGTAAATAACTTGCACAACCTGGCTCAAGTAAGAGAATTTGTACATGTATATACTTTATGACACATTGCTCCAAGAATGACCAATTTTCAAAGGAAATTTGTTGACAACACCATGTCATTGTCCAGTAAGATATTTTAAAGCACCTATGAATGTTATTGGTATTGAATGGGGTTTAGTATTGGTATTGAAACAAAAGTGATAAAATAGAGGGGACCCAGGGGAGATAATATAAACAGAGGGGACCCAGGGGAGATAATATAAACAGAGGATCTTACATGAGTGCTCATCAATTTTTGAATTTATAGAATGAGCAAAAATATATTATGTGAGGCTCTGTCTAGCATTATATTATTTTTGCCAACAAGTTTGATAACTTAAATGATAAATGAGCATGAATGTCAGAATCTTTTGATCACATTACTCAGAGAAATAGTACATTTACCATTTATTTAACATTATAAGGAAAGAGAAAAAGTCTGGCATATTTGTTTCCGTCATTCGTTGTACGGCGTAATGTCTCAAAATAACGTCATTTTACCATGACAAATCAATGTCATTCATATATTAGGGGAAGTTGGAATGTAGATCAACATTTTACGTATGAGAGCCCAGTTATATGGAAAACACCGAACAACAAATTGGAAGTGGTATTGCACTAGGTTAATATCCAAAAATAATTCATGGGTTTATTACACTCCTGCACCGTAAATTTTGTGATAACCTATTTATTCTGAGAAATTGATTAAAAACTTGACCCTATCTATTTACATGTATAGTCGAAATGTTTTACTAAGCATTGAACTTTAAAATTATCAGGTCTACCCCAATGAGAAAAAAAGAGTGTTTACTGAATGCTAGAATGTTTACTAAAACAATAATCTGATTTAAGAGAGTAAATGCAAATATTATGAAAATCAATTAGTTGAAACAGAAAGGTCAGTTTGAGATGAATGCAAAAGTTTTTGTTTTTAAGAATATTAAAGTAAAAATTCTGATTTTTTTTTTGTTACAGATCTTCAAATGACTTGGAATTATGTATCTCTTTGGTAATTCTGAATAAATTTACATGCGATTTGCACAACCCCACTGACACTAATAACTAAACTTGCATGTAACCTATGTGGTATTTGACTATGTGATTTTTGAATTGGTATATTGAGGCTATAGCTGACTTTGTTGTGACATTAGAGTTGTAAAGTTTTGCATGATTTAGTATTTTTATTGCAGTTTGCATAAAATAGAAGTTGATATCTTCATCGAGCATGAAATAAATTTGTTGAGTAATAATATTGCTTTGATTCTCAGAAGTACGGACAAGTAACTGTTACTATTTCATCTGTCGCCCATATTTACCATTTTTTCTCACAAGGTTGCATGAACGAAACTTTGACCAAAGTCTTTTGGAACCACTACATTATTTCATTGCCTCTTTTGTTGGAGAAGAATGATAAAGAAAATAGTTTTACAGCCAGCATTATTTATATGTACATCTGACACAAAATAAAGTTTCTTGTATCTTGTATAAAGAAAAAGACATATTTGCAAATGTATGAATTATTATGAACTTTGGTGTTTCTGCACAAAGTTAGAAGATTACGGTAGAGCAATTTTTGCCATCTTGGTTTAGAGACATATGCATAATTAATTTGGGATTTTCATGAGGCAAAAATAACCAATAAAAGAATTTCACCAGTAATTTTTTACCCACAATTCCAGGTAAAGTTGTTACATAATGAGTACAAACTTCTCATGGAGAGACTCATACAATATGAGTCACCATACCGACAACAGAGTGAACTCATTGCTCCGCCCCCAACGTCACCACTGTCCAGTGCATCAGTCCGTCTGCTGCAGGAATTTGGCCTAAGATATGGAGTGGTAAATATGACAAAATATTATCTGGAATGAGGCTTGTCTATTACTGTAACCAACTTCAAAGTTTAAACATTATTTATTTAACATTGATTATGTTTTTCCCCATTTGAATTGCATTTAATGCCATTTGAAACACAATACAGGATAAATATGGCATATCAGGTTTTCCTAATGGGATTAAACATTAGATAACAGTACCTTAAAAGATACTTGATAATGAATTAAGCTTCATAGTCTATACTTATTACGCTGGGTCTGATTAGCTCAGTCGGTTATGCGTCTTGACTATCAATCCAGGGATCGTGTGTTCGAATCCCCACCTGGCAACGGTCTCCCTTATGATTGATATATGACATTGTGTCTCATTATAATTCGTCTCTCACCGCTGATTCAAGTGAGAAAGTTACAGACTGTTATCTGTTCTAATACACCAAACGAACGCAAATGAAACGAATATCAAACGTGTTTTAAACATTATACAAACGGACTAAAAATGCCAACTTCGGTAAATGAAACAGAAGGAAATGATAAATGAAACGATAAACGAAATGATACATGGATGCAACAGGACTTATGATCCACAAATGATAATGCAAATGCTAAACACAACAAATATTAAAGATTCGGATATCCTCTAATATTATCTTAGTTAAATTGACAATGAAATAAGTAAATAAACAAAATTATTGCTTTCTTTGTCATTTAAAGTCTTTAAATTGCTATACCTGTAACTTAAATTCAATTTCTTTGTTATAAGTTTTAATCCTGAATTATCTGTGACAAAACATTGCCTGGGGCATCGTTTCTTTGCTTGTAAAAGTGTGATAAAACAATCAGGTGATGCATGGCATGCTTACACAACTCCCCCAATTAACTGATCTAATTATCTGAACACCGATTTATGTTGCTGTCCTGTTATATGATTGACAATTAGGAAAAGTTTTCACGCTATTTTAGAAAATCTGTTTGTTACATCGAAACTTTTCCACTTATGGCTTTTCCAGAATTGCATATAGAAATATTTCATATGTATAAAAAACACACGTAAAGGTTAGTGTTTGTAACTGATTGTCTTCTAAAGTGTTTATTGTCAATAAAGCCATTTGTTAAAGGAATACTATTAAACTGATAGAGAGTTATTTATAACTACACATACCTAAATTTATGTACAGAATGAACACGCTTTCCTTTTCACTATCACCTTGTGTCAATGTCCGATGACGCCACAAGTGAAACACATTTTATTTACTAAGTGGATATCTTGGAAATTTTTTATGGAAGGATATCAAAGGAATTTTATCGGTGTAATGTACACAAAAGTCCTTGAAAGTGTCAGACATGTTAATTAAAATACGATAAATGGTAACAATACACGGTAAATGATACACAGTAAACGATTCAAACACAAACGCAGGCTAAAATGCGGTTAGAATCATTTTGAACTGCATTATCGTATTTTCTCTAATGTTTATCATAAAAAAATGCAAACCATCAACCAAACTAAAATACATTTCAAACGCAAAACATACGCGTTCTACATGCAAAACAAATGGATTTGAAATGCAGTTTTGGTGTACTTGAATGGACTACAGTCTGTATCAGTTACTTGTGGAGATGGGGTGTGTTTGAGTACTGGTTAATGTTTCAGGATCCAAGGAAACAGTGGTTAAGTTAAATGATCATCTGTTAGTCGGTGCTGGCATAAAATGACGCTACATATTCATTCATTCATTCATTCATTCATTCATTCATTCATTCATTCATTCATTCATTCATTCATAATGGGCATAGTTGTTTCCGTGAGTCATTGTTTGACGTAATGTTTTACAATAATGTCATTTTACCATGACAAATCAACATTATTTATATATTCGGGCAAGTCGGAATTTACGCACAAAAGCCGATTTATACGGAAAATTCTGAACGGTGAATTGGAAGTGATATTACACTAGGTTAATATAGAAAATATAAGTTTATTACACTCCTGAACTATAAATAATGTGATAAATATTTATATCCATTCTCATATGAGAATCGTGTGGTAATTTTTTCGCATGACCATCATACCATGTTTATGAGAATAATATGAAAGAATTAACAATTTATTCATATATGAGATTCATATCAGAATTATTTGTATATCCTTTCATAACCTTTCATATGAGAATATTATGTGGCTCAATAGCCCATGTGCTACTTCTGATGTTAAGAGGGGAAGGTGTTGCATGTTTTTTTTATTGTTCGGGGAAAAGGAAAAACACTTTCGGAACTATCTTATTTGGTGATTAGGTGATAACTACAGGAATTGTCTCACTGATTAAAACACAGATGGGGATTGTTATCTGGGCCTAAATTCATCAATATTATGAGTCTGAGAATCAGCCTCGGGCACTAAATCTTACATTTTATAAAACTGTGTAAACATACAATTATGGATTATAAATATGATCCTGTGACAGTTTCTGTTAAATAATCATTAAAACTGATTGTTTCTGGGAATAGATTTAGTAATTTCTTATTAAATAGATGTTTTATGAATTTTTTGACAATTTGAGTCTGAGTCTAAATCTCAGACTAAAACTTTTGATGAATTTTGGTCCAGGGTAACATTGGTGAACCACGAGTTAACACTGGTTTTATGCCTGTTTATGTGTCATTGTGTTAACATTGTTTACCATTCAAGCTTCTGTTCTACCAACATTTTCTTTAGTTTTACTTAATGCTTAAAATGTTAAAATTAAATTTGACTGGTTATGTAAATTTTTTTAATCAATATCAAAGGAACCAACTGCAGTTATTATGAAGTCAGTCTAGAATCTTGATCACCTGAATGCTTTATATAGATAAATGTTTTTTTGGTGAAACAGGAGCCAGTATGATACATATTCAAATAAAATCAGTTCATTGTTAAAGTGTATATTATGTTGTTAAATGTTTTTTTTTAAAAGATAAATTTTGAATAATTAGCTCATACAATTTTCTTTAATGTTGCCATGAAATATCATGTATGTTAACAATTGTTAGATAATAATAATAATAATAATAGTAACCACTTTATTTTTCGAGGGTAACATATAAAGAGTACATAATATAATATCACATATAACTTATTTTCAATATGGCCTTCAACAACAACAATAATAAAAACAATAGTAAAACGATTGTCAATATAAGACTTACTTGCTGAATAATTGCTTATATAATAATTAATCAAGAAGTTTAAATTGATATTGATCAATATGAACTAGACAAACACATTTAACTGTAATTATAAAAGTATTGTAAATTATTCAATGAAATTGTACACTCAAATTAGAATAATAAAAACAATGATCAGATACATTATTATGCATACAGTTTACTTTGAGTCTGAGTAGTTTATATTTCTTTGTGTTTGTAAAAGATGTTTTTTAAGATTTTGTCAGAAAGTGCATAATTTGTTATTTTTTCTAATGTCAATTGTAATCATTCTCCACAAATGTTCAGCTTTGTAGAGGAATGATTGTTTTAGATAATAAGTGCGAGGTCTCACTGGGACAAGATCATTATTTTGTTTGGATCGAAGATTATATTTTTTATTATTGCAAATGACAAAATATTGATGATGTAATCAAGTGTAAGTTATTTTATAGCTTTATATATCAATACACGTAAGTGATAATAAAATATTCAAATGAGAGCCAGTTTTATTCATTTAGTAAGTTATCCAAACTTTTACGTTGCATGATTATTCTTGCAGCTGTATTTGTATTTTAAGTATCTTATTTGTGTCAGTTTTGGAAGTAAGTCCCCAAATGGTATTGCAGTAATCGATGGTTGACATTATGTATGCCTTATAATAAAGTATTTTCATATCAGGGGAAAGCAAATACGAAATTCGTCACAAAAGTGCTATTTTCAAATTGATTTTGTTAATAATATTTTTTACATGGTTGTGCCAAGTTTGATTATTGTCAACATATACGCCTAATATAGTCTGTTCTGTTACATTTTCAATTGAAGTGTTACCAATTTGCAATTTAATATTCATTGCATGTTTTGTTTTATAAATTGTACTTAATATCATACATTTTAATTATCCGGGATGTTTTGCCATGTTAATAAGTTTGCACCTATCATCAATATTTTTCAATCTGTTTTATAATATAGATTCAATTATTGATAAATCTCGATTAGATTCATATACAGTGGAATCATCTGCATAAAGGTCAATATTATTTGTCCTTGTTATAATTGGCATGTCATTTATATATATAATAAATAAAAGTGGCCCATGAATAGATCCTTGTGGAACACCAGATTTCACAATCATTTTCTGTGAATACATATTTTTTACCTTAATCATTTGTGTTCGATTGGACAAATACGATTTGAAAAGATTTAATGTTCTATCAGTAAAATGATAAAGTTTCAGTTTGTAAAGTAAGATTTCATGATCAACTAGATCAAATGCTTTTTGTAGATCTAGATATACAGCACCAATTATACAGTTGATAGGTCAAAATGTTATATGACAGAGTGATAATGTTTATAGATATTGAACATACTGATAACAATAATTTATTCCCCATGGCAACTGACAAAAAAATCAACATGCACGCATGACTCACAAAGATACAGGGTCTAGTTTGAGCCCAACTGTTTTGTCTCAATAGTTTCATACCTTTTTCAGGGAGAGCAGTATCGAAAAATAGTTTACCTACACTATCTGGCATCTAACTTTGATCCAACAGTTTGGTTTATACAGCATGTGATTATGACCTTGACCACTGTCATGGAAACCATGCCTGGTAAAAGGTCATGTCTAGTTATTGTGAAAGATGAGGTAAGTGTTAACTTGAACTATTGCGTTTTTATAATATATTTTGTATGTAATAAAGACATTGAAACTATATTTTGTTGCACTTTCACTTCCATGATTCATATTCTCACATGAGTTCATATAAATGACCTTGACCTGTTTTTAAGATAAAGTAACACTATTTTTTATTACATTCAATGAATTGGTTTAAAGAATTTTTCTCAAATACCAACCTATTAAAGTTTTCCTTCTTAAACAGTAAAGAATAACAGATAATCCTTTATATTATCTAGAAAATTAGTTACTATGATATGACCTAAATCTTGCTTAAATGACCTTGACCTATTAACTTCCTTTTTTTTTTTTTTTTAAGAACAAAAGTTATTATCAGCATTTGCACAATCATTGGTTAAATTTTTGTAGCAAACATGCATGAGTTACTTTAAATCAAGACATGAATGTCTCATTTATGTAGGTATATTTTCTTATTATATCATCTAGACAATTTTTGTAACTATTATTTTCCCAGGGGTCCATGTTGGAGAATAGTTTACACCTGCTGGAGATGAAGTCGTCTGCTGCAATGGCCAAAATGAAAACTCTCTTCTCCGGCAATAAGCCATCAAAAGGAATAGGTGGGTAAAGAAATTTAGATCATTCAAATTAAAAAAAAAGGTATACAGCAATGAGCCTTGATTACTTAGGTAGTCAGAACCTGAAAAATATACTAAGAATCAGAATTTAAATACTTGCCAAAATCTAGAAACATCAAGATAGCATTACAAGCTTGCCAGGATAGGGTAACAAGTTGACCAATATAGGGTTGCAAGTTGACCAAGATAGGGTTACAGGTTGACCAAGATAGGGTTACAAGTTGACCAAGACAGGGTTACAGGTTGACCAAGACAGGGTTACAAGGTGACCAAGACAGGGTTACAAGCTGACCAAGATAGGTTACAAGTTGACCAAGACAGGGTTACAAGTTGACCAAGACAGGGTTACAGGTTGACCAAGACAGGGTTACAAGTTGACCAAGATAGGGTTACAGGTTGACCAAGATAGAGTTACAGTTGACCAATATAGGGTTACAAGTTGACCAAGATAGGGTTACAAGTTGACCAATATGGGATTACAAGTTAACCAAGATAGGGTTACAGGTTGACCAAGATAGGGTTACAAGTTGACCAAGATAGGGTTACAGGTTGACCAAGATAGGGTTACAAGTTGACCAAGATAGGGTTACAGGTTGACCAAGATAGGGTTACAGGTTGGCCAAGATAGGGTTACAGGTTGACCAAGACAGGGTTAAAAGTTGACCAAGACAGGGTTACAAGCTGACCAAGATAGGGTTACAAGTTGACCAAGACAGGGTTACAAGTTGACCAAGACAGGGTTACAAGTTGACCAAGATAGGGTTACAGGTTGACCAAGATAGGGTTACAGGTTGACCAAGACAGGGTAACAGGCTGACCAAGACAGGGTTACAAGTTGACCAAGACAGGGTTACAAGTTGACCAAGATAGGGTTATAGGTTGACCAAGATAGGGTTACAGGTTGACCAAGATAGGGTAACAGGCTGACAAAGATAGGGTTACAAGTTAACCAAGATAGAGTTACAGGTTGACCAAGATAGGGTTACAAGTTGACCAAGATAGGGTTAGCAACTGACGAATATAGGGTTACAGGTTGACCAAGATAGGGTTACAAGTTGACCAAGACAGGGTTACAAGCTGACCAAGATAGGGTTACAAGTTGACCAAGATAGAGTTACAGGTTGACCAAGACAGGGTTACAAGTTGACCAAGACAGGGTTACAAGTTGACCAAGATAGGGTTACAGGTTGACCAAGATAGGGTTATAAGTTGACCAAGATAGGGTTACAGGTTGACCAAGATAGGGTTAGCAGCTGACCAAGATAGGGTTACAAGTTGACCAAGATAGGGTTAGCAGCTGATCAAGATAGGGTTACAGGTTAACCAATATGGGATTACAAGTTGACCAAGATAGGGTTACAAGTTGACCAAGACAGGGTTACAAGTTGACCAAGAAAGGGTTACAGGTTGACCAAGATAGGGTTACAAGTTGACCAAGATAGGGTTACAGGTTGACCAAGATAGGGTTAGCAGCTGACCAAGATAGGGTTACAAGTTAACCAATATGGGATTACAAGTTGACCAAGACAGGGTTACAAGCTGACCAAGATAGGGTTACAACTTAACCAATATGGGATTACAAGTTGACCAATATGGGATAACAAGTTGTGGTGATAGGGTTACAAACTGACTGAGATAGGACTTTAAGTTGACCAATATGGGATTACAAGTTGTGGTGATAGGGTTACAAGCTGACCAAGATAGGACTACAAGTTGACCAATATGGGATTACAAGTTGTGTAGATAGGGTTACAAGCTGACCAAGATAGGGTTACACGTTAACCAATTTGTACTTACAAGTTGACCAAGGTAGGGTTACAAGCTGACCAAAATAGGGTTACAAGTTGACCAAGATTTGACTACAAGTTAACCAATATGGGGTTACAAGTTGTGGTGATAGGGTTACAAACTGACCAAGATAGGATTACAAGTTAACCAATATGGGATTACAAGCTGACCGAGATAGGGTTACAAGCTGACTGAGATAGGATTACAAGCTGACTGAGATAGGATTACAAGTTAACCAATATGGGATTACAAGTTGACCAAGACAGGGTTACAAGCTGACTGAGATAGGATTATAAGTTAACCAATATGGGATTACAAGTTGACCAAGATAGGGTTACAAGCTGACTGAGATAGGATTACAAGTTAACCAATATGGGATTACAAGCTGACCGAGAAAGGGTTACAAGCTGACCGAGATAGGATTACAAGTTGACCAAGATAGGGTTACAAGCTGACTCCATAAGAGATATAAGTTGAACAAGATAGGGTAAGGTTGCAAGTAAACACATATTGTGTTTTAAGTTGAGCAAGATAAGACTGAGTTGACCAAGATAAGGTTATGAGTTGACTAAGATCTGGTTTCAAATTGACCATTAGAGGTATGAGTTGACCAAGTAAGGTTGTGCGTTGAATAAGATCTGGTTTCAAGTTGACCATAAGAGGTATGATTTAACGAAGATTAGGTTATGAGTTGATTAAGATCTGATTTCAAATTGACCATAAGAGGTATGAGTTGACCAAGATAAGGTTATGAGTTGACTAAGATCTGATTTCAAGTTGATTATAAGAGGTATGAGTTGACCAAGATAAGGTTATGAGTTGACTAAGATCTGATTTCAAGATGACCATAAGAGGTATGAGTTGACCATGATAAGATTATGAGTGACTAAGATCTGGTTTCAAGTTGACCATAAGAGGTATGAGTTGACCAAGATAAGGTTATGAGTTGACTAAGATCTGATTTCAAGTTGACCATAAGAGGTATGAGTTGACCAAGATAAGGTTATGAGGTGACTAAGATCTGGTTTCAAGTTGAACATAAGAGGTATGAGTTGACCAAGATAAGGTTATGAGTTGACTAAGATCTGGTTTCAAGTTGACCATATTAAGAGGTATGAGTTGACCAAGTAAGGTTATGCGTTAACTAAGATCTGTTTTTTAAGTTGACCATAAGAGGTATGAGTTGACCAAGATAAGGTTGTGAGTTGACTAGGATCTGGTTTCAAGTTGACCATAAGAGGTATGAGTTGACCAAGATAAGGTTATGAGTTGACTAAGATCTGATTTCAAGTTGACCATAAGAGGTATGAGTTAACCAAGATAAGGTTATGAGTTGACTAAGATCTGGTTTCAAGTTGACCATATTAAGAGTATGAGTTGACCAAATAAGGTTATGTGTTGACTAAGATCTGGTTTCAAGTTGAGCATAAGAGGTATGAGTTGACTAAGATAAGGTTATGAGTTGACTAAGATCTGGTTTCAAGTTGACCATATTAAGAGGTATGAGTTGACCAAGATAAGGTTAAGAGTTGGCTAAGATCTGGTTTCAAGTTGACCATATTAAGAGGTATGAGTTGACCAAATAAGGTTATGTGTTGACTAAGATCTGGTTTCAAGTTGAGCATAAGAGGTATGAGTTGACTAAGATAAGGTTATGAGTTGACTAAGATCTGGTTTCAAGTTGACCATATTAAGAGGTATGAGTTGACCAAGATAAGGTTAAGAGTTGACTAAGATCTGGTTTGAAGTTGACCATATTAAGAGGTATGAGTTGACCAAGATAAGGTTAAGAGTTGACTAAGATCTGGTTTCAAGTTGACCATAAGAGGTATGAGTTGACCAAGATAAGGTTGTGAGTTGACTAGGATCTGGTTTCAAGTTGACCATATTAAGAGGTACGAGTTGACCAAGATAAGGTTATGAGTTGACTAAGATCTGGTTTCAAGTTGACCATAAGAGGTATGAGTTGACCAAGATAAGGTTATGAGTTGACTAAGATCTTGTTTCAAGTTGACCATATTAAGAGGTATGAGTTGACCAAGTAAGGTTATGCGTTGACTAAGATCTGGTTTAAGTTGACCATAAGAGGTATGAGTTGACCAAGATAGGGTTATGAGTTGACTAAGATCTGGTTTCAAGTTGACCATATTAAGAGGTATGAGTTGACCAAGATAAGGCTATGAGTTGACTAAGATCTGGTTTCAAGTTGACCATAAGAGGTATGGGTTGACCAAGATAAGATTACACGTTGATCAAGGTAATGTTGGATTCTGAGTCAAACCAGAAAAGTTTTGAGTTTACTGTGGTATGATTGAGAACCAAGTAAAACCTTAATTGGATGGATACTAGAAATAAATGATAATGCGATGAAATAGTTAGCTAGATAATATTATATTGTTGTGTTTCAGAATGCCTTATAGAGTTACTGTCACTCACAACACAGGCCAAGTCTTACCTTCTCATGTCTCCGGAGGAACAGCTTGAAAAAAAACTCTTCAAAATTATACAGGTAATAAGAACAATTAGTTTTAAATACTTCAAAAGGAAACATTTTTATGAGAAAAAAATCTCAATAGGTTAAAAAGTCTGAAACTGTTATTTTTTTTGGTTTTATATATTTAAATATATTCATGCAAAAGAAAAACAAACCCTTGATTTTTTTAAATAAAAATTGAAAGTTTTAAATAATGTTAAAATGTTAAGCTTCCTTAATTTAATGTTATGATTTCCTGACATTATAGAATCAGCAACATTGTTCATATAGTAAAGTTCATGTACATAATCACTTAGACAGATTTTGGTATGGTAAAGTTCATGTACAGATTCTGTAAATGTAATGTTGATGGTAAATCTTATGTACATATTCTGTAAGTGTACTGTTGATGGTAAAGCTCATATACAGATTCTGTTAGTGTAAATTTGATGGTAAAGTTCATGTACATATTCTGTTAGTGAAACATTGTTATTGTAAAGTTCATGTATACATTCTGTAAGTGTAATATTGATGATAAAGTTCATGCACAGATTCTGTTAGTGAAACATTGTTATTGTAAAGTTCATGTACACATTCTGTAAGTATGATGTTGATGGTAAAGTTAATGTACACATTCTGTAAGTATGATGTTGATGGTAAAGTTCATGTACACATTCTGTAAGTATGATGTTGATGGTAAAGTTCATGTACACATTCTGTAAGTATGATGTTGATGGTAAAGTTCATGTACACATTCTGTAAGTATTATGTCGGTATGCTGTTGGAATAGTAAGGCATTCATTTTATATACAAATCAATCTTGCTTGTTTTGATAGTGTGGCCTGTAACTCATTTAGATTTGTTTCAATGTGTTTTGATGTTATTAAAAACATCCTGTCATAGCACAGAGTTTTTCATGCTTTTATACTATTAAATAATACTGCACACATTTATATTTTTTTCAGACAATATTTCCAATTGCGTACGAAAGACACAAGATGGTGGACCAAGATGAACTTCGGCAGAACAAGTGGGAGGTGGAACTCGGCCCCAAACTGGTCAGTCCGTTTTGTTTGAATATTTAGCATCATTTTTATGCCCTCAAAGGCTAACACACAATCAGTGCACCAAACTACTGTTTCCTGGGATCCTGGAAGGTTAACAATTGCTCAAGCACACCCCCATCTCCACAAGTAGCTGATAACTTTCCCACTTGAATCAGTGGTGAGAGAATGATAATTGGATGCAATGTCCTATATCAATCATCACAGAGACTGTTGCTGGGCAGGGATTCAGACTCATAATCCTTTGATTAGTTGTGGGACATGCTACCGAATGAGCTAACAGGGCCTGGCCCCTCATGATCAATATGTGTATAATAATAAGAATTTGGCAAAACCATCAACTAGTGTTTTATATAAGCAATCTGATCAAATTAAACATATGCTTTATATACTTTATTTTTTCTCCCATTCATGCAAAAAGGTTCCATAATATATAATCCCGATATACATCCTATATAATATTATGCACTGGCCAAAAACTTATGTGAGAAAATTTGCCAGTTGCTTGCGGAAGGACAGTGGTTCTACTCAGATTCATTCTGAGGTCTTCCACAACCAATAAAACTGAATATGTAGAATACTGTAGAATTTGGTTAATAAGCATATGTGCTTATATTAATTTTAATGACACTATTATGCATTTCTTGTTGATAAGCACTTATACTGAACCACTAAACCATGTACCTATATTTGATACGCGTGTATACATAGGCTCTATGCCCTGTTTTTGACACTTTCATCAATGCTTACCTGGTTCAAGAAAACAGAAGTAAAATACTAGTACAAGTACCAACATGTGTGGAGAGCTACCTCCGTTTATGTAAAAATAGATTTTTAGCTCGCTGGGATGAAGTCCAAGGAGAGCTATTGTCATGACCCCAGCGGCGTCGGCGTCGTCGGCGGCTGTAGAGGTTAAACTTTTACGTTTAAGTTTCAGTTATCTATGCAACCACTGATTGGATGTCAATGAAACTTTGCATGTGTGTTAACCATCATCAATGGAACACACAGAGATAATAACCATAACTCTGGATTGCATTTTGGCACTGTTATGGCCCTTTTTGGACTTAGACAACCAGGTTAAACTTTGCATTTAGTTGCATTTAAGTTTAAGATATTTATGCAACCACTCATTAGATGTGAATGAAACTTCGCATGTGTGTTTACCATCATCAATGGAACACACAGAGACAAGAACCATAACTCTGGATTGCATTTTGGCACAGTTATGACCCTTTTTGGACTTTTGGTATAACAACCCAAGTTATATACTAGCATCTAGTTTGTGTTTATAGTTGCTAAAAACTATTCAAACAAAATCATTATCGGAAAACAATTAAACTTCTTTAGATGTGAAATACTAATATTACATTATATGATGATGACAGGCTATGTAACAGGTAAGAACACTTGTCATCTTTATGCACAATACTAGTGACCAGTTATCATGGTATTGATATAGATTGTTAGCCAGTTTTTAGTCACTAATTTGTTTGTATGCCTGTATTAAAATATGCACCTATTTTTAACACAAAATTACAGTGAGATTTTAGCATGCGCTTGTTACCACATACAGAATAATGGTAAGGCCGTATGCGCTTAATTTAGGTGTACACTTTTATTCAAGTATGTGCTTATTTACCAGATTCTACGGTATAAAATCATGTTATATATTGGGAATAGTGTTAAATCCTATTTTATCCAATTGGGTTATAGCTTCAAACTTTGGCTGTTTTCAGCAGAAATATATCAGTTTCTAACTGCACTGTTCTGAGTTGACATCCATTGCATGAATTAATTTAATCAGTCCTCCACGACCGAGCGGCCATTTTAATATTACTTCACCTCTCATCACTGAGAAAATCCAACTCAGTCTAAAATCTTCTTGCTACTTGCAGAAGGAAGGTGGTTACCCTCAGATTCATGCTGAAGAGTGTGAGATTTTTCTCTGCCAATAAACTAAATATACAATAAAGTTACATAAAACCTGAAACCTGAAAAATCTTGAAAATGGTGCTAATACTATTAAAAAACAAATAATTTTTTATGCCTCCATCATTTGAAGAATGGTGAAGGGACATTAAGTGTTAACTCTGTCCATTTGTCTGTCTGTTCATTGGTCCATTCATCCGTTCAGTCGTTTGAAGTCAAATTGTTTTTCAGTCATTGTCTTCTGAAAGGTCCTGTGTATTCTATTAATATTTTTTGTGTAACTGTATAATGATAAAATACAGGTCAAGTTCAATATTTGTCATCATAAATCAAATTTTAATGGAGTTATGGCCTTTTTTTACTTAAAATTTGTTAAAATAACATATAGCGAGGCATCCATATCCTTCAGACACATTTACCATAATATTTTAAAAGAAATGACATATACATCAGGCCATGATTAAAAAATGTTCGTTTTGCTGTGCTCCGATCCAGTATTTTTCATGTTGGAAGGTAGGTAGGTAGCTAATTTTTTTTTTATTTTAACAAATTTTGATTTTGCATAGTCATTTCAAAGAAAAATGGACAGAAATCATAAAAAAAAAATAAATGCTATGAAAGTCAATAAAAAGATTTGGGTAGTGCAATTTTTTAGTGAGTAGGTACATGTAGGAGCACTGCAAACAAGTTTTTTTAAGGATGACCTCATTTGTCTACAATGTTTCAGTTAAACATGCTGATTGGCAACATCAGAGATGAGGTGCAGGACTACAAACAAAACTACCAGACAGAATTTCAAAAGTAAGTTACCTGTACAGCAATGTTTATCTCACCAGCACTGCTCACACTACCAGGCAGAATTTCAAATGTAAGTTACCTGTACTGCACTGTTTATCTCACCAGCACTGCCCACACTACCAGGCAGAATTTCAAATGTAAGTTACCTGTGCCGCAATGTTTCTCTTACCAGCACTGCCCACACTACCAGACAGAATTTCAAAAGTAAGTTACCTGTACCACAGTGTTTATCTCACCAGCACTGCTCACACTACCAGACAGAATTTCAAAAGTAAGTTACCTGTACCACAGTGTTTATCTCACCAGCACTGCTCACACTACCAGACAGAATTTCAAAAGTTAGTTACATGTACGGCAATGTTTATCTCACCAGCTATGCCCACATTACCAGGCAGAATTTCAAAAGTAAGATACCTATACGGCAATGTTTATCTCACCAGCACTGCTCACACTACCAGGCAGAATTTCAAAAGTAAGTTACCTGTACGGCAATGTTTATCTCACCAGCACTGCCCACACTACCAGACAGAATTTCAAAAGTAAGTTACCTGTACGGCAATGTTTATCTTACCAGCACTGCTCACACTTCCAGGCAGAATTTCAAATGTAAGTTACATGTACAGCAATGTTTATCTCACCAGCACTGCCCACATAACCAGGCAGAATTTCAATAGTAAGTTACCTGTATGGCAATGTTTATCTCACCAGCACTGTTCACACTACCAGGCAGAATTTCAAAAGTAAGTTACCTGTATGGCAATGTTTATCTCACCAGCACTGCTCACTATACCAGGCAGAATTTCAAAAGTAAGTTACCTGTACGGCTATATTTTTCTCATCAGCACTGTTCACACTACCAGGCAGAATTTCAAAAGTCAGTTACCTGTACGGCAATGTTTATCTCACCAGCACTGTTCACACTACCAGGCTGAATTTCAAAAGTAAGATACCTGTATGGCAATGTTATTCTCACCAGCACTGCCCACATTACCAGGCAGAATTTCAAAAGTAAGATACCTGTATGGCAATGTTTATCTCACCAGCACTGTTCACACTACCAGGCAGAATTTCAATAGTAAGTTACCTGTATGGCAATGTTTATCTCACCAGCACTGTTCACACTACCAGGCAGAATTTCAAAAGTAAGTTACCTGTATGGCAATGTTTATCTCACCAGCACTGCTCACACTACCAGGCAGAATTTCAAAAGTAAGTTACCTGTACGGCTATATTTTTCTCATCAGCACTGTTCACACACCAGGCAGAATTTCAAAAGTAAGTTACTTGTACGGCAATGTTTATCTCACCAGCACTGTTCACACTACCAGGCAGAATTTCAAAAGTAAGATACCTGTATGGCAATGTTATTCTCACCAGCACTGCCCACATTACCAGGCAGAATTTCAAAAGTAAGATACCTGTATGGCAATGTTTATCTCACCAGCACTGTTCACACTACCAGGCAGAATTTCAATAGTAAGTTACCTGTATGGCAATGTTTATCTCACCAGCACTGTTCACACTACCAGGCAGAATTTCAAAAGTAAGTTACCTGTATGGCAATGTTTATCTCACCAGCACTGCCCACATTACCAGGCAGAATTTCAAAAGTAAGTTACCTGTATGGCAATGTTTATCTCACCAGCACTGTTCACACTACCAGGCAGAATTTCAAAAGTAAGTGACTTGTATGGCAATGTTTATCTCACCAGCACTGCCCACATTACCAGGCAGAATTTCAAAAGTAAGTTACTTGTATGGCAATGATTATCTCACCAGCACTGTTCACACTACCAGGCAGAATTTCAAAAGTAAGTTACCTGTACGGCAATGTTTATCTCACCAGCACTGCCCACATTACCAGGCAGAATTTCAAAAGTAAGATACCTGTACGGCAATGTTTATCTCACCAGGACTGCCCATATTACCAGGCAGAATTTCAAAAGTAAGTTACCTGTACGGCAATGTTTATCTCACCAGCACTGCCCACATTATCAGGCAGAATTTCAAATGTAAGTTACCTGTATGGCAATGTTTATCTCACCAGCACTGCCCACATTACCAGGCAGAATTTCAAAAGTAAGTTACCTGTACGGCAATGTTTATCTCACCAGCACTGCCTACATTACCAGGCAGAATTTCAAAAGTAAGTTACTTGTACGGCAATGTTTATCTCACCAGCACTGCCCTGTTACCAGGCAGAATTTCAAAAGTAAGTTACTTGTACGGCAATGTTTGTCTCACCAGCACTGCCCACATTACCAGGCAGAATTTCAAAAGTAAGTTACTTGTACGGCAATGTTTATCTCACCAGCACTGCCCACATTACCAGGCAGAATTTCAAAAGTAAGATACCTGTATGGCAATGTTTATCTCACCAGCACTGCCAACATTACCAGGCAGAATTTCAAAAGTAAGATACCTGTACGGCAATGTTTATCTCACCAGCACTGCCCACACTACCAGACAGAATTTCAAAAGTAAGTTACCTGTACAGCAATGTTTATCTCACCAGCACTGCCCACATTACCAGGCAGAATTTCAAAAGTAAGATACCTGTATGGCAATGTTTATCTCACCAGCACTGCCAACATTACCAGGCAGAATTTCAAAAGTAAGATACCTGTACGGCAATGTTTATCTCACCAGCACTGCCCACATTACCAGGCAGAATTTCAAAAGTAAGATACCTGTATGGCAATGTTTATCTCACCAGCACTGCCAACATTACCAGGCAGAATTTCAAAAGTAAGATACCTGTACGGCAATGTTTATCTCACCAGCACTGCCCACATTACCAGGCAGAATTTCAATAGTAAGTTACCTGTATGGCAATGTTAATCTCACCAGCACTACCCACATTACGAGGCAGAATTTCAAAAGTAAGATACCTGTACGGCAATGTTTATCTCACCAGCACTGCCCACACTACCAGGCAGAATTTCAAAAGTAAGATACCTGTATGGCAATGTTTATCTCACCAGCACTGCCCACATTACCAGGCAGAATTTCAAAAGTAAGATACCTGTACGGCAATGTTTATCTCACCAGCACTGCCCACATTACCAGGCAGAATTTCAAAAGTAAGTTACTTGTACGGCAATATTTATCTCACCAGCACTGCCCACATTACCAGCCAGAATTTTAAAAGTAAGTTACTTGTACGGCAATGTTTATCTCACCAGCACTGCCCACATTACCAGGCAGAATTTCAAAAGTAAGTTACCTGTACGGCAATGTTTATCTCACCAGCACTGCCCACATTACCAGACAGAATTCCAAAAGTAAGATACCTGTATGGCAATGTTTATCTCACCAGCACTGCCCACATTACCAGACAGAATTTCAAAAGTAAGTTACCTGTATGGCAATGTTTATCTCACCAGCACTGTTCACACTACCAGGCAGAATTTCAATAGTAAGTTACTTGTATGGCAATGTTTATCTCACCAGCACTGTTCACACTACCAGGCAGAATTTCAAAAGTAAGATACCTGTATGGCAATGTTTATCTCACCAGGACTGCCCACATTACCAGGCAGAATTTCAAAAGTAAGTTACCTGTACGGCAATGTTTATCTCACCAGCACTGCCCACATTACCAGGCAGAATTTCAAAAGTAAGTTACCTGTATGGCAATGTTTATCTCACCAGCACTGCCCACATTACCAGGCAGAATTTCAAAAGTAAGTTACCTGTACGGCAATGTTTATCTCACCAGCACTGCCTACATTACCAGGCAGAATTTCAAAAGTAAGTTACTTGTACGGCAATGTTTATCTCACCAGCACTGCCCTGTTACCAGGCAGAATTTCAAAAGTAAGTTACTTGTACGGCAATGTTTATCTCACCAGCACTGCCCACATTACCAGGCAGAATTTCAAAAGTAAGTTACTTGTACGGCAATGTTTATCTCACCAGCACTGCCCACATTACCAGGCAGAATTTCAAAAGTAAGATACCTGTATGGCAATGTTTATCTCACCAGCACTGCCAACATTACCAGGCAGAATTTCAAAAGTAAGATACCTGTACGGCAATGTTTATCTCACCAGCACTGCCCACACTACCAGACAGAATTTCAAAAGTAAGTTACCTGTACAGCAATGTTTATCTCACCAGCACTGCCCACATTACCAGGCAGAATTTCAAAAGTAAGATACCTGTATGGCAATGTTTATCTCACCAGCACTGCCAACATTACCAGGCAGAATTTCAAAAGTAAGATACCTGTACGGCAATGTTTATCTCACCAGCACTGCCCACATTACCAGGCAGAATTTCAAAAGTAAGTTACCTGTATGGCAATGTTAATCTCACCAGCACTACCCACATTACGAGGCAGAATTTCAAAAGTAAGATACCTGTACGGCAATGTTTATCTCACCAGCACTGCCCACACTACCAGGCAGAATTTCAAAAGTAAGATACCTGTATGGCAATGTTTATCTCACCAGCACTGCCCACATTACCAGGCAGAATTTCAAAAGTAAGATACCTGTACGGCAATGTTTATCTCACCAGCACTGCCCACATTACCAGGCAGAATTTCAAAAGTAAGTTACTTGTACGGCAATATTTATCTCACCAGCACTGCCCACATTACCAGCCAGAATTTTAAAAGTAAGTTACTTGTACGGCAATGTTTATCTCACCAGCACTGCCCACATTACCAGGCAGAATTTCAAAAGTAAGTTACCTGTACGGCAATGTTTATCTCACCAGCACTGCCCACATTACCAGACAGAATTCCAAAAGTAAGATACCTGTATGGCAATGTTTATCTCACCAGCACTGCCCACATTACCAGACAGAATTTCAAAAGTAAGTTACCTGTACGGCAATGTTTATCTCACCAGCACTGTTCACACTACCAGACAGAATTTCAAATGTAAGTTACCTGTACGGCAATGTTTATCTCACCAGCACTGCCAACATTACCAGGCAGAATTTCAAAAGTAAGATACCTGTATGGCAATGTTTATCTTACCAGCACTGCCCACATTACCAGGCAGAATTTCAAAAGTAAGTTACTTGTACAGCAATGTTTATCTCACCAGCACTGCCCACATTACCAGACAGAATTTCAAAAGTAAGTTACCTGTATGGCAATGTTTATCTCACCAGCACAGTTCACACTACCAGACAGAATTTCAAAAGTAAGATACCTGTACGGCAATGTTTATCTCACCAGCACTGCCCACATTACCAGACAGAATTTCAAAATTAAGTTATCTGTACGGCAATGTTTATCTCACCAGCACTGCCCACATTACCAGGCAAAATTTCAAAAGTAAGTTACGTGTACGGCAATGTTTATCTCACCATCACTGCCCACATTACCAGGCAGAATTTAAAAAGTAAGTTACCTGTATGGCAATGTTTATCTCACCAGCACTGTTCACACTACCAGGCAGAATTTCAATAGTAAGTTACCTGTGCGGCAATGTTTATCTCACCAGCACTGTTCACACCACACTACCAGATAGAGGACAAGGAGCTCAGAATGATCAAAGACATATCCAGAATGAGGGACAGGGAGTTAGAAATGACAAGGACATATCCAGAGGGAGGATCAAGGGGCTCAGAATTGTCACAGACAGATCAAAAGGGAGGGACAATGAGCTTAGAAATGTCAAAGACATATTCAGAGGAAGGGACAAGGGGCTCAGAATTTTCATGGACAGAAACAGAGGGAAGGACAGAGGGCACAGAATTGTCATTGACAGAAACAGAGGGAGGGACAAGGGGCACATAATTGTCATTGACAGAAACAGAGGGATGGACAAGGGGCACAGAATTGTCATTGACAGAAACAGAGGGAAGGACAAGGGGCTCAGAATTGTCATTGACAGAAACAGAGGGAGGGACAAGGGGCACAGAATTGTCATTGACAGAAACAGAGGGATGGACAAGGGGCACAGAATTGTCATTGACAGAAACAGAGGGAAGGACAAGGGGCTCAGAATTGTCATGGGAAGAAACAGAGGGAGGGACAAGGGGCTCAGAATTGTCATTGACAGAAACAGAGGGAGGGACAAGGGGCACAAAATTGTTATTGACAGAAACAGAGGGAATGACAAGGGGCTCAGAATTGTCATGGGAAGAAACAGAGGGAGGGACAAGGGGCTCAGAATTGTCATGGGAAGAAACAGAGGGAGGGACAAGGGGCACAGAATTGTCATTGACAGAAACAGAGGGAATGACAAGGGGCTTAGAATTGTCATGGGAAGAAACAGAGGGAGGGACAAGGGGCACAGAATTGTCATTGACAGAAACAGAGAGGGAATGACAAGGGGCTCAGAATTGTCATGGGAAGAAAAAGAGGGAGGGACAAGGGGCACAGAATTGTCATTGACAGAAACAGGGGGAAGGACAAGGGGCTCAGAATTGTCATGGGAAGAAACAGAGGGAGGGACAAGGGGCACAGAATTGTCATTGACAGAAACAGAGGGAATGACAAGGGGCTCAGAATTGTCATGGACAGAAACAGAGGAGAGGACAAGGGGCACAGAATTGTCATTGACAGAAACAGAGGTAAGGACAAGGGGTACAGAATTGTCATTGACAGAAACAGAAGGAATGACAAGGGGCACAGAATTGTCATGGACAGAAACAGAGGGATGGACAAGGGGCTCAGAATTGTCATTGACATAAACAGAGGGAAGGACAAGGGACTCAGAATTGTCATTGACAGAAACAGAGGGAATGACAAGGGGCTCAGAATTGTCATGGACAGAAACAGAGGGAGGGACAAGTGGCACAGAATTGTCATGGACAGAAACAGAGGGAAGGACAAAGGGCTCAGAATTGTCATGGACAGAAACAGAGGGAGGGACAAGGGGCTCAGAATTGTCATGGACAGAAACAGAGATAGGGACAAGGGGCACAGAATTGTCATGGACAGAAACAGAGGGATGGACAAGGGGCACAGAATTGTTATTGACAGAAAGAGAGGGAGGGACAAGGGGCTCAGAATTGTCATAGACAGAAACAGAGGGACGGACAAGTGGCACAGAATTGTCATGGACAGAAACAGAGGGAGGGACAAGGGGCTCAGAATTGTCATTGACAGAAACAGAGGGAGGGACAAGGGGCACAGAATTGTCATTGACAGAAACAGAGGGAAGGACAAGGGGCTCAGAATTGTCATTGACAGAAACAGAGGGAAGGACAAGGGGCTCAGAATTGTCATGGACAGAAACAGAGGGAGGGACAAGGGGCACAGAATTGTCATTGACAGAAACAGAGGGAAGGACAAGGGGCTCAGAATTGTCATTGACAGAAACAGAGGGAGGGACAAGGGGCACAGAATTGTCATGGACAGAAAGAGAGGGAGGGACAAGGGGCTCAGAATTGTCATTGACAGAAACAGAAGGAGGGACAAGGGGCACAGAATTATCATGGACAGAAACAGAGGGATGGACAAGGGGCACCGAATTGTTATTGACAGAAAGAGAGGGAGGGACAAGGGACTCAGAATTGTCATGGACAGAGACAGAGGAAAGGACAAGGGGCACAGAATTGTTATTCACAGAAACAGAGGGAATGACAAGGGGCTCAGAATTGTCATGGACAGAAACAGAGGGAAGGACAAGGGGCACAGAATTGTCATAGACAGAAACAGAGGGAATGACAAGGGGCTCAGAATTGTTATTGACAGAAAGAGAGGAAGGGACAAGGGGCTCAGAATTGTCACAGTCATAATAAAGTTATACAGGTCTAAATTTCATTAAACATTCGTGAAAGTTAAAAAATGCTGTGTGTAGAATAGAAGTATTTTATTGTTTGTTTCACAGCCATATTGTGTTGTTTTGTAGGTATTTCAACATCACAGTGGAAGCTGCACAGGTGTTTTATAGACTACTAATGGCTGATGTCAGCCAACTACATAAACACTCAAAGGATGCCATGGTAACCACATTATAACATTACAGATGAACATCATAAGCTAGTCTTTCATTATTATTGATTTTTGTTATTGTATATAATTATTATTCACTAAAAGTATACGAGAAATGCTTAAACTATTTAAATATGACATTGGGATAATTTGAAGAATTTTATGTTATAAATGTATAAAAATCACAACTAGTGATAAGTAGTGTATCTTCACAGGGTACAAAATAATTGGTATCTTCTAAGAATTTATACAAAGAACAAGATATTCAGTAAGACCTCTTTTATGATATGTTTAAAACAGAAGGTTTTTTTTAATCATTACAGAACACATTAAGGATCAACAAATTGATGTTAAGTCTGGCCTATAGACTGAATCAACTTGATCGTGATTGGTCAATCTATGTCACGCCTCAGTAAGTATCAGTAGTTCTACACTTTGAATAGTCTAATTTGTATATTTTTTTTCTTAAAGGGTAACCAAAATGCTATTTTTTTTTTATATTATTTGAATAAAATCGATTGGTGGTTTATAAAAATGGTTTTATTTTCATGAAATTCGCTCTTGTTCATCAGTAAATCACGGAAACAGTAACGCACATTACACCTCTCACGGTAATACACGAAAGAATTAACGGAGTTACCCGAACGAGGTCCCCGATGACGTCATACCCATAACGCGATCTTATTCAAGATGGCTTCAATGGGCGAAAACATTTCACGAGAGTTATTTTAATGGGGATATCGACGTTAGTGACATTTTATTGGACTTATCTGGCTCAAGCAGTGATGAAGAACAGGAAACCATAGATTATGGCATTCAACCATACCAGTTAGAACCGGTGGTACTCGATGGAGAAACAGATTATTTACAATAATAATTAAGGACTACCTTTACTACTAATAATGAATAATTTCTACCATAAATATAATTAATACAACTACTTCATATTTATTATTAGATCTATTGTTGTGAATAATTAATAACAATAATAGATAGTGGTAGTTTTAATTATACTAATTGTAGGTCTAGTAACAATGTATCCGTTAATATAACAGTAAAAATAGAAATGACTTATTATTATTCTATTATGTGTTCTTCCATTACCATGCTAAAATTTTACCTATGAAAAAAGAAAACAAACTCGTTTTATAACTTTCCCTTCTTGCGCATTATTAAAAAGAATCTCTGTGCTATATGTTTACATGTAGATCTACATGTATGTAAATAAAAATCGGATCGGACATAAATTCAAAATTTATCTAAATCGGTAATGCGTATAATATTTATAAATGAATTAAAACGGGATCTTTCACAGACGAGCAGATAATTAAATAAATAATTACTTTATTATAATGACCAGCAGACATCATGCTGATCTGCGACACCATATGGTTTTATTGCCCCCCTGATGGTCACAGGTGTCAGCTGTAAAAACAAATCAGTATTGTCGCATATTGGCGCGTGCATTTGATTAGTCCATATACCCCAGGACAAATATCACGGCTTTGGTAAATTACCGAACTGTAAACTGACATGATTTACGACACCCCGTCCCCAACTTATAACCTCCCGATGCAATAACGGTAAGCCACATTAGCGCACCGCACAGGAATCGCAATTAAAACAAACATTGATTTATTACGGTGCCAATTATCACAACCGGCACGCATGATTTTTCAAAAATATAAAAGTAGATCGGTGTACATTTTCGGAAAATAGAATTGACCTAGATCTTTCTAGAAAATTCCATGACCTCGCGTGATCACAGCCATGGGTATTTACGTTTGGACGCTATTTTCAAATGTAACCTATAGTGTCATGCATAATATTGCTGCAGACTGCTATGCCACGCGAATATAAACAACCGGTTCTTGAAAAATAAATGTATAAATATATAAAATATATATTTTGCGGTTGAAAATGGGGAGATTTTAATTATTCCCGCGTAAATCTGGACAATTCAATGACCTCGCGTGATCACTGATTAATTGAAATGTATTGTTTTAGCGATTGAAATTGTGGAGATTTGTGTTATTCCCGCGTATCAAGAGTGTCACAATTTCAATCCATGCACTTTCCAACAAGTTACTGTTAGGAGATTTATGCAAACTAACACTGTCATTACATTTTTATTTCCAACAATTTCTGATCGAATACTGTTTTCCCACATTGACGTGTGTAAGAGCTTAATTGCGGATTTCTTATAACCATAAACAAACGATGCGATCAACCATGTTTGTTTACAGCAAGTGACACGATGACAGGTTGGCGCGATATTTTAATCGGTTATTCTGATTGGTTGGTCCCCGGTGACGTCATTTCGCCATATATGGAATAGAGAATTTATTTCCAGTGCCGATAAGATTTTACTTGTATAACTGTGCTATATGGTAACTGGTGCTGGTGCGCACTGGCGGATTATATTAAGAATACCAATTTGAATTGATTAAGCAAAAATTATTTTTGCATTAAAGTTACCCTTTAAACATGCAGCATTAGATATGAACAAACATGTAAGTGAATGAACCCAAATTAAATGTAAATCCTATATCTGTAACATGAATGTGTTCAATCTATAATTCATTATTTGATGTGCTACTCCTTTAAAGGCTATATCTGTAAAAGGTCGTGACCTATACTGTCGACCCAATGTTTTATGAAGGTTGAAGGGTAACAAGATGCACTCAGTCCATACAAACGTGTCCCATTTACTAATTATCAAGCACCTTATACAGTCATATTAATTATTGCATCTGTATTAGTAAGTATGTTCAATGGTAAAAGTGCTTACCAGTACTTTGCTTACTGTTTACAATTTACTATTGTCCCAGAATGCAAACTTGGAGGGAAGTGTTCCTGTTGGAAGCCCAACACTGGAGTGTTGTTCTAAAGACGAATATGCAGCAGTTTGTCACCAGAGCTGTGGCTCTTGACAGGGTAAATATTGTTTTTACAGGATAAATATTATCTTGACAGGGTAAATATTATCTTGACATGGTAAATATTGTCTTGACAGGGTAAATATTGTTTTTACAGGGTAAATATTATCTTGACAGGGTAAATATTATCTTGACATGGTAAATATTGTCTTGACAGGGTAAATATTGTCTTGGCAGGTTACATATTGTCTTGACAAGGTTAATATTATCTTGACGGGGTAAATATTATCTTGACAGGATCAATATTGTCTCGACAAGGTAAATATTATCTTGACAGGGTAAATATTATCTTCTTAATTATGTTAAATATCTTGACAGGGTAAATGTTGTCTTGGCAGGGTCAATATTGTCTTGACAAGGTAAATATTATCTTGACAGGGTAAATGTTGTCATGGCAGAGTCAATATTGTCTTGACAAGGTAAATATTATCTTGGCAAGGTAAATATTATCTTGACAAGGTAAATATTATCTTGATAGTTTTCCATAAGGGGTCAGGGGGTGGGTGGGGCTAATAAGGTTAAAATTGGGAATTTTCACAAGATTCCTCTCAATAACCTTTCAGTCAAACTAGTTCATATTTGATATAAATTATCTTTAAATCAGCAAGGATTAAAGAGTTTGCATATCAAGAGGCTGGGATATATTGGAGCCCTGTAATGTGTTTTTACTTTTATATAGGAATATTATAGGGAAAACTGATTATTTTCATTTTCGTATCCATGTGTACAAAAAACTTATTTTTAAAATCTAAAGCATTTCTGCTCATAACAAATCCCTAAGAGTGGGTGATTGAAGTGGGAATTTAAAGTATTTCCTTTTCATTACAATTAAGCTTTTGTTCAGTGTAGGTGTGGTGGGGGTATTTATCCATGTAAGTTGTTAAGTGGACCCAAAAGAGGGTGAATATTGTGAAATTTCAAAAAGTGCTATGGCCACTATGAGTCAGTAGAGCGTCCGCATGCCCTCTTAGGCCTCTTGTTCAGTAATCAAAATGAGAGGTGCTATTATATGGTTCTCATACACCTACCAAATTAACTCTGTATACCGACTGCAGCATCAACTGCCTTGTTGGCATCATACTTTGTAAAACCATTTACATACTATTTCTTTCATGAATCATTTATAAACTTATCTGTATATTTCTGTTATTTCAGTATACCAGCTGTGAGCTGCAATTGTCAGGCTCCCTGTACCAGTCTTCTAGTTTGAGAAGTCGGAGGCACAGAACCATATCTAAGTCACTCACTCCATCTATAAACAGTGCCTTCAGTTCACTGTCATCTGCCAATTCTATGCCTGTAAGTCACTCACTCCATCTATAAACAGTGCCTTCAGTTCACTGTCGTCTGCCAATTCAACGCCTGTAAGTCACTCACTCCATCTATAAACAGTGCCTTCAGTTCACTGTCGTCTGCCAATTCTACGCCTGTAAGTCACTCACTCTATCTATAAACAGTGCCTTCAATTCACTGTCGTCTGCCAATTCTACGCCTGTAAGTCACTTGCTCTATCTATAAACAGTGCCTTCAGTTCACTGTCGTTTGCCAATTCTACGCCTGTAAGTCACTAACTCCATCTATAAACTGTGCCTTCAGTTCACTGTCATCTGCCAATTCTACACCTGTAAGTCACTCACTCCATCTATAAACAGTGCCTTCAGTTCACTGTCGTCTGCCAATTCAACGCCTGTAAGTCACTCACTCCATCTGTAAACAGTGCCTTCAGTTCACTGTCATCTGCCAACTCTACACCTGTAAGTCACTCACTCCATCTATAAACAGTGCCTTCAGTTCACTGTCATCTGCCAACTCTACACCTGTAAGTCACTCACTCTATTTATAAACAGTGCCTTCAGTTCACTGTCGTCTGCCAGTTCTACAACTGTAAGTCACTAACTCCATCTGTAAACAGTGCCTTCAGTTCACTGTCGTCTGCCAATTCTACACCTGTAAGTCACTCACTCCATCTATAAACAGTGCCTTCAGTTCACTGTCATCTGCCAATTCTATGCCTGTAAGTCACTCACTCCATCTGTAAACAGTGCCTTCAGTTCACTGTCGTCTGTCAATTCTACACCTGTAAGTCACTCACTCCATCTATAAACAGTGCCTTCAGTTCACTGTCATCTGCCAATTCTATGCCTGTAAGTCACTCACTCCATCTGTAAACAGTGCCTTCAGTTCACTGTCGTCTGTCAATTCTACACCTGTAAGTCACTCACTCCATCTATAAACAGTGCCTTCAGTTCACTGTCGTCTGCCAATTCTACACCTGTAAGTCACTCACTCCATCTATTAACAGTGCCTTCAGTTCACTGTTGTCTGCCAATTCTACACCTGTAAGTCACTCACTCCATCTATAAACAGTGCCTTCAGTTCACTGTCATCTGCCAATTCTATGCCTGTAAGTCACTCACTCCATCTGTAAACAGTGCCTTCAGTTCACTGTCGTCTGTCAATTCTACACCTGTAAGTCACTCACTCCATCTATAAACAGTGCCTTCAGTTCACTGTCATCTGCCAATTCTATGCCTGTAAGTCACTCACTCCATCTGTAAACAGTGCCTTCAGTTCACTGTCATCTGCCATTTCTATGCCTGTAAGTCACTCACTCCATCTATAAACAGTGCCTTCAGTTCACTGTCATCTGCCAATGCTATGCCTGTAAGTCACTCACTCCATCTGTAAACAGTGCCTTCAGTTCACTGTCATCTGCCATTTCTATGCCTGTAAGTCACTCACTCCATCTATAAACAGTGCCTTCAGTTCACTGTCGTCTGCCAATTCTAATCCTGTAAGTCACTCACTCTATCTATAGACAGTGCCTTCAGTTCACTGTCATCTGCAAATTCTAGGCCTGTAAGTCACTAACTCCATCTATAAACTGTGCCTTCAGTAGTTAAACCCCATTCAAACAATAAAAAATAAAGTATTAACAGAGTTATATACCTTTCTGAATTTTGGTCACATTAAATTTCATTTGATGGTTGTATCTTATAATGCACTGGACCTTGGTTTCTGAATGTCTTTAATCATGTAGATATGCAATTCTTACTTGTAAAGGTGTGACCATTACTTATCAAATCTTACAACACAATACCTTTGGGTGTGCTGCACATAGAATATTTTGTGAAAGTATCAAAATACCGTAGTATAATGAGTAATCCCACATTTTGAATAGAAAAAACAAAGCAATGTTCCAACATGAATATAACTTCAGTTGTCCTGTTCTATGAATGAGTGCACATTTAGAGAAAATAATTATGGAATACATGTAAATGTTAACAGAATAAAATGCAAAGTTAATTTTGTAAATGAAGCTTATTTACTTTAGCATTTGTTGATATATTGACATAAACATATTTTATACAATTGATTGATTGAATATTTATCATCAGTTTTATGCCTTTTAGGACTAACGGAGAATCAGTCAGCTAAACCACTCTTTTCTGGGATCTTGTAAGGTAACCAGTATTCAAGCGCACCCCATCTCAAATAGTAACTGGTAACTTTCCCACTTGAATCACCAGTGAGAGATGAATGATGATAACATACAATATCATATCTCGCTCATCACAGTGACTGTGGCTGGACAGGGATTCCAACTGACGACCCCTGGATTGATAGTCAGATGAGATCGAGCATGGCTATTTTATGCAAAAAGACAATAATATTTCATTGGAAAAAACAAATCCTGTCCGTTTTTTTATTTATAACACAGAGATGAAGGTTCTAACACAGTGCCCGATTAGCTCAGTCTGTAGCACAGATGACTATCAATCCAGGGGCCGTGAGTTCGAATTCCGGCCTGGCAACAGTCTCCATGATGATAGATAAACAACATTGTGTCTCATTATCATTTGTATCTCACCGCTGATTCAAGTGGGGAAGTTATCAGTTACATACAGAGATGGGGTTTGCTCAAGTACTGGTTAACCTTTCTCAGGATCCCAGGAAACTGTGGTTAGGTCAACTGATTGTCTTTTATCCCACGGCGGCATAAAAATGACGTTAAATATTCATTCTATCTAACACAGTGTATCAACTGTTCTAACGAGAATCAAATAAAAAATTATTCTCATTTATCTTTGGCAGGCATTGGTTCCTGGTGTGATCCACACTCAACCTTCCATCCCAGAAGGCAACTCCAACCAAGGTGGAAAAACACACAGAGTGACAACATTTCCAGTGCAGGAGGACACAAGCCATCCAAATGACCCAAAATCTCCACAGAATCTTTCGGACAGAAGGCCAAGTTCTGATCCAGTCAACATATCCCAGAGTTCAGTCCTAAGTGGGTCTTACCTTGGTGACATGGCGCGAACATTAGGTCACTATGATGATGCATCTTTGTTGTGTTTCACAAATCTGAGACATAGTAGCTCCCTGCCTAACATGAATGACAATGATAGACATAAAGAAATAGCTCCAAAATCTTCATTAAATGCTCAAACTAAAAAAACAGGAATTTCTTCTGAAGCCGGGAAACCAGGTTCTGCTTTCAAGCCCGTAGTGCGGCAGATATCGCATCAAGGGAACATATCCCCGGAAATTACCAGTATTTTAAGTGATCCCCTCGATAAAAATCCTGTGTATGACACCGATGATACTTGTACTTTGACAGACGACTCCGGATCACCAGACGGTGATTATAATTTTCCGCCATTGGAGGAAATGAAATCATCCACTCCTGTCTGTAATCCTGACATTCAGACGGTGACAGTAATATCTGACATTGCGGGCAGCAGTTCAGTTGTAAGACCTATGCCCATGGGATCTAATCAGGTTTCCTCCATCAAAAATCAAAAGTCGAAACAAGCAAGCTCAACGGAAAAAGTATTGAATAGGCAAAGTAACCATCTTAACCAAAAATCATTTAAATCAAATGACATGACAGACAGTCATGAAAAAAATGGTAGTCAAGCAGACGACAAACATTTATATGCGGAGGGAAATGTTTACGACTCTTTCACCGACTCTCTTAATTCACATTTCACAACGTCAATCAGAAACACTCCAGATCATACAGTTGCTCTGCTACCGATATCCAGTTCAGCAGTTGATGTTATTGTAATATTGCAAAGGATTGTGGGATTTGGAAAAGCTTTAAGCCGGACTTTGGCTCCATTTCGAGTTGGATCTGACTCAGACACGTCTAACCTAATGTCGTCTGGTGGCAGCAAAGAAGGGGAGTTTCATTTACCACCTCTTAATTCAAAATGTCGACAGAAAATGTACGACAATTTCCTGAGTGTAAGTATCTACATGCTCACATGGAACTTTTAAGAACTGTTTATTGTTTGCGATGTATGTTTCAGCCAAAACTTATTAAACCTTTGGTAACACATTTAAATATGTCATATATTTACATTTTTTCTGTAATCGCTCCAAATAAACTATATGTATATGAATTTACTGCATTTGACAGAGTTAAAAAGAGCCAGTTTGCATTTCATTGGTTGTACCACCTTGTTTTGCTGGTAAGACATCATATTTTCGTGGTATTCATGTGATGTTCGCCATACTCATTCAGTTTTTTGAAAATGTCTCTGTTCGAATCATGACACTGGCTTTGTGGTTTAATGCATAACAGTCTGCTTTTTCAAAATATAAAAATGGCAAAATAATGTAATAGTTTTATCTAAAACAGAAAATAATTTTTTTTAGTATTTGAAGATTTTGAGAGAGAAATATTAATTTTCTGAGATTAAATAACAAGCTAGTATTTTCCTGATATTCATGATATTTCAGCCATTTTTCACTGCTATTCAATGGTGTTTGTTAATTAATGCTGGTACTTACAAATTATAATGGGTGGCAGAGCAGTAGTTTAGTGCTTGGAGTATTGATCACTCACCTCAGAGATTATGTTAGATCCCCAGCATGGCCTGACGTCTCTCAAAAAAACCAAAAACTATCAGTACTGGTTCTACCAAGGAAGTGGACTCGATAGCAGTTAAGAAAGCTTTTAGCTTTCTTTGCATTCAAGCTCAAATAAATTAGTATGAACTAAGCAGGCAACATCACTGTTTATGTGTCTGAAAGGATTTGAGTTATATTTAAGACAAAAACTGTCACCTAGTACAGTTAAAATAATTTCATAGACTGCAACCAAAGGCAAGGGGCTATTTTATAGACTACAATGGAAGGCAAGGGGCTATTTTATAGACTACAATGGAAGACAAGGAGCTATTTTATAGACTACAACAGAAGGCAAGGGGCTATTTTATAGACTACAATGGAAGGCAAGGGGCTATTTTATTGACTACAATGGAAGGCAAGGGGCTATTTTATAGACAACAATGGAAGGCAAGGGGCTATTTTATAGACTACAATGGAAGACAAAGAGCTATTTTATAGACTACAACAGAAGGCAAGGGGCTATTTTATAGACTACAATGGAAGGCAAGGGGCTATTTTATTGACTACAATGGAAGGCAAGGGGCTATTTTATAGACTACAATGGAAGGCAAGGGGCTATTTTATAGACTACAACAGAAGACAAGGAGCTATTTTATAGACTACAACAGAAGGCAAGGGGCTATTTTATAGACAACAATGGAAAGCAAGGGGCTATTTTATAGACTACAATGGAAGGCAAGGGGCTATTTTATAGACTACAATGGAAGGCAAGGGGCTATTTTATAGACTACAATGGAAGGCAAGGGGCTATTTACAAGCAATCACACCAGACTGCTGTGTTATGTAACAAGTTATAACCACTTAGACAAATCATGCTCAAAGTCTTCATGCGGATAAAGTATTCATTGCTCAAGGAAGCAACACACAGCCGTGGTTGAGGATCAAACCCACGACCCTCTGATCTTGGGTCTGATAATCTACCACTGGTACACATCAATTGTAAAACACAATTCATCATGGTTGGCGACTTCATTCATTTAAACATGTGATAAATTAAATTAACTGTGCAAGTTACAATATAAAGTGATACACTTAGACCTCATTATAACGTAGTAGCCGGGATTCACGGAATGAAACTGCGTTGTACGCGGAACTGCGTTATAAATATCCAAAGGTGCACTGCACTATATTATTTGGCAATACTGTTTCCGGTCGAAGTACCTTAAACAGATATGCAGTAATGTGATAAATATGACAGACCATTGTTTGTCGGCGTAAATCAATTAACAGCGATGTTTAATAATAAGAACTTTATCATTTCAGTCTGAATTATGAAGGTGTAATTGTGGAACAAATACATTGTCACAGTTTGGGAAAAAAAAAAGAGCTTACAAACACTTAGCGATTAAGTTGAGATTTTCGAGCAATTCATCTATTATTATATCACAAGTTTTTAATGAATCAGGTTGAATATATCAATTTTAAATTTGGGAGCCATAGAAAAACCGCATTATAACGAGTTTCGCGTTATATCAGACCACGTTATAACGGGACCTGAGTGTATATTTAATCAACTTAATACTGATATTCCATGTGAAAGTCTACTTGATTATTAATAAGTAATTAGTGCAATTAATTTCTATGATAATTGATTGATTGCTGCTATATATCATGCTAACAACACAAAGGACCACAATGGAAATAAGAGTTTACTCTTTTTTGTGTTATCCTTGGTGGTGGTGTGCATGCCATGGCCCACTATGCCTCATGTACGTAATAATTTTATTTTAATGTACATGTGGTTTTAATTGTCCATGTATGCATTCATAAATCTATCTATCTGTCTATTCCTGAGTAGTAATATTTGGCATATATTAATAAAGTGGCTCAAGACACAAAGCCCGTGTGGTTCCGGCAAAGAATATAATCACTGTCGATCTTTGCAGAGGGGTAGGAATCCTCCAAATTGATGTTCATTTTATCATTTTTGTCATGTTCACTATTGTGGTTAAATTATCAACCCCTGTGTGGTTCCAGGGAGCCATATGAGTGATGGCAAGAATAGGATAACTGTGGCATGTAGTAAGAAGCAACAATTTGAGTAATACGATAGAATTTGCTGAAACTCTGCAGTTCTGCAGGTATCAAGGTTCTAGGTTCATTCTGCATATTCATTTGTTGATGTATCTTTTAATCTGTATATTAATTTGTTGTTTTTTGTACATGTAGAGTGAACCTGGAATCTTTCTTCCTGTTGGCATTGAATAACCTATGTGTTGGTATGCCATAAAACCCCATTCATTCATTCAAGACACAACACATTTGTAACCTATAAGTCGTTGTAAATAATATTAAATCACATTGAAATGAAATCTACATTGTGGGCAGTAAAAGTAAAGAGTTAGTTTATTATAGTACACCTCTATTGAAAGGGCCAGCCACACTGGGTTTATGAGACACCTTTATATTGTACACAGGTACTTCCTGAATGCTGTCCTTGCCAGGAGTCAGGCTGTTAGATATTCAATACTCCTCAATTTAACTAGCTGCTGGGTGAGCAACAGGCTGCATCTGAAAAAAAGTGCTTCCACCAAGATTGAACCTTTAACCTTTCACTTCTGTGGCAGATGCCTTAACCACTAGGCCACAGAAGACAGTATGTATTGCTGTAGGAGAATATGACCCCTTGAAACCTTTTCTATTTTACAGGCAATATGTTCAACTGTATGTTTGTATGCTGACAACATGCTATGTATGGACCTGTGTGGTACGTCACAGTCAATTGCTAGAAAACTGGCAGGACCTAGGGTTTGTACATATACTGCAATAAACTTTCCTCAACTTAGGCTTTTATCACAGCAAAATCTTAAAAACCTGTTTCCTTTTTGGAAAGTGGCATTACTCTTGCAAATGAATGAAAGGCATCTTATAAAGCAAATAAGACAAAAGATAAGATTAACTTTCTGTGGTTTTTATTGGTATGTTAAAGAGTTAAGATCAATGAAAATATCAAATTTGTAAATGTTTAGAAAAAATGCAATAATTTCTTGAATACAGTCTAACCTGTCTTAACCCTTTACTTCATAAAGACGCCTTTGGACACCTCAAACAAAGACGCCTTTGGACACCTCTAATATAGAAGGCTTTTGAATTATTGGGTGAATTATGTTTATATTAACTGACAGAGTGGAAAACAGTGCAGGAAGTGTTCAGATTGCTCGTTACGAGCAATCTGAACTCTTCCTGCACTGTTTTCAAAGGCCTTCTGTAATTGGTATCTATGGAGTAAAGGGTTAAGCAGTCGGTCAAGGGAAGTCGCAAAAGTTGCATTTAAAACAGGTTGTTGCTTAATACAAATTAATTTGATATGAAAGAAAAGAAATGGGAAATAGCAAATGTGGCTGCTTAAGACAAGTGGCTGCTTAATAGAGGTGAGCGCTTACACAGGTTTGACTGTACAGGACTTTTAGACAGTAATATTTGAGTTAAATATCCCTGTATAGTTATGTGTTCATACATGTAGGTGTAAAGTTTGAATTGATGTGTTTCATCAAGTGTCCCTTTAAAAAATCTTTGTTTTCTCAAGTGTCCCTTTAAAAAATCTGTGTTTTCTCCTCTCCACGCAGCTCATCCAGTACTTACAGACTCAGCAGAGAAGTGGTCTGATGTGGGGATGTCGGCATAACCTCGCAGGAAATACAAACTGCTTTGAATACCTCAATAAAAAAACTCATCTACTCTGTGACCGACATGAGCCAATCACACAAGATGTAAGTATTTGTCATTTGAGATACTGGCCGTTGTCAGCAAATCTCGACTTTGCAGATGAACATCATAGCTCAGTTGACCATCATGTACTTTCTATGAAATTTTTACCAAATCATTTGGACCCAATGATTTCATTGGCATTCAACACTCACCAAGACTACTGGCTCCAGTTTTATCAACATGTTTAAGTACAAATTTAATACTAAAATCTAAGAAAAGCATCTTGGTGATCCTGATTTTAGACTGGCTCCAAAAGAACTGCACTTGGTTTCATTGACATTGGTTAATGCATAATAAAGTAACCAGTCAAAAATAAGTGAAGTTTATAAGTATTTAATTAAAACTTAGGAAAATTTTAGTGAAGCAGGTCTGGTACCAAACTCCCCCCTTTTCAGTGTTATTTACCATTTAAATGATTTTTTCTCTGAACACAGGGAAGATATTTATTGAAAAATGGTTACCATATTCCTTTTGATGTTTTATTTTTGTACCCATAACCCATTATGGTCTTCCTCACTAGATTGATTGATTGATTGATTGATTGATTGATATATTATTTAGCATCATTTTTATGCCATTGAGGGTAACAGGCAAGTCCTGGGATCCTGGAATGTTAACGAGTTCACAAGCAGACCCATTTCTGCAAGTAACTTATAATTTTTCCACTTGATAATTGCTGAGAGATAAATGATAATGAGACATATTGTTGTAAATGTATAACAACTGTCACTGAGACTGGTTGGGCAGGGATTCAAACTCATGACCCCTGGATTGATGGTCAGATGTGCTACTGACTGAGCTAACCTGGCTTGGCATCTGTCACTGGAAATACAGTGTGTTTAAAAAAAACCCCACCTCAAACAACATCCGACTTCAATGATAATTGACATTATTTGCATGATCCCTGGAGTTAACATTTTTAAGCAGGGCCTGATTAGCTCGGTCTTTAGTGTGTCTGACTATCAAGCCAGGGGTTGTGAGTCTGACTCCGATAAATAACTTCTGAAAGTGTCTATGTGTATAATTAAGATTTGGTGTGTAACTGTAAAGTTATAATATACAAATTATGTTTGATATTTGTCAGGAGTTGTGGCCCATTTTTTTAACTAAATGTTTAGATTCCAATGAATAACTCTAAAGTGAAAGTGTCTATGGATTTAATTGATATTTGGTTGTTTAATTTAAACTTATTTATTTTACTTACATCTTATCAAATCATGCTTTAAGTCTTACTGGGTATAACCAGTAATAAGCATATGCGGAAAAAGTGTCTTGCTCAAGGATACCACACATAGCTGCGGCGGAGGATTAAACCCATGACCCTCCAATCATGGGTTCGGTGCTCTACCACTGGACCATGCTCTCCACCATATTTGGTTGCTAGCTGTATAATAATAAAAAAATACAGGTCAAGTTTGATACTTGTCAATGTTGGTTAAATTTTACAGTAGTTATTGCTCCTTTCCAACATTAATATTTGTTTTTTGTTTTTTTTCATTTTCATATTGGCCTACTTGTTCCTCATTGAGGTGAGGTAAAGACACAGTTCAGTTAGTGTGGAATGCAAGTTCTGCCATTTTGTTTAAAAGTTTCTTTCTACATGTATTGATGAGATACAACATTATTGTGGAAGAGATGAAAAAGAATAATGAGGAAAGAATTAAAATTAAAAGTAAAAAAAACATCCGGAAGATAACACTATGATACTATAACATTGATAAAACTGGGTAATATTCAATTAAAATATATGTTATATACAAAATAGGCATATTGTACTGTAAATTTAAAAAAAAATATTTTAATTTTATTAATTAGATGTGCACCAGGGTGAACAATGTAACAGCCATGTTGTCATGTCTAGACTGGTATCATCGTCGCCTTGGTAATGTGTTTGGCATACTCGGCGATCTCTCAGTAAGACAGCCGAGAAGCAGTCTGCAGATGTCTATAAATAGCACAGAAATACTCAGAAGTGGTTGGTATATTAATAGGAATTTGTTCTTTACTAATAGACTATTCAAAGAGAATGCAGAACAAATATGATGAAAATACAGATGTAGTTATCTGTAAAAAATTCATGAAAAAAAGATTAGATCTATACTGTGTCAGGTTCATGAAAAAAAGATTAGATCAATACCATGACAGATTCATGAAAAAAAGATTAGATCTATACTGTGACAGATTCATCAAAAAAAGATTAGATATATACCATGACAGATTCATGAAAAAAAGATTAGATCTATACTGTGACAAATTCATGAAAAAAATATTAGATCTATAACATGACAGATTTGAAAAAAAGATTAGGTCTATACCGTGACAGTTTCATGAAAAAAAAGATTAGATCTATACCGTGACAGTTTCATGAAAAAAAGATTAGGTCTATACCATGATGGATTCATGAAAAAAAGATTAGATCTGTACCATGACAGATTCATGAAAAAAAGATTAGATCTATACTGTGAAAGATTCATGAAAAAAAGATTATTAGATCTATACCGTGACAGTTTCATGAAAAAAAGATTAGGTCTATACCATGATGGATTCATGAAAAAAGGATTAGATCTATACTGTGTCAGGTTCATGAAAAAAAAGATTAGATATATACCATGACAGATTCATGAAAAAAAGATAAGATCTATACTGTGACAGATTCATGAAAAAAAGATTAGATCTATAACATGACAGATTTGAAAAAATGATTAGGTCTATACCGTGACAGATTCATCAAAAAAAAGATTAGATCTATACCATGACAGATTCATGAAAAAAAGATGAGATTTATACTGTGAAAGATTCATGAAAAAAAAGATTAGATCTTTACCGTGACAGTTTCATGAAAAAAAGATTAGCTCTATACTATGATGGATTCATGAAAAAAAGATTAGATCTGTACCATGACAGATTCATGAAAAAAAATTAGATCTATACCGTGAAAGATTCAGGGTTTCATGGCTGGTGGTGTTTGTGAAAGTGGGAGAGGAAATCATGATTTTAGGAGGACATTTAAAATTTTAGTGGGGGTGAGGGGTCATCATGACACTGAATTTTCTGGCATTGTAGGACTCCCTGGATTTGGTGGTTTGGAAAAAAAGTCTTGTATAATCTACAATATGCAATGACCTTGACATCTGGGCAGTTTCATTATTCACTTCACAGAGTATCCAAAATAAATCTGAAAAGATGTCAGAGTAAAGTAATTCATTTTTTACTCTGGTGCCACTAAGCTACTTCATAATGTGCTGCAATCTAGTCTCTGTTTAAGGGTGTCCATGGTATCAGATGTCCAAGGTATCAGGTGTCCATGGTGTCAGGTGTCCATGGTATCAGATGTCCATGGTATAAATGTCCATAGTATCAGGTGTCCATGATATCAGGTGTTCATAGTATTAGGTGTCCATGGTATCACATGTCCATGGTATCAGATGTCTATGGAATCAGATGTCCATGGTATCAGATGTCCATGGTAGCAGATGTCCATGGAATCAGGTGTCCATGGTATCAGGTGTCCATGGTACCAGGTGTCCATGGTACCAGATGTTCATGGTATAAATGTCCTTGGTATCAGGTGTCCATGGTATCAGGTGTCTATGGTATCAGGTGTCCATGGTATCAGGTGTCCATGGTACCAGATGTTCATGGTATAAATGTCCTTGGTATCAGGTGGCCATGGTATCAGGTGTCTATGGCATCAGGTGTCCATGGTATCAGGTGTCCATGGTATCAGATGTCCATGGTACAGATGTCCATGGTATCAAATGTCCATGGTATCAGATATCCATGGTATAAATGTCCATGGCATCAGATGTCGTTTATGAAGTGTGGTATCAGATGCCCATGGTATCAGGTGTCCGTGGTATCAGGTGTCCATGGATCAGGTGTCCATGGTATCAGGTGGCCATGGTATCAGGTGTCCATGGTACCAGATGTTCATGGTATAAATGTCCTTGGTATCAGGTGTCAGTGGTATCAGGTGTCCATGGTATCAGATGTCAATGGTACCAGATGTCCATGGTATTAGAAGTCCATGGTACCAGATGCCATGGTACTAGATGTCAATGGTATCAGATGACCATGGTATCAGATGCCCATGGTATCAGATGTCCATGGTTCTAGATTTCAATGGTATCAGATGTCCATGGTATCAGATGTCCATGGTATCAGGTGTCCATGGTATCAGATGTCCATGATAGCAGATGTACATGGTATCAGATGTCCATGGTATCAGATGTCCATGGTATAAATGTCCATGGTATTGGGTGTCCATGGTATCAGGTGTCCATGATAGCAGTTGTCCATGGTATCAGATGTCCATGGTATCAGGTGTCCATGGTATCAGGTGTTCATGATAGCAGATGTCCATGTTATCAGATGTCCATGATATTAGATGTCCATGGTATAAATGTCCATGGTATCAGGTACACATGGTATTAGATGTCCATGGTATCAGGTGACCATGGTATCAGATGTCCATGGTACCAGATGTCCATGGTATTAGGTGTCCATGGTACTAAATGTCCATGGTATCAGGTGCCCAATGTATCAGATGTCCATGGTATCAGGTGTCCATGGTACTAGATGTCAATGGTATCAGGTGTCCATGGTATCAGATGTTTCCAAATACATCTGTATCAAATACATTTCCATTTCCATATGTTTATAACACAAAGACTGAATAAACAGATCCTTATTGATAGTCATTTGTGAAGTGTTCGGTAAATTTTAAACTATTTTATTTCATGTCCAGGCTCCAGCTTAAAGAAAATACTTAGTTGAGTACAGTTTTTACAAATAGATATATATGTACTACTCAAAATGATATTCATAGCTTAAGTAGAATAATTTGAGACTGCTGATCATCCGTTAGCCTGCAATGGCATAAATATGACACTAAATATTAAAAAACAGGACTAACAAATATGCACGGTGGTACTAACAAATAATGTACTGTGGATTATAGTAATGCTTTGATAATCTGCAAAGTAATTGAAAAACAATTGTATGAAGTGATGTAGTAGCTAGCAGTCTTGAATAGTAAAGTTGTGTTATTAGATGATTGAATTGTTTTCTTTGGTTAATTTTTATCATGTGTTATCATATTTTTAGATTTCATATTTGTGGACAGTTATGGGTATGACCCCGTTTATGACAAGTCAGAGGTTATGGAGACTTGTTCTCAGTTGTGCCCAAGTTTGAAGGGTGGTAGAGAGGACAATGGTCTGGTAACCAGTCCCGTAGATACAGACAAGGACCATCTGATGGCTATACTACGGGCTCAGTGTCGGATTATGGCATATAGGGTAAGATTGAAAATTAAGTCTTCAAACTATTATTGCCTCCTTAATGCATGTTGCTTTACACTGAGACCATTTCTTTGAGTCCATGTTTTTTTTATAATTGAGAATTAACAAAGTTTATGGCACTGGTGCAGAATTCATTGTCTGCTATTACAGTTGGCATCTTTTTTAGGAAAATGTCTGTCTTAAGTATTTCTGATGTTTTTCTGAATATTTAGCATCATTTTATGCCATCGAAGGCTAACAGATGATCAGCTAATCTAATAGATCTTTCCTGGGATCCTGGAAGATTAACCAGTACGTGAGTACACCCATCTCGACAAATGACTGATCACTTTCCTTCTTGAATCAGCGGTGAGAGATGAATGACAATGTGAAGCAATGTTGTATATAAATCGTAACGGAGACTGGCCATATGAGGATTTGAACTCGTGACTCCTGGATTGAAAGTCAGAAGCACTACTGACTGAGCTAGCCGTACCCATTCTGACATTTAAGAAAAAAACACACAAGTTAACACTTGACCTCAAACATTAAATTTCATACTTTCCAATATATTTTTTTCCTGTCCATCTGTCTGTCTATCAGACTGCCTGTCAATCTGTCTGTCTGTCTGTCTGTCCATCAGGAAGTATTAAACAGATATGCATCTTTGATTTTTAGAAAAAAAATCTTTTTTTTCTTGCAAATCCTAAATTGGATGACAGAGTTCATATCGAGGGGTGAAAAAGGTCTATGTGTTTCTTTATTTATATGCACTTACACCTTTTTTGCATTAACCCCCTCAATATGTTTTTTTTTTTATAAACAATTACTTGTTTCAGTTATTTTCACAAGTGGTATTTACACTGAGACTACTGATCATTTTGTAAAAACATGTAGAAATTTTTTCTGAAACATGCAATGTTTATTTTGCTTTCTATTTCAGTTAAATGTGTTTGTTCGTGATGCCTTGCCTGTGTTGCTGACCCTTAAAGCTCCAAATATATCTTTAGATGTGGGGCTCAAACCTGTGACTGACTTTCTGTCTAGCTATATCACGACCCTGCATGGTTGGCTGTACAAGGAGAGTTTCAGGAGAGTACTGGAATGTCTATGGATATTCATTGTTCAGGTAGTTACATCATCGGATACCCACACATAATCCATTCCAATACTCTCCATTTATCACCAGTGGGATATTACACTAGTTTTGCTTCGTTTCTACCAAGACAAGATGCAACCATATGATTGGTTCCTTCACGATTTCATGAAGGGAACGATATCCAATCGCAATGCTAGTTTCATGCCAACACTATTTTGATAAAACATTAACGTTAGCTGTATTTTGTTTTGTTCTGTTCAAATAAAATGACGCGGAGCTAGCGTAATTTCCCCAAGGGTGATAAGTGGAGAGTATGGGAATGAATTACGCGTGGATTATCCGACAATGAGGTAGTTACTACTTTGTAAATTTGTACTTGCTGGCATTATGTACTGTAGTTATACTTTGTTGTATACTTTGATTTGGAAAACAGACTTCTGCTACATGTATGCTGGAAAACATATAATGACTTTTCTAGACAAGACAGTCCAATGGTTTATTTAAACACCATTAGTCACTGTATTTAAAGATAGTCAAATATAACAAAGTTAAACTGATTCTTGTTGCTTATCTCCCTTTATTTATAGTGAGCAAGAACATGTGAGATCTTATAGTAACATGTAAGATTAAAAAAAAAAAAAAAAAAAAGACAGATACTAACATTAAAAATAGTAACCACAAACTTATTATACCCTCAGATACAAAGTATATGGGGGCTATATAGGAGTCACGCTCGTCTGTGTGTTGGTCTGTCCATCCTTTTGTCTGTCTGTGGACAATTTTTGTGAGTGCTATTTCTCAGCAACAATTGGCCAGAATTCAGTGAAACTTCACAAGGGTGATTGGTACCAAGCTTAGATGTACATACTGTCGGCATGTTGCCCGAGAGTAGTTTTTCAATAAGTTATGGCCCTTTGGATTTTTCATACATATTTTTTCTGCCTGTGGACAATTTTTGTGATCGCTGTTTCTCAGCAACCATTAGCTGGAAAGCAATGAAACTTGGGTGACTGGTACCAAGCCTAGTTGTGCATATTGTCGGCATGTTGAGCGGGAATAAGTTTTCAATGAGTTATGGTCCTTTGAATTTTTCATACATATTTTTTGTTGTTGCTATTTCTTGGCTTGAATTCAGTGACACTTTACAAAAGTGATTGGTTACTCTAATTGGTACACTGTGTTTAAGTGAGCAGCAAAAGGGTGCAATAATTGTGTCAGGGCGCCATCTGGGGGTGTTCATCACCTTCAGTGATATTTCTGGTTTGTTTCATATACAGAGGATCTTACATAAGTGTTTGTGTATTATTGAATTTATTAAACGAGTTTGCTAAAATATATTATTGGAGGTTTTGAGTGTAATATCATTTTTATCAATAAGTTTAATAAATATAATAATAAATGAGCAGGAAGATAAGATTCTGAAAAATGGTATATGTCATGTAAAAAAAAAGAAATATAAAAAAAAATTGTTTTTCCACGATTTTATAAATAACTTTTTTGTCTTTATTAATTTCTGTCAGTTATTATATAACGTCTCAAAATAATGTAATTTTACCATGACAATTCAACATTATTTAGATGTTCTGGCAATTTAGAAAGTAGCTTGGCAGTTAACATATGAGAGCCGAGCTGTAATGAAAACACTGATTGATGAATCAAGAGGTCACATGACAAACCTGTTTATATTACAGTGGTTATCCGACACTGATCATACTGTTATATAGCAACAATGACTTTTGTTGATGTACTACCAATGTTTGCACAAAGTAATCATGTTTTCAATGGTTTGCTTTCTACATCACCAGGATTTTGAGATGGAGCTTGGTAAACTGGAGAGATCAACTGAAGATACAGAAATCGGGAGTCACATTTTGTTACAAGCTCTCTCAGTAAGTATAGCATGATTTTGTACAGTCTGATTAAGTAAGGGTGCTCAAGAGCAGATTTTTTATTATTGTTGTATTTGAAGGAGATGTAAAACAATATCATAAAATGGTTTCTTGTAAAGTAATTTAATAAATCTACGAACTCACTTAAATATCTATTTTTAGATCACCTGAGACTTTGTCTCAAGGGACCTTTTGTCCCTCCTCGTGCGTTGTGTGCCGTGCGTCCATAAACATTTGACATTTTCGACTTCTCAAAAATAGTAAACTCAATTGTAATGAAATTTTGCAGCTTTGGTACCTAAGGGTGAATCAAAAGTGTGAATTGCATGGTCCTTACACCCCTGAGGCCTTAGGGGCAGGGCCAAAACTGCCAAATTCAAAGTAAACTTTGAAATTCTTCTTCTTATTATAGGACACACTGGCAAACAAATGGCAAGCATGATTATAGACATATATGAATAACTTGAATAAATTGTGAATTGCATGTCCCTGAGTCTCAGGGTTTGGCCCTGGGTGTGGGGCCTTGATGGGGCCTACTATACTAAATCTATATTTTTAAATAAGAAATATTTACAAAAAATGTTATATCTTATGACTGAATAGACTTATGTAAACGTTTTTTGGATAATCAGGTGACCATTAAGGCCCATGGGCCTCTTGTTTCCTTTTATCCATAATTATATTGTATTGCTTCTTGGTATTATCCTTTTACATTTTATTTATGTCCATAATGAGTGTTTCTTAAAAGAATACTTTTGTGCAAGAAAAATTACATGTATTGATAACCTTAGGCCGAAAAAATAAAACATTACTGAAATAATAAAAAAATAAAACAGTACTGAATTAATAAAAAAATAAAACTGTCTCATGAAATTTTAACTTTGTAAAAAAGGCATGACGTATTTAATTTATGTATATATGTTTTTGTTAACAGCATCTTTTGAAGTTTATGAACAGTCAAGATGAAAGCTTGAGACGAGAATTGCTTCTTTCCCAAGCTGTAAGTTAATGACGACTTTTTGCCTCATATGGTTATCTGTCTTTTACAATCTTTAGGCCATTATAAATTAATTGCTAGATTATCATCCAAATTTTTCTTTAAAGGGGTGAGGTACCTTTTTTTTTATGAAAATAAAAAGGGTAAGGGTGGCATAAATTAGTGGGAGGACGGAGATGATAATCTAGCAATTTATTTATTATGGTCTTGTGTAATTTACTTCCTCTATTTCGTAAAATTTGTTTTTGCGAATCGATTTATTGTATTCATATCCCTTTTACTTTAACTCAAATAATTAATTTAATACATGTATAATCAACAAATGTTTGTAGTTTCTCTGATTAACCTTGGGGAGGGGAGGAGGGGGGGTGAAAGTATTATAGCAAAATTGTATAGTTTTTTCACCCATGCGTGAAAATATTATACGGGTGGAAAAAACTTCATTTTAAATGTTACATTATCATTTATATACAGTTGTAGAAATAACAGAGATTATGTTTTGTAGGAAGACGTATCATTCAGACTGAGTTTATATGCTATGCCAGTATCTCAACTCATAGCAATATACAGGAGACTTAACCAGGATGTAAGTCACATTTAATATACACAAGGCGCCAGCAGGGGCCAAAAAAGAGATAATATTGTGAATTTTTAAAATATTTGGTTTCAAGCAATTTGTTCCTATTTGGTTTAAGTGATCTCTATGAAGGATGGTCTCATGTCCATTGAGGCCCAGTAAAGGAATGTGACATAGAAATATTAGGCTGTCCTTAAAAAAGATATTGTTTTCTGTGCCTACTCACTCAAAATTGCAGCTACCCAAACTTTTTTATTGACTTTCAAAGTGTTTTTTTTTTTTCTATGATTTTGGTCCATTTTTCTTTAAAATGATTATGCAAAATCAAAATTTAGGGAAAAAAAGAAAATTAGCTACCTTCCTACCCACATGAAAAATGCTGGGTCGGAGCACAGCAAACAAATATTTTTTTAAGGATGGCCTTATTGATGAATAGAAAATTCTCTTTTTCTCATCTACGGGTATATTAACTTTTATTTTAATCATCTTGAGACTTATATTGTTTAGTCATTACAGTTAAGGTTGTGCCCTTTTTATCATTTCTTCTCAAAAACTGACTGATGAGCGAAACTTGTTCACATATAGTTAAATGATCCATATAAATAATTGTTTTAAGTGTATTTAATTAAAGGGACTAGGATCCATGTGGGCTCAGTTTGGGGACTATCATTTTTACATGAAAATGCTATGGTAAAACCAGTTAATCTCATTTTCTAATATATAAGTTCTTCATATGCTTAGTTAATTAAAAATTTGAAAAGAAGGGATGAGCAAAATCAGAATGAGAAACTTGTATATGAAATATGCTATAATAAGTATTTGGGACTGTGTCTATAAAATGTTAGACAGGAAAAATAAACTGTAAAAACTCTCTAAAACTCTCTCCAGAAATTAAAACCAGAATAATATGTGGTACCTGTGTTGATCTTATAAACGACACATTCAGGCTGAAGTCCCAACAATGTTATTGTTGCTATGTTCTCTGGTAAGACGGTTCTTTTGAATGATTGATTGAGAATTTTTTTATTTATTTATTTTTTTTTTTTAATGGGATTTAATGCCATTTTCAACATGTTTCAGGTTATATATAGCATATCCAGTTTTACTGGTGGAGGAAGACCTAAAACTGAGTAGAACCACCGTCCTTCAGCAAGTAACTGGAAACTTTCTCACATAAAGTTTTTGGAGCTAGCAGGACTCGAACCTACAACCTTAGCAGTGAGAGGTTAGTGATCTTGAGAGAGCGCTTTAGACCACTCAGCCATGGAGGACCCTTTGATTGAAAACCTAAACATTGGGAATGTCTGAGAACTACACTTTACCCTGTTCAGATTTTTCATCCTACACCCCCTCCACAAGCTCATCTTTCCCTGCTGAAGCAATTTATGATGTGATGTATTAAAACATAATTATTTTTATGATACTTGTCTTAAGCAGCCACATTTTCTATTTCCATTCTTTCAGAGCAAACTGACCTGTATTAAGCACATGTTAACACAGGTTTGACTGTATATCTAAAAAAACATCTAAGTAAAAACATAATATAAATAAAAATGTGTTTGGTATTTAAGAAAAAATAATCTTACATGACTTTTTTGGCAGACCTCGCTTGCTCCAAAACAGTTATCCCTTGGGATGGAATATCCTATCCAAATTTCCAATCCATGACAGATTCTTATAGTCTCTTTCCTCATTTTCTCTGGGAATGCCCTATTGTGTGCCTCATAATAATGTTAATGTGCCATTACACTCTGGAGTAACTTGGGCTGTCAGGCTGGTTCTCTAACTTTACCAAAACAGTCTGCTTATAAACAATCTGATTGAGTTTAGTAAAGATTGAATTTAAAACCTTGATTTTCAGACAGATGAACAAAATTTTGACAGAGATATTATTGTAATTGAATTGTGAGTTAGTATTAAGCTTAGCTATTTTTACAACATTAGTAAACCATGTGCAATCCACCTGCAGGTTATAGGTACAGAAACCAGCAGTATTGATACAGAGTACCAGTCCACACTTCTAGTGCGGCAACGACTGAAGCACGATCTGCAGACATACAATAAATGTTTCAGTGGCAGTGACCTGACGAGATGGATACTGGAGAATCAAGAATTGTTCTCTATATTTGGTAAAGACATGACTTTATTTAGTTAACTTTTGTCCTATGGATACATGAACATAGCCAAACTGTTGGATGCCACCACCATTTAGTTCATTTTTAACATTTATCATTTTGATATTTTACTTTATGTTACTAGTATAATGTTACTGTGACAGAAAAAAAGAAGAAAAGAAAAATGCCATGAACATTAAACTTGAAATACTGGTATGCAATATGTGATGTCTTTCTATGAAAACAAGAAAACCAAAATTATAAAAAAAAATGTATTACAGTAGTGCAGTGGACAGAGTTAGTTAATTAAATCCCAAGCCTCTAAAAAACAAAACACTCTTTACTGGTTCTACCCAGGAGATGGACTTGAGATTAATTTATAAAAGCTCTGTGTATATGACTTTTGGTGATCACTTGATGAAATATAATTCAATCTTACACCAAAACAAAAAATATCCTCTATGTAATTTTAGTTTAGTTTATACTAATTTATTTAGCTTTATATAGATATTGATTTAAAAAGTTAAAAACAATTTCAAACCATTTTAAATTCATCATCTTTTTTATCAATCTTTTTGTACTGATTTCTGTTTAAATAACTTGACTTGTAATATATATAATCTTTTGAAATATGCTGGTTACAAGAGCCTAAAATCTATAAAACCGGTAATTCAGAGTTGTGGCAGACTGATTATGTCTCGGGCCTATATTCTACTGAGTTTCATACACATATATATGAGTGGTGGTATTTGTTACATTGTTTAATAATCAATTTAGAATTAGGTTGTAGGTTCGAGTCTCGCTCGCTCCGAAAACTTTATGTGAGTTTGCCAGTTACTTGCAGAAGGAAGGTGATTCTACTCGGATTCATTCTGAGGTATTCTTCTACGAGTAAAACTTGTTATGCCATATATAACCTAAAATGTGTTGAAAATTGCACTAAATCTCATTAAAAAACATAAAAAAGAACCCTTCTATTTGTAATTGTTGTAATATTGATTTAAATGTTGACATGTTCTATTACAGATGCTACTCAAACAGAGGGCAGTCAGCCATTCACACGTAACATGGCTCATCATATTGCACAACGATTACTTGAGTGGGATCTCATAGCAAACATAGAAGGAGATTCCTCAAGGGAATGTATGTTGATAGTTCTGTTTTATTATCTTACCTGAACAAGCTCTTGGTGAGCTGTACTGATCACCTGGTGTCCATCCATCCAGTGTTATTGCACTTGAATCATAAACAATTCGGTGCACACTAACATGTATCTGTCCTGAATCCAACCTATTGTTAAGGACACTTGTTTCAGCTAAAGTATTTGATTTTATTTTTTTAAGCAAAATTATTGGAGTAAAAACATTAATTATCAGATATGTATCAATTGAATATTGTTTAAGTTACTTTATTTCTTAAAATGGGTTGAATAGTTTTGGAAGCTTCACAAAAAACATTGTTTTAGTAAGAAAAATACATTTCAAAATGTGGTGTATGAAAAATTAAAAAATAAATGTGGTTGTATTTAGTAGAAACATGTTTGGAAGGATCATTGTGATGTCTAGTTGTGAATATCAACTTTGCACTCATGTTTGATGATGTTTGACTGAGTTATAGCCCTTTGCATTTTTGGAAATAAAAATCTTGACCTTGCTTCTTCTCTTGAACCAGCCAAGCCCGATTAGCTCAGTCAGTTATGCATCTGACATCAATCCAGGGGTCGTGAGTTTGAATCCCCGCCCAGCAACAGTCTCCGTGATGATTGATATATGACATTGCATCTCATTATCATTTGTCTCTCACCGCTGATTCAAGTAGGAATGTTATCAGTTACTTGCAGAGATAGGATGTGCTTGAGTACTGGTTAACCTTTCAGGATCCCAGGAAACAGTGGTTAGGTTAACTGATGTCTGTTAGCCCTCAATGGCATAAAAATGACTTTAAATATTCAATCAATCAATCAATCAATCTCTTGAACCAACACTCTCATTTCAATGAAATTTGCTGAGAAAGATCTGTAGGATATTAAGTTTTGCATATTCCTTGATGCACATTATCCACTTTGGATTGCAGTTTTTCTTGCAGTCCTGTAACCAGTCGTAAAACATTAACAAGAACATTTAAGGTAATTCTCACAATTTTATGAGGGGAAGACAAAGTTACCACTCCCCCACCTCCCCCAAACCCTCACTTCTGGTTTCCCTTCCTCTCAGACGGAAAGAATCCAGATGAGAACATTAAATAGTTGCTATGTAACACCCTCAACATTAAAATGTTTAAATATACATGTATTTTTAAGATATGGGCCTCACCACCAGTTTAGATGATGTTGATTTCCCAAGTTTGACTGTGCACTGTCAGCTAACTGGACAAAGAGACCGGCCATTTTCCCAACAGAGTGAAATAGAAAACCTGGTGTCAAGAGCTACACCTGGTCTTGGAGATAAGACACCTAGAGCCACCTCTCGGTCTGGACTCAAGGCAGGTCTGAGGGCACTGTCCAGGCAGTCAGGGGTCAAATCTGCAACACCAGGGTTAAAGGTCACAGACAGATCACAGTCTCAATATGGACTAAGGTCAGAGAAGTCATACGAATCTGATAACTCAAAGCTACAGAGGTCTCTTGGTGCTGAGAGAGCGGAACTTTTTACAAAAACTGTCCCCGGTAGATCTAGTAAACAAACAGTTACTGCAGACATCCATGAAATACCACAAAACAATGAAACGAATTTAAAACGTGTAGACGGTGATGAAAATAAGGTCACTGGTGCTGTAAGACAGGAATCAACCAATGAAATGAATATGGAGGTAGCGGAATCTTTTTCATTGGATAGTGATTTAGGATTAAATTTTGAATATGAACATTTCAAACCAAAAGGTGCTAGTGCGGACTTTGATCCATATTTGGAGAGAGGAACCCCATTATCAATGTCATCATGTGATTCCACAGGACCGGTATTTTTAGAATCTAGTGATACATTTTACTACGTTTGCCCACATGTTGGAAATAAATTGGAAACGGGTATGAAGAATTATGAGCTGTTTCAATTGGTCGAAGATTGCTTTCAAAAGAAAGTTACACCAGAATATATTGTAAGGATCTTGTACAGTAGGAGAAAATATGATGGCAAAGCAAGAACATTCATCAAGGCAATGCCCGCCATGTTGGTGGAGAGGGTTAAGTATGACATGCATCAGGAGGAGGTACCCATGTGTGTTAGTAGCTAAAGTTTAACATAAATACATGTGCCTGCAACAATACTCTAGTAGTCAATGTTGAAGGTAGATACTTGTACCTGCCAAGATATAGTAGTAGCCAATGTTGAAGGTAGATACTTGTACCTGCCAAGATATTGCAGTAGCCAATATTGAAGGTAGATGCTTGTACCTGCCAAGATATTGTAGTAGCCAATGTTGAAGGTAGATGCTTGTACCTGCCAAGATATTGTAGTAGCCAATGTTGAAGGTAGATGCTTGTACCTGCCAGGATATTGTAGTAGCCAATGTTGAGGTAGATGCTTGTACCTGCCAAGATATTGTAGTAGCCATTGTTGAAGGTAGATGTTTGTACCTGCCAAGATATTGTAGTAGCCAATGTTGAAGGTAGATGCTTGTACCTGCCAAGATATTGTAGTAGCCAATGTTGGAGGTAGATGCTTGTACCTGCCAAGATATTGTAGTAGCCAATGTTGAAGGTAGGTGCTTGTACCTGCCAAGATATTGTAGTAGCCAATGTTGAGGTAGATGCTTGTACCTGCCAAGATATTGTAGTAGCCAATGTTGAAGGTAAATGCTTGTACCTGCCAAGATATTGTAGTAGCCAATGTTGAAGGTAGATGCTTGTACGTGCCAAGATATTGTAGTAGCCAATGTTGAAGGAAGATGCTTGTACCTGCCAAGATATTGTAGTAACCAATGTTGAGGTAGATGCTTGTACCTGCCAAGATATTGTAGTAGCCAATGTTGAAGGTAGATGCATGTACGTGCCAAGATATTGTAGTAGCCAATGTTGAAGGAAGATGCTTGTACCTGCCAAGATGTTGTAGTAGCCAATGTTGAAGGTAGATGATTGTACCTGCCAAGATATTGTAGTAGCCAATGTTGAAGGTAGATGCTTGTACCTGCCAGGATATTGTAGTAGCTAATGTTGAAGGTAGATGATTGTACCTGCCAAGATATTGTAGTAGCCAATGTTGAAGGAAGATGCTTGTACCTGCCAAGATATTGTAGTAGCCAATGTTGAAGGTAGATGATTGTACCTGCCAAGATATTGTAGTAGCCAATGTTGAAGGTATTTTCTTGTACCTGCCAAGATATTGTAGTAACCAATGTTAAAGGTAGATGATTTTACCTGCCAAGCTATTGTAGTAGCCAATGTTGAAGGTAGATGCTTGTACCTGCCAGGATATTGTAGTAGCCAATGTCTAGGTAGATGCTTGTACCTGCCAAGATATTGTAGTAGCCAAAATTGAAGGTAGATGCTTGTACCTGCCAAGATATTGTTGTAGCCAATGTTGAAGGTAGATACTTGTACCTGCAAGGATATTGTAGTAGCCAATGTTGAGGTAGATGCTTGTACCTGCCAAGATATTGTAGAAGCCAATGTCGAAGGTAGATTCTTGTACCTGCCAATATATTGTAGTAGCCAATGTTGAAAGTAGATGCTTGTACATGCCAAGATATTGTAGTAGCAATGTAAAAGAATCGTATTCTACCTTGCTTACTTTTTTAATTATCTCCCATTATTTATTTGCGTGTGCGCGTCTGTCTGTAACACTTTTGTCTGGAGCATAACTACAAAACTATTAAATTAACTTGTCAGGAACATAACTCCAAAACTGTTCAAGAGATTGTGTTGAATCTTCACACAATGACAGAGGACATTTAGAAAAAGTGCAATGTACAAGAACCATAACTGTACCTTGCTTACTTTTTTTAATTATATCTCTTTATTAAATTACACTTTTGTCCAGAGCATAACTCATCACAATGACTGAGGACATTGAGAGGAAGTGCAGTGTACTAAACCATAACTATACCTGGCATACTTTTAAATTATCTCCCTTTATTAAATTTACTTATCCTGGACATACCTCTAAAAGTGCTGAATGGAATTTATTCAAACTGCATACAAAGACAGAAGACATTAAGGGGAAGCTCAGTGTCTATGAACTGTAAATCTACCTTGCCACTTTTTTTCAATTATCCCCATTTATCACATTTAGTTTACTTGTCATATATATTACTCAAGAACTAGTATATGAACTTGATTCATATTTCACACAGTGAGAGGAAGTACATTGTCTAAGAACTATAGGTCGACCATGCCAATTTTTTAATAATCTCCCTTTATTATATTATTTTATAATGCTTGTTTGAAACATAACTCGAAAAATGTTCAAGGGATTTAGTTGATATTTCACACAATTATAGAAGACAGTGAGAGGAAGTGCAGTGTGCAAGAATGATAACTCTTTTTTCTGTCTTTACATAATTATTCCCTTTGTTATTATATTTTATTATGCTAATCTGGAACGTAACTGAAAAAAGGTTCAGGGATTTAGTTGATATTTCACACATTGATAGAGGACAATGAGAGTAAATGCAATGAGTAGGAAGCATAACTGTTTCTTATGCCTTCACAGAATTATTTCCCTTTGCTGTTTTCCATTGCTTGGAGCATATCTTGAAAAGTTTTGATTTGAATTCTTCGAAACTGCATACAATGATAGAGAGCATTGACAGGAAGTGGACAGTACAAGAATTTGCTTTGGCGGGGGGATTGGCCATGTCAAACATGGCTCTTGTCTTTGTAAGTACATTGAAGGTAGATGCTTGTACATGCCAAGATATTGTAGAAGTCAGTGTTGAAGAAAAATACTTGTTCCTTGTATGTAGTACATTGAAGGGAGATACCTACCAGAATGTGTTTGTAGCTACAGTTACCAATATATACCAACCCATTTGTGTTATTATCTAAAGATGGAAGATAGGTACATACCTATACAGTCAAACCTGTTCAAACTGTCACCTCTATTGAGCAGCCACTTAAGCAAACCAGTTTACCATTTCTATGCTTTCGGAGCAAAATAACCTATATTACCAGTAAGCAACAATCTGTCTTGAAAGGCCACTTTTGCTCCTTCCCTTGACTGACTGCTTAAGACAAGTTTGACTGTATAGGCTAGTAGCTAAAATTAAAGTTGAATATATATGTTTTACATGTATCCATATGTGCCAATAGCTAAATTGAAGATATTTTCATAAATGTGTTTGTAACTGATGTTTAAAATGCCAAACCATATGTGGCAATAGTTGTATTCGAGATGGATATATATAAACATATGTATAAGTGTAACTAAGTTCAATATATATGTAGATATTCATACATATATGTTAGTAGCATGAGTTGAGATAATTATCTACCCATATATGTAAGTAAATTGGAGATAATTATCTTCCCATACGTGTAAGTAGCTAAATTAGAGATAGTCACCTACCCAAATGCATTAGTAGCTGAATGTTAGATAATTATCTAGCCAAATGTGTTGGTAGCTAAATAAGAGATAGTCACCTACCCAAATGCATTAGTAGCTGAATGTTAGATAATTATCTAGCCAAATGTGTTGGTAGCTAAATTAGAGATAGTCACCTACCCAAATGCATTAGTATCTGAATTTTAGATAATTATCTAGCCAAATGTGTTGGTAGCTAAATCAGAGATAGTCTCCTACCCAAATGCATAAGAAGCTGAATGTTCGATAATTATCTAGCCAAATGTGTTGGTAGCTAAATTAGAGTTAGGCACCTACCCAAATGCATTAGTAGCTGAATTTTAGATAATTATCTAGCCAAATGTGTTGGTAGCTAAATCAGAGATAGTTATCTACCCAAATGCATTAGTAGCTGAATTTTAGATAATTATCTAGCCAAATGTGTTAGTAGCTAAATTAGAGATAGTTTATACCCAAATTTGTAAGTAAATAAGTTTGAAAGAGAGAGAGAGAGTGCTACCCATATGTGTTAGAAGCTTAATTTGAAATAAGTATCTATCCAAATGCATTTGTAACTAAATTAGAGATTTTTCAAGTCATTGGTATGACCAGACTGGGGATCAGCCTTCTGCATGTGAGACTGATGCTCCATTACTAGACCACCATGTGATGTGGTAGAAAGAAATGTGATGAATAGTTCCAATCTGCTCAAGAACAGCGTTTCAGGTGTCTGTGATATTTTCCATGGGAACAATCAAATAGAATATTATAAAATAATGCTGTACCAAATTATAGTTTCTGTTTTAAGCAACTGAATTATTTATGTAACAATAAATGGTGCATTAGTGCATAATTATGGATTGATAATATCTAGGAAAATCGTTGTATAGCTAAATGTCATGTGTACAATTCTAGCTCTGATGACTGTGTGTAAAGTGTCACCAAAACACCATGATTATTTGTTATTCAGTAGAACTTCGTTGGCTTGAACATGGATGGCTGGAACACCATATATAGCTCGAACAGAACAGAACAGAATTTCTATTTTGATGTATAACTTTGAACTTTATTGCTTTAATGACAAAGGATCAGACTGATCCACGAGTCAACATACTTACAAAACATTATGATATTCAGCATTATATACAGAAAATTTTACAATACAATTTGGTACAACATATATTTATTTCCAGTCCCACAGGGACTTGTATTTTTGTTAAGTATGAGATATATATGTAACATAGTTATATGACAGTTTGATATTGAATAATGCATGCATTACAACATAATGATGTTAATTATTCCCATTTAATATTCCTCAGTATTTTTTTTTTTAAGAAACATATGATTTCTTATATACATGTACATGTATGGTATGATGTTGAACAATACTTGGCCCGAACAACCTTTAACTCGAACTGTTTTGCCCAGGTCCATCGAGTTCGAGCCATCAAAGCTTTATTGTACTGCAAAATTTGTTATTATTTATTATTACTGCGTTTAAAAAATGTTATAACCATCTCTGTTGTATATATTTAAATATTTATAGGATAATGTCGAAAATGCTCAATCAAAGAAAATGCAGTTTAAGCATAGTATAGAGATGTGTAGATAGTATGTGTCAACATGCCATGTAAAAACGCACACAATTTAAATGCTGTGGATAGATTTATTCAATAAGTCTGTAAGCTGTTGTCAGAGTAAGGCAAGGCTACATCACACATTAATTACAAAATTGTTAAATATATTTAAGCCCTACTGGCCCAAGGAGTCTCTGGGGTCAAATTTGGGGCCACCACAGGGGTCACTGTTTTACATAGAGTTATATAGGGAAAATGTTGTAGACACGATAGCACTGTTGTTTTTCTTTGAATCTTAACAAAACATGCACAGCAGTTATAAAACTACAAGATTTCAGGTGAGTTCTTGAACCAGCGTCATTTGACCATGAATGCCCCCGCCACTGTGACAGAGGGCTATAAGTACATTTTAAGTAAAGTTTTAAAAAAAGTTTTCTCTGAAAGTTTAAGGCTTAGACCTTAAATATTTTACATGTAAGATCTATTGCCAGTAAAGCGATTCAGGTCCTCTTGGGCCTTTTGGTTGTTGTGAAGTATTTTGTATTGTGACCAATCGTACATAATGCATTTAAAGTTAAGTAAGAGGACAAATTCACAGTTTTCTGTCAAAACAAGAAATGAGGGAGACAGTCTCCCAGTGCATGCTATATAGATTGTCATGGTGGTACCTTTTATAATGTGAGATTTTACTGCATGATATTCCAATTATAAGCAAGCTCCTATTTCACCAAGATATTCCAAAAAATTTTAATCTAAGAAAAGCAGCCCAGTGATCATGATTTTAGACTGGTTCCAGTAAAACTGCATACTGTTTCATTGATATTGACTTTATAAATAGATAAATAACTAGTCAAAAATTAGTTTTAAGTTTTTAAGTATTTAAGTAAAATGTTGGTGAAACAGAAGCACGGTAATGACACTAAGATTCCTGTTAATCAAAATTTGATTTTGTTTTGAAATATGATATCTATTATTCATAATTGTTCAAAGAATTGTATTTATAGGCCAAAAAAATTATAGCATATATAATACTCGCATTACACCAGAAATCAAATTTTAACTACAGGTTTTACTTTTAATTTATTTGTATATTATTTCATGTTGATGTCATGTGTCAAACATTTTATCAAACCTCTGATTACAAAGTTTGAAATGGGCTGAAATGCTAAACATTGCTAAACATTGGACATATATTATATATATATTATTATGTAGTGGCTTATGCTAGAACTTAGACAGTCTAGAGTTCTAAATGTAAGACTTCGGACATTTCATTGAGTGCCTAATGCTAGAATATGCACATTACCTAGAGGGTTCAACACTAGAATTTGGACATTGCCCATTGTGACCAATACTAGAAATTGTACATAACCTAGACTGTCCAATGATAGAATTTTGACTTTACCTAGACTGCTAGAATTTTGACATTACCTAGAACGCTAGAATTAGGGCATTCCCTATAATATATATAGATCTCTCTGTGAAATATCAATTAGCTCTCTCTGTGAAATATCAATTAGATCTCTCTGTGAAATAACAATTAGATCTCTCTGTGAAATATCAATTAGATCTCTCTGTGAAATAACAATTAGATCTCTCTGTGAAATAACAATTAGAT
>CM055908.1:49339869-49371594 GCA_029582155.1 Panopea generosa
CATCAAGTCATACTTCCTCAACAATTCTTGTTTTGGCATCTGTCCCTGAAATGCATTTGAATAATTATATCACTAGTCCCATCTTACAAATTTGTCACACAAGAGATTATACCACATTCCTGTTAGGGCATTTTTCAATCTGAGAAAAATAATGTAGACCTCGGCATTGTCACAGTCAACATTGTTTATCTCAATAATTTGACAATATTTAAAAGCACCGTTGCAGGAAAGTGATATTTCTTTCATTATACAGATTAAAGCCAATTTACTTGCAACAAATACTCATGCTGTTCGGTGATTGGAGTATGTTTTTATTTTTAAATTCAAAAGAGTGAATACTTGACATATGTATCATACTTTCTACCGGTAAGGCCCATATTAGTATACTGTTATAACTAAAATAAATAAATAATTGGTTCCAGCATTTTGTTCAAAGACATGTTTCTTCTTTCAGCAGATCGAAAATTTGATTATTTAATAATGTGATCCTCTTCAAATGACAAAACAACCACGGTAGCTCTAAGAGACTAATATAATTGAGTACATGTGCACCTAAATTATATTGGTATTCGACGTATAATGATTAATAACCATTTTGATATGATCTCGTATGCAATATTGTTCAGGATTTTATTTGAAATATTTACAATTATTTAGTTAACCCATCATGTTATCAAAATACTAAAGAACTACAGGCAATATTGTGCTTGTTTAAGCAGAGGGTGTGTGACCCGTGGAAGACACAATATATTTTTCAATATGTTTGTTTTGATTTATGTTTATTATATGTAATCGGTGTGCTTCACAGTGATGTGGTATGAAATTGAATGTTTTCACATATCACAGCTAAACAAAGATTGATGTTTCCATAATGTGTCTAGTTTTTTTACTTATAGTTATTATAAACTGCCTACGTTCCTACATATTTTTTTTCTATTACCAGAACACACACATATTGTTTTGGTATTTATGTAATGACGATATGGTATCGCTTTTGATTGGCAACTTATAAATATTTAAATAAAAATTCAATGGCCTGAACTAGAGAAGGTTTAAATGTTTAATTCATGAATAGTGAATTTGTCCAAATATGGTATTGGCATTTTATAAATAAAAAAGTTCTAGAGTGAAAATATTCAGTAAGAAACTGTACGTATTTCCGTGCATATTACAGTCAAATAATTCAGCCTGATGCCAAATACATGCAAGTTCCAGTGCCCATAAAACGCATTGCATGCTCGATTTACTATGCTGATTCAAGGTTCATTTTTTACATTCAACACATTCATAGAGAACAAATACAGATACTTAATTCTTTTACCTAAAATAAGTACTTTTCTTTATTTATAGTCAATGCTGTACTCATTGGAAGTTTGATTTAACTATATTTTTAGTATGTTGGTACACTAAGTTGTGAGGTATTTATATTTTCTACTGGCTCTCAAAAATCTCGCGCGTCAACACTAACGCAACCAATCTAATAATGGTACATGACGTATTCTTTATAAAACCATCTTCGTAAGCCGATTGATCATCTGCATAAACTTAGATGTTTACAAGAAACGACTAAATGGATGAGAAATGAAAGTTAGCCACCAAGTCGAAGTGGCAGAAGCCATCAATTATTAACGCCTATCAGCACAACTTGAGTCGAGTAGAAGGCTAGTCAAAATGTCATAGCTAAAAAACACACATGTAGACCTGAATAATAAATTTATTAAAATTAGATTGTAAAAAGGATTTAACCTCCTTTTCTATATCCTTTGTAACCACCATAACGTCTTCCATAACCTCCATAACCTCTTCTGTAACCTCTTCCGTAACCTCCATAACCTCTTCTGTAACCACCGTAGCTTCCGTAACCACCATAACCGCTTCCGTAACCGCCATAACCTCTTCCGTAACCGCCATAGCCTCCGTTACCACCATAGCCTCCGTAACTACCATAAAACATCACCGGTCTGCTGTATGAAAACATTCTATACATCGGTCTGTACATACGGCGTCTATAGTAGCCTGGTGTGGCAACAGCAGCTGCTACCAGCAGAGCGAGAACTATCAGCAGCTTCATTGTTAACTGCAAATTAAAATAATACAAGTATGATAGAGGGAGGCTTCAAAATTCGAAATGTTGCAGATTCGAATTTCAATATTCGATATTTCAGAGAAACATATGTTCCCATATATTTATCGTTATCAGTTAAGTAAATACACGTGATACACGTGATTTTCAGCCTCGTTTATGTTTAAATGTAATGAAATTGTATAGTATAAATATATTACGTTAAGATTGGAGTTTCGACTTTTGACATTCAATATAACTACAAAATATGATAAAAGGAGGCATCAAAATTAGAATGTTGCAGATTTAAATTTCAATATTCGATATTTAAAAGAAACATTGTTTTCTAATATTTTTTATCGTTTAACAGTTAAGTATTGTTTCGGCAATATGCACATTAAAACTAAAGATATATCCACCAATGTCTCTAAAAGTTGGTTAAATGCATATCATACATGTCATATATCATACATGTAGAGATATCTTAAAATAATTCAATAATTACATGTTAGTAAATGTATTAAAATTCGTAAAATTTGTTCAGTAGAAACGTGTCATATAAGAACTATATTTGTTGTTTTTTAATTCGATAACGATTTTCTGATATATATAACAATAAACTGATAAGCATATTCCCGTGATGCAGAGTAATATCACGTGATTTTCAGCCTCGTTTGTGTTTTAATTACGTTAAGTTTGATATTCGAGTTTTGTCTTTCGATATTCAATGAAACTACCCAAATCCTGACCTTTTTTGTCTCCATTAATGAAGAGTTGCATGCGTTGATATAGATAAACAACAAATATTAAATTAATTGTTTACTTGCGTTACGGATACATTTGTAACCAATGATGCCTAAACATATACCAACTTGATCAAACATAACGTATCGATACCCGTTAAACCATGTTTTACAAACAATGTGTTTTATAAACTTGATAATTATCGTTTACATCTTATCTTAAATAAAACGTGTATTTCGGAGTATTTATAGGTTAATAATGAAGTTTTATCTGAATTATGGATTAAGATTTTTTACATTTCTTCCAATATTACACAGAATACTAGCTTAAAGAATTGTTTTTATTTGAGCAGCTATTTGAGAGATTCATACATTATATGCAAAAGTCATTATTGCAAAATGATTAACTAAAGTAAGCTACAGTAACTGCAAAGCTCATACTACAAAACTCATACCGCAAAACTCATACTGCAAAACTCATACTGTAAAACTCATACCGCAAAACTCATACTGCAAAACTCATATTGCAGAACTCATACTGAAATACTCATACTATGAAACTCATTCAAACAATTAGAAGAAGTAATTTAGATATCAAAATTGCTGATAGAAATCGATACTTAGCTATATCAATTTGAATAGATATTACAAACTAGTTTTTTATATACTATAATTTCAATTTATATCAGGAAGTAACCACTTTCAAACTCAATATATATATACTATAAATGTGAAGAAAATTAGTTCCATAAAAGATAAAATGTAACTCTTGCCAAAATAATTATAATCCAACAAAAACGACAAAAGAAAGACAATTTCTACTTCACAATAATTACAATAATAATGAAATCACTATCAAATTTCTTACCGTTTCTTTGGCGACTGTGATCTTGTCGATGATTTGAATAAAACCTAGCCTTTATATACTGTTTTTTACGTGGAAGCATAACAATGTTTCACATAACAAATATGCGATTATTTTAAAATTTATTAATTGTATTACTACTAAGCATTTTGATTTCTTTTACTAAAAGCCTTTCTTTGTTTGATTTTAGTTACTGCCTCAATATATTGTCATTTAAGCGATTTTGAGGTAAACCAAAAACATATTTGTAATAAATCAATAAGAATAACTAATCGTAAAGTGCATCATAATTGCAACATTAGTTGTTTGATGTTTCGATGAATACACATTTTTGTAACGATCAAACAGATGTCTTCGTTCTGTTGTTTCCTAGTACAAAGATATTGCATTTTTTAAATTATTTAACATGATTATGAAAAGATTAAAATATTAAACAAAATCCTGATTTTCAAGCGTTGTTCTCGTTTATAGAATTGTAACGTCAAATACATTCAATCATCATAACAGTACACACATTTTCATACTTTAACGGATTTTAAATTGTTTTGATTGTTTATACATGTATACTACTTATATTTTTGATGCACAACAAGTTTCCCAGCTTCGATATGGAAGATGACAACCCTCAGGATCTATCCTTTATCAAGGTTGTAAAACAAAAAAAAAAACCGGTTGGAACCAAAACTTCCACCAGGTAAATGAACCATTGAAACTTCTACCAGGTAAAAGAACCATTAAAACATCCGGTATCAAGATTGTAAAACAGAAAACCCAGTTGGAATCAAATCTTCCACCAGGTATGTGAACCATTGAAACTTCCACCAGGTAAAAAAAAACATTAAAACATCCTGTATCAAGGTTGTAAAACAGAAAACCCAGTTGGAACCAAATCTTCTACCAGGTAAATGAACCATTGAAACATCCGGTATCAAGGTTTTAAAACAGAAAACACCGTTTTGAACCAAATCTTCTACCAGGTAAATGAACCATTGAAACATCCGGTATCAAGGTTGTAAAACAGAAAAGCCAGTTGGAACCAAAACTTCCACCAGTTAGAAGAACCATTAAAACTTCCGGTACCAAGGTTGTTAAACAGAAAACCCAGTTGGAACTAAAACTTCCACCAGTTAGAAGAACCATTAAAACATCCGGTATCAAGGTTGTAAAACAGAAAACCCAGTTGGAACTAAAACTTCCACCAGTTAGAAGAACCATTAAAACATCCGGTATCAAGGTTGTAAAACAGAAAACCCAGTTGGAACTAAAACTTCCACCAGTTAGAAGAACCATTAAAACATCCGGTATCAAGGTTGTAAAACAGAAAACCCAGTTGGAACTAAAACTTCCACCAGTTAGAAGAACCATTAAAACATCCGGTATCAAGGTTGTAAAACAGAAAATCCAGTTGGAACCAAAACTTCCACCAGTTAGAAGAACCATTAAAACTTCCGGTACCAAGGTTGTAAAACAGAAAACCCAGTTGGAACTAAAACTTCCACCAGTTAGAAGAACCATTAAAACATCCAGTATCAACGTTGTAAAACAGAAAACCCAGTTGGAACTAAAACTTCCACCAGTTAGAAGAACCATTAAAACATCCGGTATCAAGGTTGTAAAACAGAAAACCCAGTTGGAACTAAAACTTCCACCAGTTAGAAGAACCATTAAAACATCCGGTATCAAAGTTGTAAAACAGAAAACCCAGTTGGAACTAAAACTTCCACCAGTTAGAAGAACAATTAAAACATCCGGTATCAAGGTTGTAAAACAGAAAACCCAGTTGGAACTAAAACTTCCACCAGTTAGAAGAACCATTAAAACATCCGGTATCAAGGTTGTAAACAGAAAAACCCAGTTGGAACTAAAACTTCCACCAGTTAGAAGAACTATTAAAACATCCGGTATCAAGGTTGTAAAACAGAAAATCCAGTTGGAACCAAAACTTCCACCAGTTAGAAGAACCATTAAAACTTCCGGTACCAAGGTTGTAAAACAGAAAACCCAGTTGGAACTAAAACTTCCACCAGTTAGAAGAACCATTAAAACTTCCGGTATCAAGGTTGTTAAACAGAAAACCCAGTTGGAACTAAAACTTCCACCAGTTAGAAGAACCATTAAAACATCCGGTATCAAGGTTGTAAACAGAAAACCCAGTTGGAACTAAAACTTCCACCAGTTAGAAGAACCATTAAAACATCCGGTATCAAAGTTGTAAAACAGAAAACCCAGTTGGAACTAAAACTTCCACCAGTTAGAAGAACAATTAAAACATCCGGTATCAAGGTTGTAAAACAGAAAACCCAGTTGGAACTAAAACTTCCACCAGTTAGAAGAACCATTAAAACATCCGGTATCAAGGTTGTAAAACAGAAAACCCAGTTGGAACTAAAACTTCCACCAGTTAGAAGAACCATTATAACATCCGGTATGTTTAATTTAACAGTAATAAATACACGTATAGTTTCAGTTCATTGCAGCCCCCCTCCTTAGAGATCTTACTATAAATAATATGTTACACTTCATAAAACCAAAACTTGACATCCTGGTAATGGGATCAATCGTCGAGAAATTGTTTTAGCTCGATACAAAATTAAACATAGAGTCTGTACCCATTCATATCTTTTATTTAATTTAATAATTACATTTATTGTTTTATATATTTATGTTGAGAGAATGAGTTTCATACACAAACTATCAGTTCGACTTACAAATACGACTTATTAATTATTGACTCACTGATATATGTTTCTTTTTTTAATTCCAGGTACACGCAACGACATATTCTAATTAAGCAATATATTCCCATATCAATGAATTCGGTATTTCGGTATCAGCTAAGTCTATATATAGAACATTTCTCTCGAATCAGGTCTATTAACACACAATGAAAAGGCAGGGAACTATATGCCTGTCCCACTTCATAGCAATTGAACGCTCTTTAAACTATGACGTCACTAATTTTTTCTATGAAGCAATCAACGCTCTCAAATGTATTGCTTTTAAACGGACCCAATCGGGACAAACTGTTATACGATAGATGTTTTAAGTTTTAAACCCTGCTATCATTAGTATCTCGTCTTAATTCTGCCTTACACACGGCTAAATAACCCACTGAATTCAAATACGAAAAAGCATTACTCTATGGCCTGAAACCCTGTTTTGCACGTGTTCATTAGAAGGAATTCGATAAGAAAGTCTCGCTTTTAGAAAATCAATGTTCTGAATAAACGTTATTAGTTTCTCAGTTAGCGCAGCCAGCGAATAAAATGCTTTGACCCGCATTCAAACATCGTACATGAACTGAATGAATAAAATATACATTTTCATTTTCAGATTTCTTTCAAATTTACACATGATATCGAAGAAGGGTTGGTATGTAATGCTATGTTTCTGTTAGTACTTCGATTCGGTGTCCTTAATACTTCTTGGGCCCGTTTGACAAACGTTCGTATGTCTTCAGACTTCTGTACGAACAAATTGTGATATATAGAAACGTTTCCTTTGCGTAGTGTTTGTGGTAAGTTTGGACATAACACTTTTTATAAGGCTAACGTAAACTTACGAGCGTTAGTGAAATTGACCCCTGGTGTTTTTAGAGTCATGGGTCACGTTAAATTGATTCGAATGTACTGCTTAAGTCAGTGCCAGATGAGTGTGGGGTGAAACACTGAATATTTCCCCTCAAGGGGCGTGAGCGGTGTTACAGTTCAAGAGGTACGAGGGGTGTTACACTGAATGGTGTTCGATAAGAGACGTGAGAGGTGTAATATTGGGCATGTCCTAGCAAGGGGCGCGAGTAGTGTTACATAAAACATTTTCCCTAAAGACCACTCTCTTAAAATAGGAAAAGCATATCAGTGACTTTCATAGAAGTATGAAAATAGAATTGGTTTAACAAACACCAACAAAAGGTAGTGACATGAAGCACTAGAGTACAAACAATATACACTGACAAAGAGTAATGGAGTACAAACATCAACAATTTGTACTGACATAGTTTACTGGTGTACACACACCAACAATATGTAATGACATGGAGTAATGGTGTACAAACACCAAAAATATATAGTGACATAGAGTACCGGTGTACAAACACCAACAATGCGTACTGATATGGAGTATCGGTGTACACACATCAACAATGTGTACAAACACCAACAATATGTATTAACAAAGAGTACCGGTGTACAAACACAAACAATATGTACTAACATGGAGAACCGATGTTCAAACACCAATATTGTGTACTGACATGGAGTAACGGTGTACAAACACCAACAATGTGTACTGACATGGAGTACCGGTGTACAGATACCAACAATATGTACTGACATGGAGAACCGGTGTACAAATACCAACAATATGTACTGACATGGAGTACCGGTGTACAAATACCAACAATATGTACTGACATAGAGTACCGGTGTACAAATACCAACAATATGTACTGACATGGAGTACCGGTGTACAAATACCAACAATATGTACTGATATGGAGTACCGGTGTAAAAACAAAAACAATATGTACTGACATGGTGTACACACACCAACATTAGGTACTGAAATGGTGTACAAACACCAACAATGTTTACTGACATGGAGTACCAGTGTAAAACCACCAACAATATGTACTGACAAGGAATACAGGTGTAAAACCACTAACAACATGTAGTGACATGGAGTATGGGTGTACAAATACCAACAATGTGTACTGACATGGAGTACTAGTGTAAAACCACCAACAATATGTATTTTTATGGAGTAGCGGTGTACAAACACCAACAATACGTACTGACATTGAGTACCGGTGTACAAACACCAACAATATGTACTGACATAGAGTACGGGTGTACAAACACCAACAATACGCACTGACATGGAGTACCAATGTACAAACACCAACAATATGTATTGACGTAGAGTACAGGTGTACAAACTCCAATAATATGTATTGACATGAAGTACCGGTGTACAAACACAAATGATGTGTACAGACATGGAGTACCGGTGTACAAACACCAACAATATTTACTAACATAGAGTACCGGTGTACAAACACCAACAATATTTACTGACATGGAGTACCGGTGTACAAACACCAACAATGCGTACTGATATGGAATATCGGTGTACACACATCAACATTGTGTACTAACATAGAGTACCGGTGTACAAACACCAACAATATGTATTAACATAGAGTACCGGTGTACAAACACAAACAATATGTACTAACATGGAGTACCGATGTTCAAACACCAATATTGTGTACTGACATGGAGTACCAGTGTACAAACACCAACACTATTTACTGACATGGAGTACCGGTGTACAAACACCAACAATATGTTCTGACATGGAATACCGGTGTACAAACACCAATTATACGTACTGACATGGAATACAGGTGTACAAACTCCAATGATATGTACTGACATGGAGTAATAGTGTACAAACACCATCAATATGTACTGACATGGAATACCGGTGTACAAACACCAATAATATGTACTGACATGGAGTACCGGTGTATAAACACCGACAATGTCTACTGACATAGAGTACCGGTGTACAAACACCAACAATGTGTACTGACATGGAGTTCTGGTGTACGAACACCAACAATATGTACTGACATGGAGTTCTGGTGTACAAACACCAACAATATGTACTGGCATGGAGTACCGGTGTACAAACACCAACAACGTGTACGACATAGAACACACGTGTACAAACACCAACACTGTGTACTGCCATAGAGTACCGGTGTACAAACACTAACAATGTGTACTGACATGGAGTACTGGTGTAAAACCATCAACAATATGTACTGACCCGTATTTCATGTGTAGAAACACCAACATATGTAATGACATGGAGTATCGGTGTAAAACCTCCAACAAGATGTACTGACATGGAGTACCGGTGTACAAACACCAACAATATACACTGACATAGAGTACTGGTGTACAGATGCCAACCATATGTACTGACATAAAGTACCAGTAAACAAACTCAAACAATATGTACTGACATTGAGTACCGGAGTACAAACACTAACAATTTACACTGACATGTAGTTCTGGTGTACAAACTCCAACAATATGTACTGACATGAAGTACCGGTGAACAAACTCCAACAATATGTAATGACAGGGAGTACCGGTGTACAAACACCAACAGTGGGAACTGACATGGAGTACTGGTGTACAAACACTAACAATGTGTACTGACATGGAGTACCGGTGAAAAGACAACAACAATATGTACTGACATGGAGTACCGGTGAACAGACACCAACAATATTTACTAACATGGAGTACTGGTGTACACACTCTAACAATGTGTTCTGACAAGGAGTACTGGTGTAAAACCACCAACAATATATATTGACATGGAGAACTTGTGTACAAACACCAACAATATATACTGACAAGGATGTACCGTTGTAAAACCAGCAACAATATAAATTATATTGACATAGTGTACCGGTGTTCAAACACCAACAATATATACTGACATGAAGAATACTGGTGTACAAACACCAATAATGTGTACTGATATAGAGAACTGGTGTACAAACTCCAACAATATGTGCTTACATTGAGTTATGATGTACAAACACCAACAATGTGTACTGACATGGAGCACCGATGTACAAACACCAACAATGTGTATGACATGGAGTACCAGTTTACAAACACCAATAATGTGTACTGATATAGAGAACTGGTGTACAAACTCCAACAATATGTGCTTACATTGAGTTATGATGTACAAACACCAACAATGTGTACTGATATTGAGTATCATGTACAAACACCAAAAATAAACACTGACATATAGTAAGGTTGTACAAACTCAAACAATAAATACTGACATTGAGCAATGGTGTTCAAACACCGGCAATGTGTACTGACATTGAGTATTGGTGTACAAACACAAACAATATACAATGACATGTAGTACTGGTATATAAACTCCAATATTATAGACTGACATTGAGTTATAGTTTACAAACATTATCAATGTGTACTGACATAGGCTAACGGTGTACGTACACCAACAATACTCACTGACATTGAGTTCTCGTGTACAAACTCCAACAATATGTAATGACATTGAGTACCGGTGTACAAACATTAACAATATACATTGACATGTAGTACTGGTGTACAAACTCCAACAATATATACTGACATTGAGTAATGGTGTACAAACACCAACATTTTTTACTTACATTGAGTACCAGTGTACAAACTCCAACAATATGTACTGACATGCACTACCGGTGTACAAACACCAACAATATGTACTGACATGGAGTACCAGTTTACAAATAACAGTAATATGTACTGACATGGAGTACCGGCGTACAAACACCAACAATGTGTACTGACATGAAGTACTTGTGTACAAACCCCAACAATGTGTACTGACATGGAGTACTGGTGTACAAACACCAACAATGTGTACTGACATGGAGTACTGGTGTACACACAACAACAATATGTACTAACATGGAGTACAGGTGTACAAACAACAGTAATATGTACTGACATGGAGTACCGGCGTACAAACACCAACAATGTGTACTGACATGGAGAACCGGTGTACAAACATCAATAATATGTACTGATATGGAGTACTAGTGTAATACCGCCAGCAATATGAACCAACATGGAGTAATGGTGTACACACATCAACAATATGTACTGACATCGAGTACTGTTGTACAAACACAAACAATGTGTAATGACATAAAGTACTTGTGTACAAACCCCAACAATGTGTACTAACATGGAGTACTGGTGTACAAACACCAACAATGTGTACTGACATGGAGTACTGCTGTACACACACCAACAATATGTACTGACATGGAGTACCAGTTTACAAATAACAGTAATATGTACTGACATGGAGTACCGGCGTACAAACACCAACAATGTGTACTGACATGAAGTACTTGTGTACAAATCCCAACAATGTGTACTGACATGGAGTACTGGTGTACAAACACCAACAATGTGTACTGACATGGAGTACTGGTGTACACACAACAACAATATGTACTAACATGGAGTACCGGTGTACAAACAACAGTAATATGTACTGACATGGAGTACCGGTGTACAAACACCAACAATGTGTAACGGTGTACAAACACCAACAATGTGTACTTACATGAATTACTTGTGTACAAACACAAACAATGTGTACTGACATGAAGTACTTGTGTACAAACATCAACAATGTGTACCGACATGGAGTACCGGTGTACAAACACCAACAATGTGTACCGACATGGAGTACCGGTGTACAAACACCAACAATGTGTACTGACATGGAGTACCGGTGTACAAACACCAACAATGTGTACTGACATGGAATACTAGTGTACACACACCAACAATGTGTACTGACATGGAGTACCGGTGTACAAACACCAACAATGTGTACTGACATGAAGTACTTGTGTACAAACCCCTACAATGTGTACTGACATGGAGTACTGGTGTACAAACACCAACAATGTGTACTGACATGGAGTACCGGTGTACTAACACCAACAATGTGTACTGACATGGAGTACCGGTGTACAAACACCAACAAAGTGTACTGACATGGAGTACCGGTGTACAAACACCAACAATATGAACTGACAACGGATTAATGGTGTACAAACACCAACAATATATACGGACATGGAGTACTGGTGTACAAACACCAGGAATGTGTAATGACATGTAGTACTTGTGTACAAACACCAACAATGTGTACTGACATGGAGTACTGGTCTACAAACACCAACAGTGTGTACTAACATGGACTACCGGTGTACATACACCAACAATATGTACTGACATTAAGTAAAGGTGTACACACGCCAACAATGAATTCTGACATTAAACACTATGTAATTTAATGGTGTACTGGTACATTAACACAAACAATATGTAATGATAAAAGGAACAAACAGATTCTTCTAATAACAGTTCACAATAAGTTGTATTACTTCACATGACACACTTCACTGATTGAAAACATATGTGATTAGACAGATTACGGTCATTGGTCACCATCAATCCTTGCCGTACGAGAGAACAATATGTCAATACATTTCCTCAACAGTCCCAACTTAAATACAAAACTATGGTTTAAATGAATGCATGATGTTAACATCTTGGCGTTCAAGATCGCAATTACAATTAAGCATGATCCGTTAGATAGTAGTAAACACCATCGTTAAACAGCAGTTATGGTGATCGATTGAAAACTGGAAAGAAGACGCGGCACTGTTGAAATGATGAATAGTGTTCATTGTCGCTCATCATATCAATCTTCAAACATATGAGCGTATACTTCTGTCCCTAGTATTACATTTAAAGCCTCATTAAACTTCCCAATGCACAATTTTTGATAATACATGTTACACAAATGAATGTTACTAAATATGTTGATAGTATTTCTAAAAACATTCCTATAGATCCCTTAGTGACTATTTTAAAGAAAACGATAAAACAAATAACTTTTATCTAAATGTGGATTTCTTAAAACAGCGGACGGAAGCTTATTGAACCTTTAAGCAATTTTAAACAGTTTTATAAAACTAGTAAAGTCGCGTTAGTTTTTAAAAGTCTCCGTGATTATTGATATACGACATTGTGTCTCATTTTCATTCGTCTCTCACCACTGATTCAAGTGGGAAAGTTATCAGTTACTTGCGGAGATGGGGTGTGCTCGAGTACTGGTTAATCCCAGGAAACAGTGGTTAGGTTAACTGATCGTCTGTTAGCCCTCGATGGCATAAAAATGACGCTAAATATTCAATCAATCAATCAATCAATCATAGTTTTTAAAATATGATTTAAAACTACTAAAAAAAATCTACAATTAGAAACGTGTCTGTCCTTTTTTTATTATATTATACAGTAAATAAATGAAAATAAAATGTACATCCGATCTACTATGATAACGCATATATGAAATATGATGCGTTTAAGTAATGTGTTCTCCTATCTTAAATTTTCGTAGAAACGAAATAAAAGGATTGCGCGCATACTTGAGTATTCTAATTATACGTTTTCATCGCGTAAAGGGCCCAGCCCGATAATCTCAGTCGTAAGTGTGTCTGATTGTCAATCCAGGGATCGTGAGTTCGGCCACAATCTCCGTGATGTGTGATATATGACATTGCGTCTCATTATAATTCGTCTCTCACTGCTGATTCAAGTGGGAAAATTGAGATGGGTAGTGCTCGAGTACTAGTTAACCTTCCAGGATTCCAGGAAACAGTGGTTAGGATAACCTATCGTCTATTAACCTTCGATGGCATAAAAATGACGATAAATATCCAATCAATCAATCAATCAATCAACCATCATCGCGTAAATGTCAGAAAACAGTATTAAATGAAAATTAACAAAATATCCTCATGACCCTTAAGAACCGTAACTATATGTCAGTATGGAAGGAGGAAGTATGTATTTTAATCTTAAACAATTATGTGCATTAACAAATAATACCATGATTACGTTTAAATGGGATTTAACATCATTAACTACATATTTGACAAACATGGCAGATTATATAGAGCATATTTTATTTTATTGGTGCAGGAATACCTCGGAACAGTTCTAAGTAAACCCACCGTTCTTCCCCGAGTAACTGCTAACCTTTCTCACAAAAGCTTTTCTTGGACCGAGCTGAACTCGAACCGGCGACTCTGGTGATTTAAACATATTTTATTTCTATTTATATATACAGAAATGGGGTAGGCCACAAGTTCTTCCAACATTAGATTCGGCCCTTCCACTTCAGTTTAACAAATAACATATAGAGTACGACAGTTGTAAACAAATAAAAAATAAATATGAAGGAGAAAAAGACAGAATTGTAAAAGAATGAAAGCAGAGAGAATAGAAAACTTATAACAAACTTTAAAAATACTAAAATGTTTGTTTAACAAAGTTAATTGAACGAGTTTTCATAAGAAGACGACCGTGTGATCCCGTTATTAAATATAGAAAAAAAACATTCGAGATTAACTGACTACAAAAAATAATTACATAACTTTGCATAAGTTTAGTTGACTATTTATCACATCATACATGTACATATTGGAAAGCTTATTAAATGTTCTCGGAATGTAATACAACTTAATTTGAAAACCGGTTTGTACTTTTGATATAGTCCTGGACAGCTTGAAAAATGTGAATGTTTTCATCAAATTTTATATTTTTATTTCCAAATAGTAATACATTAATATTAAGCTGATGGAATTCTCTCGTAGATTCAAAAAGTGAATATCTTAAATTTTGTAACGACTGCATTGAAAAAATAAATGTTCAGCGTTTTATACTCCGTTGAAACAATCACATATAGCGTTTGGTCTTAAGTGATTTAGAAAAAGGTCATTATTAAGTTCGCTGCAATTGTTTCTAATTCTAGCATTGATAACCGATAAATATCGATTGCCATGTAAAAACTTACCAGGGATCTCATTCGTGCCAGATGAAGAAGAAAGCATTTTTTTCTTAAAAACAAAGTAAGACGCTGATTGTCTTATATCAGTTTCTAAAGAATTCCATTATGATGACTCTTGTGGTGAGAGGTAAGTGATCTTTGGACGGCCCTTAAAACCACGTGGCCACTTTTTTTCTTAGAGTATCACTACTAACATATACTGTGCGTATATGCTAGTAGTGATACTGTGCGTATATGCCAGTAGTGATATTGTGCGTATATGCTAGTAGTGATACTGTGTATATATGCCAGTAGAGATACTGTGCGTATATGCCAGTAGTGATACTGTGTGTATATGCCAGTAGTGGAACTGTGCGTATATGCCAGTGGTGATACTGTGTGTATATGCCAGTAGTGGAACTGTGCGTATATGCCAGTAGTGATACTGTGCGTATATGCCAGTAGTGATATTGTGCGTATATGCCAGTAGTGGAACTGTGCGTATATGCCAGTATTGATACTGTGCGTATATGCCAGTGGTGATACTGTGCGTATATGCCAGTAGTGATATTGTGCGTATATGCCAGTAGTGGTACTGTGCGTATATGCCGGTAGTGATACTTTAAGAAAAAAAATAAGTGTATCGACTTATGTAACGTTTTTTTTTTGTTTTTGTCGCTTTGTTCTGAGTCAATGGCGGTATTTACATATGCAGATATATCTTTGTTACATAGTAATTCTATAAACTCGCTTAATAACGTTTTAGATAATGTCAAGATTAGCACCGACCTTTCAATTTTACAGTGTCGTTAACACTTGTATTGTGTACGCAGCTTATGTTTAATATACTGCAAGTTTATCAATAAACATGCAAATATATAAACAGTAATGTGATAAAAATGTGTGATAATTTTGTTTAAAATATATTTTGACGTGTTTTAAATATAGTTTATCATTCTTTATAGAATGTCATAGTAAATCATTTTGTTAAATGTAATGTTTTATATTATGTTTATATTGTGAATTAATCATTATAATGAGACTCAAATAAAGAAGAATATTTATGTCAATAAAATGTAACAAATTCTTGAATAGCAATATGTGCTTGTACCTATTTATTTTTAAATGTTAAAGAAGACCTGATAAGATCTTGCCTAAGAATCTTGCCATGAGAATAGGGTTTAACGGCACATCAACACATTATAGGTTATTCGGCGCAAACAGGAAGGAAGATTCCAGGCTCACTCTACATGTACAAAAACAACAAATTAACATACAGATTAAATAAATACATCAACAAATGAATATGCAGAATGAAATTAGAACTTTGATACCTGCAGAACTGCAAAGTGAACATGACAAAAAAAGGATCAAATGAACATAACACCCATTCGGAGGATTCCTAACCCTCTGCAGAGATCGGCAGTGATTTTGTTCTTAGCCGGAACCACACGGGCTCCATGAGAAACAATGAAACTACAAAGCGCAACCAAACAACGAAAAGTGCTGCGTTGACACTTGTATAAATCCTTGACTATATTAGACAGTTGATAGATGCGTTTACATGTGTATAAATCCTTGACTATATTGGACAGTTGATAAATGCGTTTACATGTGTATAAATCCTTGACTATATTGGACAGTTGATAGATGCGTTTACATGTGTATAAATCCTTGACTATATTGGACAGTTGATAGATACGTTGACACTTGTATAAATCCTCGACTATATTGGACAGTTGATAGATGCGTTTACATGTGTATAAATCCTCGACTATATTGGACAGTTGATAGATGCGTTTACATGTGTATAAATCCTCGACTATATTGGACAGTTGATAGATGCGTTTACATGTGTATAAATCCTTGACTATATTGGACAGTTGATAGATGCGTTGACACTTGTATAAATCCTTGACTATATTGGACAGTTGATAGATGCGTTTACATGTGTATAAATCCTTGACTATATTGGACAGTTGATAGATGCGTTTACATGTGTATAAATCCTTTACTATATTGGACAGTTGATAGATGCGTTTACATGTGTATAAATCCTTGACTATATTGGACAGTTGATAGATGCGTTTACATGTGTATAAATCCTTGACTATATTGGACAGTTGATAGATACGTTGACACTTGTATAAATCATTGACTATATTGGACAGTTGATAGATGCGTTTACATGTGTATAAATCCTTTACTATATTGGACAGTTGATAGATGCGTTGACACTTGTATAAATCCTTGACTATATTTGACAGTTGATAGATGCGTTTACATGTGTATAAATCCTTGACTATATTGGACAGTTGATAGATGCGAGTGAGGTTATACTATTTGATTCTCTATCCCTACAATAATAACAAATTACAACATTAATATAGAGAGATATAGTGATACAGATCACGGAAAGCAAAAAGAATATCAATCATAAACACTCTAATGACGTATCTGTGAGTAGCAAAACGAAGGTCTTGCCGAAAATTGAATGGTACTTAATGAAATATACTTCATACACATGATGATATAATCATATCTAAACGAAATACAAGATATTGCAAGTAAATCAGTTCTACACACGCTCTGTCAGTGCTGACTTCAATGATATCAATATAATATTATTGTCAAAACTACTAGACAAAGACAAATCCTCAAGATTGGCTGTTGGCATAAAACAAACCAGCCAGAAATATATATATTAACTCTTTTTTTTTCGATTTAATGCAAATATCGTAATTTTACACAAACACAGATATTTTAAAATAAGAATTTGTCCAAATAGAACATGTAGATATAACATTAATCAAACAAAAACAATAGAATATATAAATCACTTATAATTTAAAATAAAAAAATAAATCCAATTTTATATATCATTAAGAATTATTGCAACTGATTTAATTTGCAAAATTTATTACATAATATAACACAAATGTATATTTTCAGGTCTAAACGTTCACCTGTATAAGACTGTTATTGTTATTTTTTCGTGAACGGGATGTAACTCTGTGTATAAATTGCCATTGCTATTCTAATTATGTATTGCTTTATACTGTATGCATTGTGTTTTTTACATTGGGGAACTGATTATTAAATTAAATAAAATTGAATTGAATTGAATTGAAAAATGTGTGTATTGAAGATAATATGAACATTTTGTAATAATGATGTAGTGAACGTTTAGACATGCGCATTGAGTACATGTCCAGTCTGAATCTCAGTAATTAAATCGACCGTCCATATATCCACTAACAATTATAACGAGGTCTGACCACATGTCAATATATCTCTATAACAGCGTCGTATATATCAGAAAATAGTACAGAGCATGCTTCGTTAATTCTCTATGCCGATGATAGTATTTATTTATTTCTCACATAATTTATTACTAATTAATGATATGTTTTTTTATAATTTGTCAAATGTTGATAAGTTTCCTACTCATCTTTGATGTTTGTGCCAAAATCTGTTTAAATATATTTCAAATACTAGCATCTTACCTTTGTTTATGAGGCATTTTTTGTTTTATATGTATAATGTTACCTTTTTTATCAACTCCTATGTGTATGCTGCTCATCAGCTCTTTTCTGATCTGATCAGAGGGGATACTCGATATGTTAAGATATTTTATATTGCGCAATAGTGCTCTTTTTTTGTCAGAGTTTTAGTATTTTGTTTATCATAAAACACCTTTAATGAATCGATTTGCAGCATTACACGTAGTATCATTATCTGCACCGTCGGTTACCCACGTGTAATCCATTTCGAAATTGACACTCGTGGTTATCCGACGATGCATTATCTGCATAGTTAATTGTATTTTGCATTGTGTGATAATCTCTTGTAATTCATATATTTGAATGGTTATGCACATATATTGTATGATATTTAAGTTATTATTATTGCGTTGTACATGTATGAGATCGAAATAAATATTAAATACATCCATAAAAATCCTAATTCCATTAGTAAAGTTTTAGGCAGTGAACTAGACAATTACTGTAAGTGGTTAATAGATAACAAACCAATCAAAACGCAAGCTTGCATCAATTGAAAAAACAGTTCTTTGTAATAATCATACGATAGAAGCACAAATATCTGTCAGATAACTTGGTGCAATGTTAGATAATGATTTGTCTGCTACAACTATTTTGAACAATGTTTTTTTTAATTAATAAGCTAAATTAATTTTTTGTAATTGGTTGCGTCAAATACTAAGATAATATATAATACAAGTTGCTCAAAATAAAATGATTATTTTATACACAGCTATGATAGTAGAGCTTCTTTGTGCGTGTCGGATTTTTAAAACTTTGGAATAATTAACATTGGAAGTAGAAAAACAATTAAGACTGAATCAAGTTCACACGAAATTTAACAATTCATGCCCGTCTTATCTTCATGAAAATGTTACAAAGCTATATACTTCTCATCACCATGCAACTACAATAAGTTCCTGAATTGTACTGTGCCCTGTATTAATAGTTTTATAACATCAACTTTCTTTTATAATGGTATTCTGGATTTGAACCAATTACCTCATACTTTAATGGGAATTAAAATCAAACTTGTCTTTAAGAAAGAAATCAAGAAAATGAGGACAGTGAATTTATTTTTAAAAGCCTTTCGATTTTCAAAGCTTAGATTTGTGTAATGATATTAAATGTGGAGTTATAGCTGTGATGTATATAACTTATTGTTGCATAAGTAATATAGGTATAATTTCTGTGATATGAACCTGATAATATACATATCATTTATGAGATGTTAGTCAATATTTAGACCCTTGAAAATATATAGGTCTCTAAATCAATCAATATTTCGTTAATTTGAATACTAATGTAACAATTTTTTAATATGTGATAATTGATATTTAAATTAATATTTTATTACAATACATCGGAATGCTTCTATATTTGTTTATGTTTATGTGCTTGTTGTATCTTATATGACACGCATACGCACGCGCACACACAAACGTATAGTAGTCTGGTCTGTACATTTATCTCCACATATATATGTATATATATGTGTGTGTGTGTGTGGGGGGGGGGGGGGATGCTAATAATTCGTGATATCCCGAATTAGTAAAACAAATAATTTAAAAATGGATTTACACGAATAAACAGTATTTTATCCAAAAATTGCAGACCTGTGTCTCCTTACACGTTTATTAATAACATTGCTCGTCTTTGTATGTAGATTCTATAATGTGCAAGATTTTATTTGATGAGACTGTGCAAGATATTTTTATGATCACTTTTATTTTTTTTCACCAAATGCCTAAGTGTGATTTGTACATTTCAAACGGTGAGAAATATAAGCATTTTTCGCAATGTTAGCATGTTAGTATTGCTTCGAGCTACAAACGCTTGATACATGTTTTTTTTATAAACGAAAAAATACATATAACTAAACTTTTCTTTTTCATGTTACCTAATAATGGATATATGTTAAATGTCAAGTAATTTTACCAATTAAACATACTTGTGCTTAATTCCGTATGACGCAATTATCTAATGTTTATTACCAGCTGTACTGTTTGTTGCTCGTTATCTCACAATTCAACTCACACTTGTTCATATTGGTGTGACGTAATTACCTGATATTTATTACCATTTGTACGGCGTATTGCCTTTTGTCTCCAGGTGTTTAATTACTTATGTGTCAAACACATCCTTGATTGATAGGCGAAGCTACGGCGTTTGTAACGAATGTAATGTTTTAACAGTTTATATGTATGTGTTTGCTTACAGTTCCTATAAATTTTTAAAAAAATCAAACCAGCTAGCCGGATCTGGACTGTTCATACAGTAATATATCTGTCTGCCACTCCCGTGGTTCAAACCCGACCAGAGGCCTTAAAATTGGCTATGAACCACGGAGTATATTGGTCTACTAGTACTGGTTAACCTCCAATGAACGATACTGATCGCCGGTATATAACAGGAAAAACATAATTTATGATACGAACGAATCAAATCTACTATATTTTGCTCGGCAAGATTGCCTGGCGAAGAGTGTGGAACAACACACTTTTATGACCATTTAGCATGTACACGTAGTGTTTGTACCATTACGGTCGTTTTCGGTTAAATATTTCATCTACTGTTACATAGACTTATTTTAATTACGTACTGACGCGACAGGTAAACTTAGTCGGTAGGGCGTCCGACTATCAATCAAGATGTTGTTAGTTCAAATCCCCGACTGGCCACAGTCTCTATGACGATTGATATACGACACTGTGTTTGATTGTCATTCGTCTCTCACCACTCATTATATTAAAAAATAACCTTTTACTTGCAAAAGGCTCGACTCAACTTATTGTTAAATTGACAAATGCCCGTAGCTATTATTTACTTTTTGTTTTTAATTCCTCAAGCATATAAATTATCTTTAAACTTGAAACACAAAGTAGAAACAAACCGTTGAAAACTCGAATCACCAATTCCGTATAAAAAATACTTACAAACAGTAATACAACAAGAAATGTCATTGGTAAGTGTCGTATGCCCCCATCCCAAGCGGTCTGTACAAATAACGATATAGTTATGTAATTATAGGTAGCGATGTATCCATGAATATCAAGAGCAATGGAATGACGTTTCAGACTAGACATGTAATTTTATGTTTTTTCTAACATTACAGCGTGACCTGATCTTGACATTTGATGCAAAAGTCTTGGTATATCTACAGGTAAATACAGGTGATACATCATCATGTCATGCTGATCACTTGTGTCAAACTTTTTTAAAATATCTTCATGTAAGACAAAGTTACAGACCAGAAATGAAATATCAAACAAACTGAAAACTTTGAGGTAAGGTTCTGGGTCTTAACATGACATGTCGTCAAATTAAAAATGTGACCTTGACCGTTGATGAAAGGTTCTGGGTCTTACATGCGACAGTGTTTTTGAAATTTATCCATAGGTGACAAAGTTACAGACCGGACGTGAAATCTCAAACAGACTGAAAGTGTTGTCAAACAAAATTGAATTGTGACCTTGATCTTAAAAATGCGAGTCGTCATTTTATGTTGATCATTTGTAGCAAGTATTTATAAAATCAATCTACGTGTCAAGATGTTGGTGTAAGTATCTTGAACTTAAAACGGGATCTTCCGTAAGGCGAATGTGTCTTCACTGGATTAAGCTGTGAAACAGACTAGCTTGAAACTATGTTAAATAATTTTGTTCAAACTATATAATATATAAATTTTCCTCAGGCTTATTGCCTTATGATAAGTAAACTTCAAACAAACAAAACAAATTATAATAAAATGATTCTGATATTTATAAATCATACAGACAAATGATCTAACTAATTAAGTATATACAGCATATTGTTTCAAACCTTATAGAGTTGAACTAACTGTTGTTCAACACTATTTTAATAACGAGACCAGCTGTTCAGACAACGTGTCTGGACAGCATACGTTTGAGACTTTTTTCAAACTCAAACCAAAACTGTATGTCTGGAACAAAGCTCAGCTCCAGCATAAAATAGACCTTTATGTTTGAAGACTGTTTCAAACCCAAGTTTTCAAACTAACCTAATGTGCATGAAACAAAGCAAAGCTTCAGCACGAAAATAAAGTTATTGTTTGAGAACGGTTTCAAAATAATAACAAAACTGTATGCTTGGAATAATGCTCAGTTCCAGTATAAATATACACTTATACGTTTTGAGACTGTTCCAAACCTAAGTCTTCGAGCTAAGATAAAAAACCAGGCTATATACAGAACATTTATGCTATTAAACAACGACATTATTTTGACACTACACATGACAAAATAACAGGCCGGACACGAAATCTCACAAAGACTCAAAGTGTTGTGAAACAAACTCAAAGTGTGACCTTGACCTTTGAGGTACACAGGTGGGTTTTACACATGACATGTCATCATGTCATGCTGATGAATTGTGCTAAATGTTTTTTGAAATATATCCATAGGTGACAAAGTTACAGACCGGACCCAAAATCTCAGACTTAAAGTGTCATCAATCAAAGTTAAATTGTGACTTTGACCTTGAAGTGGAGTCTAGGTGTAACGCGCAACACGTCGTCATGTTGATCATTTGTAGCAAGTATTAACAAAATCCAATCTATGCATAACAAAGTTACAGGCCGGACACAAATACTGGACGGAAAGACAGACGGACGGACATACGGACGCTACAATAACTGTTGTCAAACAAACTCAAAGTGTGACCTTGACCTTTGAGGTAGGCCGTGGTTCTTACTCGCGACACGTCGTCATGTTATGTTGATCATTTGTAACAAGTATTAATAAAATCCAATCTATGCATGACAAAGTTACAGGCCGGACACAAAATACTGGACGGAGACAGACGGACGACATACGGACGCTGCAGTTACTGTATGCCACCCCAAACATTTTTTTTGGTGTGTGTGTGGGGGGGAGGGGAGAGGGGAATAAAAATATTAACAAACATTCATATTTTTCGATCATGTGTTGACAGTTTTGAATCACACACCTTTTTTGATTAGTTATTTAAATGTTATTTTCAAATAAGAAAATAGATATATAAAAAAAACAACTCACGAACGTGCTCCGTCCCTATGACAAATACAATAATTCAAGAATAATACAAAAACAACGCTTTAAAATTGTGAACTTGAATGATTAATTGAAATTAAAAATACATCTATCTTTTCCTTAGATGTCAACGGACTTAATATATATAGAGAAATATAAATTTAAAGATTGTGTCCCTCTGTCTCAATGGGGTTGAAACAAATACGTTCCCAAGTATTTAATGTTGTTTTTATTTTACAGAAGTATTGCATGTATGTACCGTGAGTCGACCGTTAATAAACAAGATATATTGCTGCTTATGTTATAAGATAGTGTTGTTAATATGTGGCATGGACCTCTTTGTTTGCCAGAAGTGTCACTAAGGGCATCATGCTCGTATAACGATCTTTACAAGAAAACGGACATGTTTTTAAATACTTAAAAACTTAAATCTAAGAGAAAGCAGCCATGTAATCATCATTTTAGACTGTTTCGAGTAAAACTGCACATTGTTTCATTGATATTTATTACATGATAGATATATGACCAGTCAAAGCTTAGCTCAGATTTTAAGTATTTAAGTAAAATGTTGGTGAAACAGAAGCCAGGAATAATTTTGTTTTCTTTATATAATAAAATCTACATTTACGTTTCTATACCAATATTTAAAGAAAATTCTATGAAAGGATTAATGATTGTAGAAAATGCCTTAACCCTTTACTTCATATAGACGCCTTTGGACACCTCTAATATAGAAGGCTTTTGAATTATTGGGTGAAGTATGTTTATATTAACTGACAGAGTCGAAAACAGTGCAGGAACTCTTCCTGCACCGTCTTCAAAGGCCTTCTGTGATTGGTGTGGGAAAACACGTATCTATGGAGTAAAGAGTTTAATATAAAACGAATTATGCGGTTTAACAAATATGAATATATTATTTTGAGATACATTTATGTAATTGTAAAACTATCCATATGAGAAGTCTTACCTTTTTTTAATATATATATTTGTTTGAAGATGTCGGTGTTTTACTCCATACACAATGGCATGTGTGGTAGGGTTTGTTAGGTTACGATGGCCATCTTCATTTACATCGACTCGTTTTATTGATGGAACAAAATGATAAAAGAGAGATTAAACACAAGACATAAACTTAGACCAGTTTTATGCCACAACGTTACAACTGTCGCAATACCTCCGTGGACACTTTCGTCGTGCAGGTTTGTCTTTTTTTTATTATAAGTATATTATAAAAGAAAACTACAGAAGTTAAATAAAAGCTTTGATTTCTTTTATTTGCGAATCTAGGCCATGGCTTCAGTAAATCTATGAGAATAATAATATAACTATTTATCAGAAAAATAATAATAGACATGTATCAATATTATTAAATTATTTAAATTGACGATTTGCAGTTAAGTGCAGTAACAGTAATTGAAACTAATATTAACTAATTTAAACTAATCGAGTGAACTCTGGGAACAGGCGATCACCCGATCAGCTTGAATTTACAAAACAGATATTGTTAAACACTAACATAAATTACATTAAAAACATGTCTGTATTGGTTAAACTGTTTATGGTACTGGTGACAAGCTGCTAAGCCACATGGTATTAATAAGCACACAATGCAACGATTCACAATGTCTTTATAGTTTATTGTGGTAATCTTGACGAGCCGCAACTTCCTCATTCAACAGTGCCAACCATAGAGATGAATATAATTTTATGTTCCATCTGGTACTGAAGCCGTGACGGAGTGAAATTGTTTATATGTGTCTGAATATTCTGTTCAAGCACGGCTAAGATTCAAACAACGTTTGTTTCTGAAAATATAAAATAAAACAACAGCAGAACATATTTGATATGGGAATAGGTGGTTGGGTAACTAAATTTTTTTTTAATTTTCAGTTTCAACTCGAGCAACAATTTTTTACTTTCCACCATCTGCTTATCAGAAATTAAAAGGAAGTTGGTAGTGAATAGTTTCTGTATTTTTTTGTTTTTAAATTTGAATAAAAATAGTTACTATAATAAATTAATTTTATCTTCAAACGATCAAATCTTATAATTAAAGAAAACTACATAAGTTAAATATAAGCTTTGATTTTTTTATTGGCGAATCTAGGTTAGGCTTCAGTAAGTTTATGAGAATAATAACGCAAATAGTTATCAGAGAAATAATAATACAGACATGTATCAATATTATTAAACTAATTAAATTGACTATTTGCAGTGAAATGTAGTCAAAGCAATTGAAACTTATTTAAACTAATCGAGTGAACTCTGCGAACAGTCGATCACCCGATCAGCTTGAATTTAATTTACAAAACAGTTATTGCTAGTTACTAACATAAATTACATTTAAAACAAGTCTGTATTGGTTATGGTTAAACTGTTTATGGCACTGATGACAAGCTATACAGCCCGCCACATGACAATATATGCACTACCATTCGAGCCCTGCAGATCTTGTCACCTCCACTAGTACCATAAAAAGGAAGCCGACCAAGAAATCCCAATTATTTAAATGCTATTCGTGGTAGCTGCTCATTCAATGGTCGATTCTCCACAAGATGGTGAAACTGAACAGCAAACTCTTAGGAAACACTGTAAAACTTGTTGCAAACGAAATAGAAAAATATCATTCCCTAGTTTGGATAAACGTATATCGTCACAGTATAAACCTGGACTCGATTCGTGTATTTCTGGATATTTGATATACCCGCCACCTGAACAAATTTGCTCTGTGGCTACCCTACTATTTATCCTAATTATTGCTATTTCAAGAGCACTATGGTTCAATTCATTCCTCCAGTAAGACGAGGTAGGATTTGCGACCAGGCAATGGAAGTATGAGGTAGTAAGATTTGAATCTTTCTTAATGTATCAATAATATTGATACGTAAAGTTACTGTTGAAACAAAGTCAATATCGTTTCCCCACAGTTAATATTTAACATTTTAGGTGCTTCTTCATATGACATTATTAATCTCACTATCCCTAACACCCGATTCCATTTCATTCCACATTAACCCGGTCACCACACGCTGTTTTTGCCGCTGCTAAGATCCAAGTTGATATAAGATGATGGCCAAGTATGAGTAGAACCTCTTTACAGTTGAAGAGCTTATAATCCATATGCGAGACTTGGCATCTGAAAAACATAATCAATTATTAGTGTACTCGGAAACGGAAAAATGTCCGAATAGAAACAATCATGTTCATATATGCTGTTAAAAGATAAAAGATTGAAAGGCATTCGATTCCCACCTACCTCTTCATTTGACAATCCATGCATTGCAGCTACGGTGGCTGCTCCGATACGAAAAGAATGCATGTAAGTCTACTACTAGTAAGTTTACCTTCTCTGGGTCGACAACCTTTACGACTCAGCACTCTGGCCTACGCTGGTGCCTTGCGATTTTCTCCAGATTCGAGTGAACCAACACCCTGCATACTTTGTAGTTCGTCCACTGCTGTCTCAGTCTGCCTGTTCCCAACCTTCTCCACCACCTTGTTAACAATGGTTTCAATGTCGCTGTCTGTAAGAGTTGGCTGTGGGTCCGGTTGGGCGACCAGCCTCTGTGGATCCTGTTGTGTTGTATCCAGTGCCTGTTGTGCCGTATCCACCCGACGACGTTGCTGACTTGTGCGCCTCTCTGCCACCTGCCTGGCCAGTGATCGCCTTGGTTTTACTTTAGGCATAACTATTAAATGTACCATAGTAAATTGAAATAATTATTTTATAGTATACAATAATTTAATCACAATGTTCCAAGCTTCTAGCATTAAACTAGTTGTTTTCAACTTTTTTATGTTACTTTAAACAGGTTACTGTTCCCTCAAAAGAGATGCACTATAGCAACCTATACAAAACAATATGTATTTTATATGTTACTTTAAACTGGTTACTGTTCCCACAAAAGGGATGAATTCGAGCTACCTATTCAATCAAAACACAATATTTATTTTAATATGCTACTTTAAACAGGTTACCATTCCAACAAAAGGGATGCACCTTTCCCAAAGAAGGGGTGCTTTAAAACAACCTGTACAAAAACACACTTGAAATAGATTACCGTTACTACAGCAACCATAACCACCAATATACAAATTATTTTATGTTACTTTAAACAGATTACATATCTCACAAAAGTGATGCACCTTTCCCACAAAAGGGGTGTGCATTAGAAGCAACCTATACAAAAAACACAATATTAGTATTATTATTATTTTAAACAGGTTACCATTTCAACAAAAGAAATGCACAAGGGCAACCTAAACAACCAAGACACATTATTTAATTTGTTACTATAAACTGGTAACCTTTCCGACAAAGGGATGTACCTTTCCCACAAAATGGATGCACAAGAGCAACCTATACAAACAATACACAGTTTTGTATGATACTTTAAACAGGTTAATCTTTCCACAAAAAAGGTGGGGGTAAAAAACACAATATAGATATAGAGATTCTATAATATACTGTATAGATCTATGTTACTTTAAATAGGTTTACATTCCCGCAAAAGGGAAGCACTAGAGCAACCTATACAATCAAAACACAATGTTCATTTTATTTGTTCCAACAAAAAAGGGACAACATTAATTTTTTGTAACATGCCCTTTACTCTTCTTACCTGGTAACTTCTTGCTTGCAAAGTCCTGTGGTTCAGAAGGCAACACACGACTGTAAATTCATAACACATAAATAAAGACTTTTATTAATCAATGACATGTCACATTAACCGAATATGTTGTTAAACTTAAATTGTTTATATCCAAATTATGTCACTAAAGTACAATTGTATTTATCTATTTTTTTTATATTGAATGTAAGCCTATATTTAAACAATTACAATGCATTCCAACCCGCGGCTCTGCGACCTCAGCGTCTAGCACATGCATTGAGACGTCTCCACAAACTGTACTACCACAACGACCCACATGTCATGGACGACTTTCACTGCAACACCTATACAATTGATTGACTTACACGACATATTAAATTCGTGTCAGACGGCACTAAAATTTAAACATCAACAATAAAGAAACGTTCTGGGTAACAATACATTTCGATTCCAATCATAAATATAAACACATAATTTGTACCATTATTGTTCCGACAGCTAAAGACTTGTGAAATATGAACACATGTACACTCGTGATAGGGAAACACTGACCACGCGAAAAGCCATGACACAACATTTACGACACAATGTACATGTAAATAAAACATCTACATTCGTTTTGTAAGCTTTCACACGCTAAGCGATGTTATTCACAATATAACTAAACTTGTTCCTTAGTTATTACTTACTTAATTTTCTTTTAATTTTCAGTTTTAAACGTTTCCACCATGAGTTTATCAGAAATTAAAAGGAAGTTGGTAGTGAATAGTTCCAATCAATTTTTGTGTTTGAATTGAATAATGAATAGTTTCTTTAATAAATTAACTTAATCTTTAAACAATCAAATCTTTATAAATTTGAAATGTGTGTATTTTAAAATTGTGTAATGTGTGTGTTGTAGTATTGTGTAATGTGTGTGTTGTAGTATTGTGTAATATGTGTATTGTAGTATTATTGTGTAATGTATGTATTGCAGTAGTGTGTAAAGTGTGTTTGGTAGTACTGTGTAATGTGTGAGTTGTAGTATTGTGTAATGTGCGTGTTGTAGTATTGTGTTATGTGTGAGTTGTAGTATTGTGTAACGTGCGTGTTGTAGTATTGTGTTATGTAATGGAAATTGATGCCAGCTGTGAACTGTGGTAACAACTCTGTACAGTGGTGGTAAGTATGTACGTCCATATCAACTCTGTACAATATTGACAACTTTATACAACGTCGACCATTATGTTCGTCGAGATCAACTTTGCACAATGGTAACAACTATATACAAAGTGAACTACTAAGTACGTGGATATCAACTATATACACCGTCGACCACAATGTACGTCGATATCAATTCTGTACAATTGTGATACAATATACAAAGTCGACCACTATGTACGTCGATATCCAACTTGGTCCAGTGGTGACAACTATATACACTGTCGACCACTTTGTACGTCGATATGAACTCTGTTCAATGGTGACAACTATATACAAACTCAACCACTATGTACGTCGATATCAACTCTGTCCAATGGTGACAACTATATACACCGTCGACCACTATGTACGTCGATATCAGCTCCGGACAATGGTGGCAAATATATACACCGTCGTTCATTGTGTACGCCGATATCAACTCTGTACAATGGTGGCAACTATATACACCGTCGACTTCTATGTACGCCGATACCAACTTTGTACGATGGTGACAACTATATACGGCGTCGACAATTATGTACGTCGATATTTATTGTGTATGGTCGTGGCATCTATCCAATGATACAGCTACTTACATGTTCAATGGCGACAACTATGTAAGTATTCAGCTATGTACAATGGTGAAAAATATACAAGTACACAGCTATGTACAATGGTAACAACTATGCAAGTATTCAGCTACGTACAATGGTGACAACTATGCAACTATTAAGCTAACATGTATATACAGCGTCGACTCTCTTTATTGATGCCAACTGTATCGTCTATGTCAAGTTATCACGGTTATAAAAAGCATGGCCGTGACGGACAACTAAATACTAATATTATTTTGAATTATGCACGGAGGTGAATGGCCGGTGGTGATAACAATGTACGTGTAGCGGCTAAGCGTGACATACTCCCTTACCCACGTGATTCATATTCGGGAATCAAAATTGAGATAAGAACTAAAAAAGTGAAAAAATCTAAGGGGATATTTCTTTGTATTAAAGGGGAAGTCTGTTCCTCAGTGTACATCACGGAAGGCCTCTCCTGAATGATTGTCCTGGTAACAAAGATATATAAACTTCGATCAATTACGTTGAAGTGATCTCAAAGCTCTATCATCGTTAAGAAATATGGTATAAATATAAGACATTTCCTTCAAAAGGTCAGTGTCAGATATTTCGCACCGAAAAAAGGTAAGTTAACTTCTCTTATACGTTTTAGCTAACAATCTATCTGTTTTGAGCGTTATTGGCCATTCGTCTGCATTGCTCTGATGTTCAACAAAGGGATACAGATAAGTTTTCATTGTCTGGTTTATCAATATTGCTCAAACTATTCACTATCTTATTGCTGATTACAAAACCTTATGAACGTTTATAATAATTGAAACTTATCACATTTCAAAAGCTTTCGTGTATCACTCTTATTGTAATCGTCACGCGGCTTTGTACATGACTCTAGTATCCGTTTCTTGGGTAAAACAAGCACTTGGTGTTGGTTGTTATTGTTTTAGAAGCGATCGAATCAAACTTGTTGAATTGCAACTCGCGACAAAACGTCAAACCACTGCACCACTGCCCAAAAATGTCAAACCGCTGTATTACTGCCCAAAAACGTAAAACCACCACACCACTGCCCAAAAACGTCAAACCACTGTACCACTGCCCAAAAATGATCTGGAAGTGTTATTCTTCTATTAAATTTCAAATGATATTTCTTCATAAATTACGACTCACAGACAATGGTGTCTAGTTGCTTAGCCTCGTTAGACACGTGTTTGTATTATACTATTACGGTACTTATATTACACGTCATCTAATAAGAGTTGGTGAATGATATTCTTGCAATAAATTATTAATATTGAGTTAAATGGGAATTATCAGGATTTTTTAAACTTTTAAAATTGGCTAAAAACATATTTTCCAATAATAAAAATTTGGTGAATTATATTTTTAGAATGAGGATTTCGTTCAAGTTTACCACTCCAATTTAAATATCGATTATGTCACATTTTGGTCGATCTGACATACCAAACCATTTGGATTATATTTATTAATGATAATGAGATGCTTATTATCCATTTTAATATTATTATTTTTCTAGCATGTTTTCCTGATATACTCCCTTGAACTTTAATCTGGCTTTACACAGGGTCACTGACAATCATAGCAAAGGGCATTGAATTATAAATAAAAGTAGCATTTTTTAAA
>CM055908.1:49372094-49415444 GCA_029582155.1 Panopea generosa
TATATTTTTGAAAATATTTTTGCAAAATCAAGTCAATATTAGATTTTTTGGTATAATATTAAATGACTTATATTTGCCTTCTAGATGTAAGACTACGATGCGTCAGCGAATATGACATTGTATACATTTATAGTTTCATGTTTCTTGTTTAAGCGAATATTTTAAAAGAATTTAGCCATGTTCTCGCTAAATAAACCAAACGTAATAACCCTCACTGTGTTTGCTTTTTGATATTAATTTCTTTTTTGTATTTTGATTTTGAAGTTTCACTTAATATAAATTAATAATTAATCTCAGGTATTCGTTTTAGTTCAACCTTATTCATTTTAGTTCAATTGCGAAGCAAACTCAGAGCTCACATAAACCGCTGTTGAGTATGCTTCCTATGCAGAACCAGTACCGAGTGCTGGGGTTTTAGAAGTCATCGGGTCGCGGTTGGGATTGAACCAGTAACCTCCAGAGTGAGCTGTCAACATTCTATACACTGCACTATCGTCCCGCTGTTATCAATATTAAACTTACCATTCGCTAGTTTCCATTGTATTTTTTTAATTTTAATAATGTTTACCGAATGACCCTAAGTTTACTGTCGAATTAAGATACTCTCACATTTTGGGTGGATTGAACTTGTCAATCAGATCGTCGCAATGTATTGGATATGGTGCGTAATCTGGCCGTCACTCAATAGTGACAATGTATGAAATCTGAAAATATGTTTTTTTTTATATAAAAAATGAATATACAAAGTACATGTTAAATTAGTTTGACTTAATTTCACATTATATTGTGTACGCCACATTGCAGATCCAACGTCGTCAAAGCGCGAAATGTATATAACGACACAATGGGTGAATAGAAACTACTGGACACGATTTATAACACATGCATCTTAATTCGGTGTGCAAGAACTGTTTTCATTTCCAATACATTTGTTTTAATTTAATAACATAACATAAATGGGTCCGTGTTGATTTTTATTATGCATGAACAAAACTATAACAGTATACATAAATTAAAGAAAACTAACAAATTTACAGTACATTAATGACAATCAGGTAACTGATAATGGATGGTGATTGGCGAGAGCAGACGATAAACTTCACTGCAAACGCGCCATACATTACTCATAAATTACCGATCTATATACACATATAACGTAAAATGTAAGAACAGATAGACTAATAAACACTAATGTCACATTTGACATGTTTCAAATTAATGCAACTTTTATGTAGTACTCTCATACTAAGAGTGATATATAACAAGAGTCGTTCGATTCATTATATCAAATGTACTAACGCAAGAGTGGGTTGGTAATACATTAACTACGTTATTGCAAACGCTGTTGGCTCGGCCAATAGTATGTTGATCATGAGGAAGAACAAGTTTGAAAGAAGTTTAAACATTTTTTGTCATTTTTATCACAATGTTTTATACCTATGAGGGTATATAATATTATATAATATAAAACCAGCGAATAACCTGCGTTTTCAGTAATATACAAACTTAAGGTTTTATGTTTAAATATTACGTATATTTCAACCATCCAACCATAAATAAACACGCGTATGTGCGCACAGCCACATGCCACCATACCACTGTCTATCTTTATTGTATTATTATAAAAATTTACTTTTTTAATTTTGTTTTGTAACGTTTACAAACAAAATCATTTAGTATTACATTGTTGTTGTTGTTGTTATTGTCGTTGTCGTGGTTGTTGTTGTTGTCGTCGTCGTCGTCGTCGTCGTCGTCTTTGTCGTCGTCGTCGCCGTCGTCGTCGTTGTCGTCGTCGTCGTTGTCGTTGTCGTTGTTGTTGTTGTTGTTGTTCATGATGTTGTTTCTAACAAAGTTGTAAATGCGTACTTAAAATAGCATCTGAAACATGTGACACAATAACGCACGCACACGTGCATGCTTACACATTCGCTCACATGCAATTACACATGTGCACAATTATGAAAAAACATACTAGCTTTCCTTATGCAATCATACAAGAGGGCTTGTGCAATAAACTCAACATTGAGTAGATGTATATAATGTATTTACTGGAAAAAAAACAACAGAACGCAATTGTAATGCCCATACAAGGTGACTGTATCCAAGTGTAAAGCTATGAAGTCGCACAAGTCATTACAGAAGCCTAGTGTTTTTTAAAATATCATACGATTACATAATGTCCTTATGAGGCATGTTCAAGTTTCGGATGATGGAGTAAGGGCGAACAATTACAACAAATACATAGCGGTGTTAGTTTTTTTAACAGATTTTATCAAAGGTAGGAGAGTAGATAAAATTGGTAATTTGTGACATAATACCATCTTAGTATTATAATTTCTTTTTGAAGATTTTAAGGTTGTTTAATTGGTATTTAAATAAAGGGATGACATGCTATATATTTGGCTGTTTAAGGGACGATAACGTACTTGTCTCACAACGTATCTGTCTCTCCACCTATCATCTAGAAACTAGATCACAGTAAAAAACCACACGTGAGAAATAATAAAATTAACCAATGAATATCATTAGGACTTTTAGCTAATTTCACTCTTAAAATGGATCAAACAATTAAAATAATTGCGAAATCACTGTGCTTGAAGAAATAATGGGCAAGATCTGACACATGACTACATCATGCCCCAATATGTCATAATCCACTTTGTTCTAACGACATTATGATTGCCAATTAAACTCACAAAACTCCTTAGTGTGGTGTATCAACGGGCAGACCTTACTATGCTTCGTGTTTCATTACTTTTACTATATAATGGATGATGAACTAAACGATTCACAGTGGTGGCGGGCGACAACTGAACTATCGGAACATCTCTACTCAGTTTAGTTAAGTTAAAGATTAATGGAATAAAGCAATATCGCATTTCCTTCCATCTTTTCTTTTAAAATCATATACAGCTAGTTTATACATATTTTATTTCATAATTTTACATGAAATGGGGTTGGGACACAAGTTCTGCCAACATTAGATTCGGCCCTTCCCTTAAAGATAACATGATCGTTTGTTTAGCAATGGCATAAATACATTTCAAAATCAAAATTATTGACACATTTTATGGAAAAGAGATTTTTTTTATTTATGTGCGTTTTTTAAGAGAGGAAGAGAGAAAGAGAAGTAGAAGAAAGAGAAAGAGCGAGTTAGTTGTTGCATAACAAAGTTTATATTATATACAGTTATTTTGATAGTTTTGATATATAGCTGACAGGAGATATGGCATTTAAATGACACAACAATATAAGCAAAGACTAATCATTAGTATACTTACACCCAAATGAATGCCCATTCATATAATTAATACAAAGTTTTAAAAGTGTTTTCTTTTCTTTTCTTTTTTTTTTTTGGTGAGAGTGTTAAGAGGAAAATATTGATAATGTAGACCGGCAAGGAGCGCGTGGTCCAGTGGTAGAACATCAGATCCAAGATCAGGGGCTTGTGGTTCAATCCTCCACCATGGCTATGTGTTGTGTCTTTGAGAAATACACTTTATCTTCAAATGCCAAATCATGGTTCTACACAGGAATACACTGAACGTGAAGCTATAAGATTTTTTCACAATCGATGTAAAATAAATCAGTTTTGAACAGGTAATGTAGACTATGGAGAATGAACTCTTTTCTGTCTAACACAACTTGCTCAACCGTATAAATAAACCTGTTAGTCTATTTAGAAAGTCGTAGTGATATTAACAAGATACAAATAAATAAACAGTAGTTAGCAGGTACATGTTAGTTTGTTACTTTTATGTAAGGTAACATTTCTGTATTTAAGTTCATTACGGTTAATATTATTTTCAAGATGAATAAATAAATACGACAAACAAACTGACTTCATCCTGCTAATTTACCTTGTATTGATGCCATCGTGATATTTACAAGATACAAAGACATAGACAATAATTAGCAGGTACAGGGTTAGTTTGTTATTATTTTTATTTTGTAAAGAAATGTAACTTTTTCTATATTGAAGGTAATAAGGTAAAAGATTGTATTTGTATATTTAATACTTTTAATGTGTAGCATTTTGTTATATACTTAAATCAATTTGGTTATATTGCATACTCAAATTAAGATGTTATGTGAATACGACAGTAATAACCGTAACATACACTTATTATACTTTTCAAATTTATAATTGAAATTTAAAGAATAAAATATATTATAACCATACATCGGATTACAGACGATAGTTTAGCAGATGGTCCATATAGTATGTCGGGGATATATTCCGTTCTATTGTCTCGTTTTGAAAAGAGGCAGACAAAAAATATATAAATATAACTGTTTTGTTCATTCTCGGTTATATAAAACATATATTTTATCATTTTTGTAATATTATATTCATGGTTCGTGATAACATTCACTGAAACAAAATATCACACATGGCGCAAATATGAAATAAGAATACTCAAGTATAAATGTTTCTACTTTGAACTTTTATAAATGGTTGAATGACATATTCATAGGTATCTATAAATGTATTAAGTGGTGCAGGTGTTGTTGTGTTGTCGTTTTTATTGTAACAGTTGTTGCTTTCTGATATTGTTGTTTTTGATGTTGTTGCTTTTTATTCTTTTTTTTTTATGGATATGATAGATAAAATGCATGTAAATATTATTCGTACAGTAACACCTATGCTACTTCGTACTATGGGTATTTTCCTTGCATTGATTTGCGTACAGTTATACTCATGAATCTGCCTTTTGTGCGTATTTTCTATGTGTTTACTACACTTTGCATCGCAGCTTTACATTTTTACTGCAATCAGCATTAGAAAACTATATAGATTAAATGCATTTTATTTCCCAACGAAAACATTTGCAGCTGGGTGGAGCTAAAAACGACCAGTTTGTATTTCATTGGTTGCATATTTTGTGTTGCTGGTGAGACGTCACGTTGCCGTAACGTTTTTCGTAAGTTGCCATACAATTTCTTAGTTTTCATCAGGTGATGAAAACTATGAGCATAGTTTAATGTTGCCGAGAAGCCCTTCAAACTTCACGAACGTTAAACTGGCCTAATGATATTCATTACCCAATGAAATCTCAAAATTAAATGTTTGCGGCGTTTCTTAAAAAGTCTATGTCAAAGAAAATAACATTGTTTGCATTGTTCTGTACCCTTTGTTTTGAAGTTTCACATACCACATGTTATTTTCTTTGCACATGGTTGGTGAATCTATACATATTTCTATGTGAAACTTTGTACGGTTAATGGTATTGAACGCAATCGGACTATGATGATGAAATAACCTGTTTTGAGGCGCCAGATCACACAGATATCTTATGAAAATATTCTTCATTGCAGAATCAAATATGAAAAGATGTCCATAAAAAAAACTCCTTTTTTATACCATATTTTATAGCAACAATATTTTAATATAGAATAGAAAACATATACTTGAAATGCATTTTTTACATGTATGCATCGTTGGATACCCCCGGGTGTCAGTTTTATACATCATGATGGATGGAGAATATCGCAGTTGATACTCTGGGGTATCCGACAATGCATTAATGCATACAAATCCTAAACTTTTTTCAACACAGGATGGCATACCAATCCCGTACTCACCAATCTTATTTCTTGTTTCATGTGTTTCTAAAAGAAAAACTGAAATACACTATGTTTTTTTTTATTTGAATTAGTTACGATTTTTCTAATAAGAATTGCTTCATAATGGTCAATACCAGTATTTCCTTCTGTGGCGAGCGTATTACTATCAATCCTTGGTTCATGAGTTTGAATCCCTATCCGACCACAGTATTCGTGATGATTGATATATGACATTACGTCTTATTGTCACTACTCTCACCACTGATTTAAGTGGGAACGTTATCCGCTACTTGCTGAGATGGGTGTGTCACTAGATGGCATAGCAATAACTCTAAATATTCAGTAAAAAACAAATGGCGCCTCTCAGGACCTTGAGTCCTTTGTTTTCTCTTCTGTTTTCATTTTCTTCTTCTCTTCTTTTTTTTCTTCTTCTTCTTCTTCCTTTTCTTCATCTTCTTCTCCTTATTCTTCTTACTCTATAATCGTTACATCTTTTGTAAAAAATTACATGTAAAAAATATATTATCATACTAATCATTATTGTGTTATTCCGCGTGTTTTAATTACAAAGTAAAACAACCATAAAAATTTGTTTAAACACATTTATGTTCTTTTTCATTTTAAAGGAAACAGCGAAAACGCCTCAGTCGGAATCTTTAATTATACGTTATGTCGTCTGCCATTAAGTCTCCATTTTTCTCAATTGTGATCTGTCATACCGAACGTAAGGTTTGACTTTTAACGACTATTTTTCATTTAGACAATGACTTAACGAATTAAATGTGACAGACGCCCTTCAATTATAATAATTACAACGAATTCTCAATTTGGTGGTCTGTACGTTTTGTGACCTGTTAAAAAGACACACGGCCAATGTTTTCTCGTAGTATATGCGAAACGCATGCGCATACAGTCGTGCGCTAAGAGGCACTCCTAACTATACACTTACCTTTTGTCATGTTCACGAAAAGACCAGGGGCCAGTTGCACTGAACATCTCAAGCTGAGATATTTAAAAAATAATTCAAAAATCTCAATTTCTCTAAATATTGACTGTAATTCATTACACACCAAATGGCCACACATAATTTAAGTCATAACAAATATTTACTCGTTGGTGAAAAATAAAATGTAAAAGGATCAATGTGAATAAAGTTATAGCGTTTCAAAGTTTTGAGTTCATCCTTGCGATCTACTGTCATTTACAATGTCCCGATTTAAGATGTGACGAGGGGGAAATAGCGAGGTCAGGTACATTTGTATTTAAGCCTTAACTCGAATACGTTCTCGAGCTTGCGTGCAAACTAAAGTGTATATGTTTTTATAATATACTTTACAGTTTCAACAAACACCTCAACTAAATTGTCAATTAATTAAAATGTTATAATTGTATTTACAGCGATTACTTTGTATGTAATTCATTACAAGTGAGTTCATACATTTTTCAAATTTAAATAGGTGTGGTAATTTAATGTGTTATAATTTAAGTAATAATTTCGAGAAAATTGAGAATCTGTGTTGAAGACAATCTCACCTTTAGATATTTATAGAAACCGGCCCCAGATGATTTACAGTTTCAATACAATCTGCACGTTTCATTTCCGAAAGAGGATTATAACATTAAATGCAACTGGATGCCGTTAACGACTGGACTAAAGTACTGTTAGTAGTCACTATTTATCCTTCATGGGCTGTGGTTTAATACATTCAAAACACATTACTGTTGAACAATTCTTCTTTATTAACGAACGTCTTCTTCTATTCATTTATTTTATGTTTTTTGATGAATTATAGATATTTCTCAGTGGATTATTATTGGTAATCAACTGTTTCAAACAGTGAAATTATGAAATGAAAAAAATGTTTTACCCTTGCATATTAATTTAAAAAAAAGTACTTTTTTTCTAATAAATCAAATAATATAATGGCGGACTGAGGTCAAATTAAACAAAAAAGTATGTTAATGCATAAAATAAAATGAAAATGTATTTGTTTCTGTTTAAGATCAAATGATATTTCATCGCGTGATCACCAAAAATGATATTCTCACTCGTGGCAAGTCACTCGTGAGAATATGACTTTTGGTGATCACTTGATGAAATATGATTCGATCTTACACAAAAACAAACAAATATCCTCTATTTAATGCTTAATAAAGCGATACCAATTGACAGTTAACAGTGACTAATGGTATATAAACACACACGTTCTGAAACAGTAATCGTTATGGTAAAGGTCAAACATACGTTCACGCTCCAGTTGGTGTTAGCTGATCGTCTTAATTAAGTACAGTATTTGACAAGAAAGCTAATATCTGCTTCGTCACTGCTACACCACTGCTCCAAATTATCTTGGCTGATTGACTCAGTTGTGTTACTATATCCGGTTCCACGGAAACATGGGACCAATGCAGTGCTTTAAAAATGAGAATACTGCTAAGTCGATGCTAGAGATGAGAGGGTGTTGCATGTTTCATTATCCCTTATCAATAAACTCAGTATAATGCACTCTTCTAATTGGTTTGATTTTGTTTGTTTATTGGTTGTGCACCACAGTGGTGGTCCATACCACAGTGGTGGTCTAGTGGTAGAGTGTCGGCCACGAACGCGGAGGGTATTGAGTTCAATCCTCGTCCGGGTCATACCAAAGACTTGAAAAATGGAGAAAAAAGCTTCATCACTTGACGCTCAACATTTAGATGATTGCTCAAGGTCTGGTCGGCCCAGGGCCGTCAATATAATATGACTGGGTGGGGTATCATACCTTGTGTCTGGTATATGTTACTTCAGTGTTGCAGCGCTCAAAATAATTCTCAAGTAGAAACTGTTGCAATATGACTGAAAAATTGTCGAAAGTAGTGCTGAACACTGTATACGAGTTTATTGGTGATGTTTTGTGCTTAAAAAGATATCATATTGTATTATACAAATGATTTCCATTGTGTTTAGATGTACATGCAAATTGATCTGATTATCCTCTTTATGTTCCCTTATATACACAACTTGTTTTGTTTTTTGTTTTTTGTGAAATGATGTTCATTCATCACTTTTATGTATTAAAAATGTAAATGGACTTCATTGTTCACCAAGAGAAAAAAACTACGTTGTCTATATTTGAGATCATTCCCTGTTGAGTTATCGCCCTTTATATATATTTTTTTTTTTTTTAAATATAAAAATGTAAAAACGTGTGTTAGTTCTAGTGCAGTAGATTTTCGTTGGCCCGAACACTATAGATGACTTTTGAACCACCTACGATGTCCCGGCTGAATTCCTATCTAATTTATATTAGACTTCCTCCTATGGCTAAAACACCGATGGCTGGAACAGTCGACCCGTCAACACACTAACCTGGGTGTATTTTTTCACACTTTTTGGTCGAACAGCTATTCCAAGATTAATAAAATGGACGAATCTTGCCATCTTGTTTATTTTTGTTTATTCACGCATTTGAAGGTGTGAAGTAATTATAAATTATAAATATAATTATAACCAAAATACACATACAGAGATTGTTGTACACGCTTATATATCTATTTCACTGATTTATTTTTATTTGTCATTATGTAAATGTGCGATAACGTAAATCTGGCAGGGTTGGTTTTTTTTATCAAGAAATAAATAATTATACATGCTTAAATGAGCATGGGAACATATTTGTTAATTATAACATTATGAGCTTTTGATTAGGAAAATGTGAAGTTTGTGATGTTCTTAAAAAGGGTAAATTACTGTTACGGTAAAGGTAACTGCAGAGTTGCAGACCTTTATCTAAAATCGTCAAACAATATCTTAAGAACTGCCACACTGAAGTATAATGCCATAGACACATGGTCTGGTACCCAACCAGTCACATTATGCTGACACCTGGTCGACAAGACTCAGAACTATCCCTTGAAATGTTGATCGCAAAGCGTGGAAGTTTCCAGTACAATTTTCCAAGTTTTTGGTATGACTCAATCGGCTGGGTATCGAGCCAACAACCTCGTGGACGCTCAACTACTAAACCATCGTTGCAGTGTTTGATTCGAATAAAAAGGTGTTGTCTTTCAAATTGTGTATAATAAGTAATTATACTTTCTGTTCAAATCGGTATGGTAATAACTTGTTTAATAGTATTCAATACTAAGTCTTACCCAATTATTTGTTTTGTTATTCAGCTACATGAACATCGCTTAATCTATCTTTATATCTAATGAAGTCTCACAAAATAAACTTTATTACCAATTTCTTCATCTTAGAATGTATTCACCAATACAAATCCCTTTCAATGATTCAACACTCCTCCAAACATGATCTTGAATATGTGTATCTCCTTTAAATATTCTTTCTGATACACATTTTTAATCTAAGTAAAATGGAAGATTTAATAGGAGAAAAATAATAACTTCGGGTCTCTGGTACACATTTTGTATTTCTAATCTAAGAAGAATGGAAGATTTAAGAGTAGAAAATAATAACTAAGGGTCTCTGGTACACATTTTTGTATATCTAATCTAAGAAGAATGGAAGATTTAAGAGGAGAAGATAATAACTAAGGGTCTCTGGTACACATTTTTGTATTTCTAATCTAAGAAGAAAGGAATATTTAAGAGGAGAAGATAATAACTAAGGGTCTCTGGTACACATTTTTGTATTTCTAATCTAAGAAGAATGGAAGATTTAAGAGGAGAAAAAAATAACTAAGGGTCAAAATAAAAGTATCTGTTCAAACATTTAAACAACAAAATTAACTTTTATTAATATCAGGCTTCACAAAGGTAACACCATGATTCATTTAATTTTACATATATATGTGGGTATCTATCCAGGGGACAGAAATAAATGAAATTCATGTAGATTACACCATCAGTCAACATTTACATACTAAAACAATATTTAATGAAAAATGCATTATGGTGTTTTACTTGTGTCAAGATATTCGAATTTCGTGCCATTTGCAAAGTCACAGGTAAATTTAGATATACGTTAAGCTTATATAAAGTGCATATAATAAGAATTGCTGATTTAAGTTACAACATATATGCATGTGAATAAAGGTGTGCATATTCACATTCAAATTCAATTCTGTTCTGCACATACACTGTAGATGTAAATGTGGCGGTTGTGCCTTTAATGAAATGTTATAGGGACGAGGAGATAATAAAATGGGGGAAAAACGGGCAACCATTCTTTCAAACGACTTTTTTTAAACACATTTCCATGTAATGTTTATATCAACAAAACAAAACAACTATAATTGTTTTGTGAAAAAAAAATGAATAAAAACAAATAAGCATAATTGTGACATGCAATGCAAATAAGGCTTGTGCAATAAAATGTCGACTGGCCGATCAAAGTTTCATTCATAACTTTACAGATGGTCGTGTTTAAATTCACTGTCTGTCTACAGAAGGTAACGAGAGTTTATTCGTTTGCACGTGCTTAACGTGCTTTCATTCATTGAAATTGTATACACGCATTGGAATGTCATCGACTGAGATTTGATAGTAAAGACATGGCTGTGCATAAAAACTACTGGATTACTTGAGTGAATATAACTATTTTGGATATAAACATAGCTTAAATTAAAGGTAAGTCTGTTGTGTTTAGTTAATTGACCGAAAATATTTGTTAATGTGGCGCGCAAATGTACTAACATTTTTCAGTATTTTGGACGAGTTTGAGGACATAAGTTATGATATTTGGCCGACGGTAGTATTATAGGGAAATATATCTCTATCTCTTGGTAAGAAATAATGGATATTTTAGGACGTAGTGTAGCTCATCACCGGTATCGTCGGCATTTGCGTTCGTGATACGGTAAATATGACAGTAGAAATATCCCATGTTCGACTCGTAATCTATGGTTAGTGGTAAGGAACTGGAATAGTTCCAGTTGCAGATTAACTGGTAAAATTGACAAATAACGTTCTAGTTTAATATCGGATTCGATTAATCTGTAATTAAGTTCTTTTATAAATTGTTAAGCTGACCATACCAATGTTTGGTAAAATTGATTCTAAGAGGTTTTTTTTATCAGTTTACTTGTGCTCTTGAGATGAAAGGTTTTCTGGTTGATCTATAGATATGTAGACATTTGGTGTTCAAACATAACAAAAATTTTCTCAGACCTGAACATTTATTAAATACGCCTACTGTGTGTGATTGTGGAAACTTACAATTGTGGAAATCCCACAGGATATTATACGTACTGACGATTTGATATAATTGAAGAAAAGCACTTTCGTAATTTATTTTCTATAGTCTCTGGATGACTATAAGCGTCTTTTTACAGATTAGGATGATGGCTGCGATTAGATTATCTAATATGTTGAAGAATTTATCATCAGGTGGTGCTGTAGAGAACACGCAGGTTATAATGTGCATTCCTTTGAACAAAACACCAACATGTATTGAAAACTATTGTATGTCGTGTAGCTTTTAATAAAGCCATAATCTCTTCTTCCATCTAGACATACGTTTAAAATGAGAGATTGAAGAATCTCATTCTAAATATGATAGCGTGCCAGTTAACAAAGCTACTACTGATATTATTGTTACGCGTATTTCACATTAGCAGCAAGTCAATGTTTTACGACAATAATTAGGACGCGCTTATATATTCATACATTAGTATCTTCCACCGAATCAATGATTGATTGACTTATTGATTGATTGAATATTGAACGTCATTTTTATGCCATCGAAGGCTTACAGACGATCAGTTAACCTTACCGTTTCCTGGGATCCTGAAGCTTAACCAGTACTCGAGCATATCTCATCTCCGCAAGTAACTGATAACTTCAAACTTAAATCTGTGGTGAGAGAGGAATGATAATCAGAAACAATGTCGCATATCAATGATCACGGAGACTGTTGCCGGGCGGAGATTCGAACTCACGACCCCTGAATTGATAGTCAGAGACGCGTAACCGACTTAGCTAATCAGGCCCGGCTCCACCGAATCAACATATTGAACATTGTAAACAGGTGTAGAGATTGAAGCTTCCTACCATGTACTGGATTCAGAGATTAAACATATAAAACGCTTTCTTCTTGACTTGCATCTCTCTGTTAATAATGGTTTTGTAAGTACAAATATATATGACAAAAAATAATGATTTTAATTTCAATACTGTTAATGTTACTCATTTTCATGAAGATATGCTCGAAACTACATCCTACAGGGTCTACGTTTGCCAACTTACTCATAGCGAGGACGCAGTTCCGTAATATCTTCATAATGTAAAACATCTCTTAAATCAGGGCTACCGTTATCGCAAATTACGTAAAACGTTTCCTGATTCTCCTCACATTCGCATAAACTAAACCAACTTGAACACTTTTGTTACAAGGTTTGCCTTTAACTGTTATGCTGTGTTGATATCTGAAGACCCTGGATCATTGTAATGAATCGTGTGTTTTGCAACGTGCTGCGTCCGAATCTCCGTCCTGCTGTACCCATAATTGTAATTCTCTTGCTGCCATGGTCTCTGGAAAGTCATCGAGTACATCTAAGCAGTTTTATATCTATATTTATCTGTTGATTTCTATGTTTAACAAGATGCAGGTTGCCGTGTTTGATATTAGTATTTAACGCGTTCATGCTTCTTTTGAAGCTGTGAATTGTATGTCTACTGTTGTGAAAGCTGGCTAAAGGGTGCAAAATTATCCGATAAAATATTTGTAAACATTTGCTCTTTAATTCGATATATGCATTTCATTTTCTTGATAAATTGTTCGATAAATGCTAAGTATAACTATAATCTTTGAAATCTAAGACTCTTTCGGTCCGAGGGTGGATTTTGCCATTGATAAAGAATGTTGATTATATTTTAAAGTGATTGCTATTTCTGTAATTATGTCTTAGTTTTCCTATGAAGTTAGCTGTGTTGACACATATGGATTATGAATAATTTTTGTACTTTGATTTGAAATGTTTTTTAAAATGATTCAAAGAAGTTGTGATTTCCTGCCGCAGATGAGTAATGCAAAAGCTGATATAGCATGTACTGCATTAAGACACCACAGATGTTGAAAGTGACTTGTATAGGATTTTAACTGATGTATGCATTCAAGAATATTTGAGGGTGTTTTCTTTTTTAAAAGAATCTTGGGGTGTCGCTGCATTGAAATAATAAAAAAAACCAGACGGTCAGCCTACTAGTTATTGTGCATTGTTATGTACGGATACATTCCTGTTACGAAAAAGAAATATCTTAGAAATAGTATGAAACAACTTTTTACACTGGGCATCCTAGACATTATTTTATATAAAAACAAAGAACAAAATTCAAATGTGTAGTGAGACCTAAAGAATACCATACAAAAGCCGTGGCGACAGATCGAACCTATGAAACTCCAAGTCCAAGAAACGAAAAACAGGCAATATTTATTATTCAGAGAATTTACAGAGCAATAATTTGGTCATTAATCACTGAACCGAAATGCCATAATTGATATGCAAAAAGTGAAAAGCTCGAGTAATATGCATAAAGAGTAGACTTTGTTTTTAGAAATAATGGGTCAGCCCTGCGTTTTCATGAGCTGTTACAGCCTCATTAAACTTCCGAAATGAACACTTTTTAATAATAACAAAAATGATTGTAATTAAATGTTTTTATAGTATTGTTAAAACAATTCCTGTAGACCCCTTAGTGACCGTTTTAAAAAAAGCAAGAATATAAATAACTTCGATCGAAAAGTTATTTTTTTTATCGAGCGGTCCTAACTTTTAACTTCTATTTACATTTTTGTAATTCCGTAATGACTCGGTTGCTTTCCGACTGTATCTCCATCAGTGTTTGAAAATACACAAATGATTTTTGCAGTGGAAGTGTGTTGATTAAGACCGTTAGATAACGGGCTCATTAACAAGATTAGAAAGTTTTGTCTTCGCTAATATTATGTATCGTAATTGGGTTTTCTTTTCTGTTTTTAAATATATTGATGTCTGTAATAAAACTGTATCGAACGCAGTACGCATTATATTATTTATACGCACTGAAAAACAATTAATACATAATACTAGTTTGGTCTAGAAACTCTTGCTCAGGATCCTCCCTTGCATATACGCGTGATACTATTGCACGCGCTTTTACGTCACATATCACTTTATCGCAGTCAATTTTGTGAAGCTACCAAGGGTTGTTAGTTTAGAACAATTATTAAAAAAGTAATTTTATGTTTAATTCTATACAACATGCAATGAATTAGCTCGTGGGTTCAAGTTTATCATTACACTGAGGGGAATAAAGGGGGTGTTCTTAAGAACTATTTAAACGCAAGCGGTAATTTAATTTTTTAACTGCATCCCCTACAGTTCCCAATACTATGTTTCTCTCTGAAGTGAATTAATCATATACTACCGACCGACGTGTTTCCGAACAAGCTTCGTAACTCCCCATTTTCTGCCGAAGGTGTATCGGAAAGAGACGAACATTAATTTGTAAACAAAACCCGTTCTTAATTATGCATTAATAATCTGCTTTATATTTATGTTTTTGTTTGCAAGGTCTCTCAGTGATCAAATAAACATATATTCTATCATCTAGAAGAGTAAAGCTTACTTAAATTAAAACAAAAAATGACCGTTTCGGAAGTTTAATGAGCCTTTAACCTTACGTTTTCCCTCCAGCGTCACATCAACGACCCGGCATCCTTAAATATAATAATCCCAGATTTTCTGCTAAAAATGAGATAGCATCCACATGTGTATTGCGTAAAAAGAAAATATCCGAAAGCAATAAAATATACTAAGTCAATTTCGGTAATTTAAAATGACATCTAATAAAGAATAAACCACTAGAGGAATACATTCGAGGAATCAGCATGTGCCTTATATAGATAATATGTATAACATTCCAATGAGGATTTGTCACGTATTTCATCTTGAAAACCCTCATTTTGACTGGAGGGGTTTGGGTGGTAGTATTTAATGCTTCGCGCAGGCGACGTTTGTGATTGTAACAAACTTTGAATACTATATTACGGAAACAATGTTATCTTGACTTTGTCACTATTAATTTATTTTGATTACAATTATTATTCAACTCTCATACTTTATTTCCAACATGTCAGCAACTAGAAATAAGAAAATAGTTTTGTCCAACACGAGACGCAGCATTCAACGTCTAAAGGGAACCTCCATAACTATAGCATGAACATATTCAGTATGACGGGTTAGATTCCATGTAACACATAGCCGACTTATATGTTGATCTTCTTTTTCGTCCCTTGAACGATTGCATTGGCTGAGGAAGTAGGTCACTGTACAGTTTTGAAGAATCGGTGCGATTTGATTGGCTGAGATAGTAAGGCAACATACATTATATAAAATACTAATAATAAATAGAATATATAAATACAAAAGAATGGCTGCCGATGTCTATTTCTGGCTAATTAACTTTAGAATTATATCCGTTTTGAGTTCTTGCACTAAAAGTGTCCTCTGTAATTCGGTTTGTTTGAAAAATAGATGTTTGCAGAGGTTGGAGTTGATGCAAAAAAGTTGGAATTATTGCTAAAAAGGCTGACATAGCATATTCAGTAATAGGACGTCATTAGTTCTAAAACTTTTTTATGGTGCTTTATCACATATATATATATATATATATATATGGACTTCATTTAAAAAGCAGGAACACAGAACTGTTAATGCATGGCAACCCATCGTTAAAATTATATTACGCTTTCCTCCCTAGTGTCCTGTGATTTTCTCTATTCATTATTTCAAAGGTCGTTCATAACCATATAAATGATAAGAACAAAGTAAGCCGGAATTGCTACGATGTTCGCCGATTGCACAATTTACTGTTAATGCTTGCACTAGTTGTGCTTATCAATTAATAGTATCTAATAAAATGACAATATATTAGTTGTGTTGTCACTTTTACAATTAAATGACCTAGTCTATCCCAGAACATGATATCTCCCGAATCAGGTATAATAACTCCCAATAAAAAAGAAGAGAAGTACACACAGTCCCACAGTTCATAGCAATTGAACACTTATTAAACTGTAACGTTATTCAAACTTTCAGTCGAAGCAACCGACCAATCAACGTGCTCAATGTGGCTTTTCATACATTTCCATTTAACGGACTTAATCCAGAGAGCTGGGTCCATTATGCATGGGAAAATACGACAGAAACTATTCTATGTGGGAAAAGTGACTAGTCGGGCTTTATTTATGTAAAAATATAGCAAACTACAAATATTTGAGATCTTGTGCTGTGTGTGATGTTACTCACATTAAAATATAGAATTTTACTTTCATTTGAAAATTGCTCTTTTAATTTTATTTAATTGTTGAAAACTGTGTTGCAGAAATGCTTAGTTCCAAGTTGCGAGGTCAGACGATAGTAAACTATTTTGGAAAATGTGCCATTTTAGTAACAAACTTGTCTTGTATCGGTAAAAGTCATCGCATCAAAGGATGCTGGTAAACAAAAACTTTATTTATGTTGTAATATACATGCATGTGCAAAAACCATATATCAGGGGCAATTTGGGTTTTCATGATGTGTCATTTCGAGGTACGTGTAACCAAAATACGGAATATGACACCAGAAAAAACAACGGTCCAGGTCATGGTATATGTTCGTTATACAGAGCGAACATTTCCCATACGTTTGATCTGTATTGTATACTAATTTCCAGGCCTCATATACAAACCGCAGCGGTGGCTAGTGGTAGAACTTTTGTCACGCATGTGTAAGGTCCGTGAGTTCTGTCCCTGCCGGATCATACCAGTGACTTGAAAAATGATACGATAAGCTTCCTCAATAAGTGCTCAAAATTTAGAGGATATTCATTGGTCGAGTCTGGTCGGTTTAAGTATAACGTGACTCAATGGAGGATGTTATACTAGGTGTGTGTAGTATGTTACTCCAGTGTGGCAGTCATTAAACCACTGTCTCAAGTAAACACCGTCGCGATATGACCCTACATTGTTTAAAGCGATGCTAAACACCATACATCAACAACAACAGTTTTGGTTACCGTCTTGACATTATAGTTCAAAGACCAAGACATTTTTAATATTTATGGTTCTCAAACAAGCACACAGACAAAAAAAAGGTACAATAGCAAAGACGACAATAAATATCAATCGATTACTTTTATTACCGGCGTTCAGAGGAATATTAAAATCATAACTAATACGTGGTGTAGTTCTTAGGTTGTTAGAACTTAATATTCTTATAAATTAGTGTTTTCAATAGTTTAGAGTTGAAAAGAAATTAACGTAACCATTCTAGTAGAATAAGTTATCTTTGATGATATTTACGGCGCTTTAGCTTCGAAGTACTATCTAATGTTACTAACATTCTAAAAACTAATTTGTAAAATGAAGTAGAAATAGTAATTGCATTGCTGTCTAAATTAGATACAAGTAGATCATGTTGTGCTGTTAATGAGAGTAAATGTATCCCTTTTAATTGATACACGTCCTTCAATATCAAATGACATTGGTGAAGAACGTAGTGATTACGTGGTATATGTTTACTCATTGCCTTAATTGACCTGATGTGGGATGTCAATCAAACTAATCGATCATCCAATCAGCGATCAATAATGTTTAGAAGGCCACCATTTCTCTTAGACAAGAAAACGGTATCTAAATAAACAGTACATTGCATGTACTTTGACAAACAACGTCACGTGGTTATTTGGCCGAGCGGTAGTCACTCTCGCGGCAGGTCATTTGTTAAAATCAGTTTTGGTTAAAGTTTTATGTTAAGCCCAGCTTTTTCTCTGTTTTTGAACAAACTACTCATGTTTTGGTGACTAAACTTCATAAACACATTTATATTATGTTGTAAAAACAATGTACATAGCTAACTTACATAAATTTCCAAACTATGGGCTTTAACACCTTAGGTTTTTGTTTAACTCAATTTTATTTTCTGTCATACTATTAATTCTGTAAGCTGATCACAATCAACTAAAATAAAGTTTAAATCACTGACCTTAACCTATTTAATGGACTTTCCTGCCCTAGCCCATCCAACCCCCCCCCCCCCCACACACACACACACACAACACACACACACACATCCCCACACCCCCATCCCTGCCCATTTTTTTTTAAATTTTGTTTTGTATTAACCAAATACTCTGCCCCATTTCAACTTTGTTACCAACCCCAGTATACAATACAACTTATAAATTATGTAACATAAAACATATAATACAGAAACACAACTCGATATAATTGAACAATTTTTATATGATCCAAATCAAGAAACATGTCGACCAAATAATGCATTCTAGACCTACGCTCGCAGTCATCTACACATTGCTGTGCAAGGTCACTTCAACTTTATTCGCGCGCACAAAAATATTTGAAATGTGTAAATATCTAAAAGAACTATTAATTAAGCATAACGACTTTAGTAATTGGCCGATAACATTTCCCCATCAATTATAATTTGTAACTTTATAAAACAAGTTGACTGCTTTTAAAAAAGCATCCAATTGTTAGGTCTTATAAAAGATGTGGCAATTAAAGTGAATGAATGTGTAAGTTTGGTTCCTTGTACAGGGTACTTAGTACATTGGGGATACCAAATCCGGACAATGTTCCGGCTGACACAGCGAATTCCCGGCTGCAGGGAAAATTCAAATATGGTGTGCCTGATAGTAATCTTGATGTTTAAATGAACTGATTTCAACCATATTATGTATTGTCATTTGTATATTTAAAAAGAAACTTACCTTATATATTGTCTAACGTACTTACTGCTATGTTCTATACAATTTACTACTGTGATCATAATATAGTTTAGATAATCCGTATACATATTCAAAATTAATTTGTGGATATATTATTTTTGAAAAACAACAGTTGAACATTACTGTTTTTCCAAAACTTGTGCATGTTTGGCGATATATCTGATTCTGACGACGTACTGAAAATATGTCACACCGGTAAACTATCGTTATATCGAGTAAAATAAACAACTGTCGCTGTTTAATTTTTTATTGGTTCGGTCGCATTTAATTTTCCTTTTAGCCGGAAAATGGTCGGAACAGCCGGATTATGACCAGGTTTTAATATTAATACCGGTTTGTACATTCCCATAATGCACTGTTTGGAAAAACAATGGCGACCTCCAGGTGGTAAAATGCCGTGTTTTTAACACGTGATCGTGACGTTTCAATATGGCAGCGCCTAGAGTCAATTTTTTTAGCTGGCCCTTATATAGAGTTCGGTCGCTCATGCGACTGAACCAATAACAGAGGTAATAACGTGAACGCTTTCCTTTTACCGTGTGAACGCTTTCGTTTTATGGTGTGACGGCGCTGGAAGAGCTATTTTTGGTCCATAAATAAAGTTTAAGCTTCCAATTGACAACTGACCATTCCAATATACTGTCAAGACACCGGTCTGTAAATGTATGTATGTTATTTATTATCATAATTATATATTGGTATATCCATGCTTTTATGGAGACTGTCCTTTGAATACTGTGTTTACTGTTTTCATATAGAAGCCTCGTTTAAACATTTCTGTGGAATTATCTTTATTACCCAACGGTTCGATTATGTCATAAAACATAAATACTGCACTGCGCACAAAAATAGTTTAAACACTATCGGGCTTTATAAGAATATGGCGTTTAATTTTTACCTAATAAAAACTAAAAATTATGATAAGCCTACGAAACAATTGTTTTAATTGTAAACTCTGTACACATGTTCAGAGACGGTAAATTCATATTTTGTCCACATTTTTAAACTGCCTTTCATGGAAAATTTAAAATGCAACAAATAATCAACACACGTCTATATACTAGCACTTATTTCGTTTAAACAATTTAACCAATCCCTCGAGTGATATTTCTATAAAGTTGAACAATAAAACATATTAACGCTAACTTGTCGCCCACAGTTAACAGACAACCCTTTCTCTCTGGCTTTGAAACAAACACAGTCTAACAAGCTAGCAGCTGCGGCGCTCGATTTTCTCAGAGTGTACAAAGGAGAAAGATCAGCGGAAAAACATTGGATTATAATATTTTAGCTTCATTGGACTGTAAAAACACTTTAAATAGACTTATAAAGATATGGCATTTGATAACATTAGTGACAGTCATGGTTTCCGTGGATAAAGCATTGTGTTACGCATGATGTTGTAGTTAGTCGGTATATATATATATACATAGATATATAAATCTTAAAGATATTGAATTAATCTTTCAGTTGTCACTCTCACTCTATTACAGGCTGGTGTTAAGGAAGAACTAGAATGAAAATCGTCAACAGAAAAAGGTAACATATATAGATTTTGATTTTTTTTTTTATTAGTTGAACCTAAAAAGTGTTATGTGGAAACTTCTATTATTGAAGTATCAGGATATTTTGAATCTCATTTACTTAATGATTTAATTGTGAATTGTTGGTTTATTATATTCAATAAAGTCTGTAAAAAAGGGATGGTGAATATAAAGAAAGGAATTACGAATTAATGATAATATTTGTAAACTGACAGTCGCAGTTTTGTCCATGTTTTATTGTTTCAAACTCCCTATTACTATTTGGAAATAGTTTTTAAATCATAGATGTAATCATAGGTTTTGTTTTTGTCAGACAATTAAGAACAAAATAACATAAAACATTTGTTTTCAAATAACATTTAAGTAATGTTGGTTAGAAAAACATTGAAAAGGGTGAGTTTAAGAAATTGATATGAAATATATTAGCCTCAAGAAGGATTTCATTACATGCATAAGAAATAGCATTTAAATTTCTTTAAAATTATATTGTAAAATAAGTCTTATATCGGAAACTAGTAATTCTAGATTTGCATAAAAAATATGGGTATTCCCATCAGAAGGAACTATGATAGCAATACAGTTGTAGTGTTGCAAGTTATTTATTAATACGTTAATGATATAAATTTTGTATAAATAGCATGCAAATATGTGTTTATAATAGCATTAGTAATTTTAAAATATTCTTGTGCGATGCAAGTCTACTTTCGCACAACCAATAAGAACTAATATCCAGTATGTAAATTAACATTGGTGCACTTACTTAAAGATACTAAATAGTTTAAAGATATGGGAAAATTTGGAATGCTCTTTACATAATGTAATGATAACTGTTACAAAAAAAAATTGATTTATTAATTGGTTGATTTAAAAAAAACTTTTGAGAAATGATGTCTTTTTAAGCGTCCATTGCATATATCGTAATTCTGACAAAGCAAAAAAAATACGTCCAGCAGGGAACGTAGCAATGTATTATGGGTAAATAATTGTTGTAAGATTGCTGCGATAGTCATTAATCTAAATATAGTTACTTGTTAAACTCATTTTTAAATTCAAAGTCGTACATTGTCATTCTCATTGTATACTTCCGTTCTTGTTTATTAAAATAGATTTATAAGACTGCCTTGTGGAATCATGCGTAGATAGGAAGAGAATTAGACTAAGAAATACGCTTTATAGGTAGAAATATTACCAAACCGAATATTTTAGTGTATGTTCATAGAGTAATAGTATTTGATCAATTAAGATTTTAACAGAAAAAACTTCTAAATAGTTTAAGTAGGGAGTGCGAATAATCAAGTCATAAACGACGTATACCTACCGTTTATCATCGAACTGAATTCGATATGATAATGGTTATGTTTTATGGAGAAGAAAAAAGTATGAAAGTTCTAGTCATAACTAGAAAACGTTACAATTTTAATTCTATATGGTTATTTTGAATGACTTTTATGCATGGTGGGTGTTGAGTTTATTGATCGACATCCTTCAATAAATTATTTTTAAAGTGGTTTAATTTAAATATCTTACTGGTCAATGAAGATTATTTTATCTTGTTTTCTTGTACATCGGATAAGGATATCGGCATTTTTACCGGGGTTAGATATTTCTGTTTCGCCCTTAGGCCGAGAAAAAATCTTGCGTTGTGTTGTTGAAACCATCTAGTTTACGTAACGAATAAAATATATGACTTAACTCGTATAAACGTTTTAAAAGCGGTCGCTGTAAAAGCCTTCAAGACCAATAAAGTTAAAATGATTATTCAATAAATTTGGTATACAAGAACAAGAATTATTCATGGCTTTTCAGGTTCGGATAGAAAATTCCGTCCCTAGGGATAACCAACCCATATAAGATTCTTATACTCTACAGTTCACTTTCTGAAACTATCTAAAGTGCTTTATTTTGCAATTTTGTTACTCACTATACAATCCAGTCATGCTGTATTGTTTTGATAGTTTCTGCATTGTTTGTATTTGTACGAGTATATAATGTCAGTTCTATAAATGCTTCCAATGGATCCTCTCTGTATCAAATACATGTTGTTCCCCTATATAGATCTATATCTTACGAACGCAGCGGGGTCTAGTGGGTAGATGTCCGCATGCGGAAGGTCGTGGGTTCGATCCCCGACTGGGTCATTCCAAAGACTTTAAAAATGATACTTGAAACGTCCTCACTTGACGTTCAACCTTTAGAGGAGAGTTCTAGGTCTGGTCGACCCGGTGTCAGTATAATGTGATTAGGTGGGGTATCATACCATGTGTCTGCGGCATAATACTTCAGTGTGACAGCGTTCAGAATACTGTCTCAAGAAAGACACCGTCGCGATGACTGAAAAATTGAAAATGTTGTATTTATTGAACGGTGCTTCTTCTCTGATTCGGTTCTGATGTATTTCTAGCTCTGTATACCTGGTATCAAACATAACATGTAATGTATTGAAACTGATAAAGCCCTCCAAGGACTTTTGGAGATCTTGAGAACATTGCCAAATTATATTTAGGGATTTTCGGGAACATTGACTATTACTTTCAGGGATCCAAGGCACAGGGACCGCTCTTCCCCTTGGTAGCGCCACGGTGATGTAAACGCTCATCAACATTTTAAACCAATACTTTTGAATTATTTAATCAAAGCTTTTTAGAGTACTCGTTTTTTCCAAGTATTACCTCAGAGAGATGCTTGAGCCTATTTTCTAGAATGATAGCGCATTAACAGAGAATCTGTGACATACCAAGTACGTATTTTACTAGATTGGTAGCGCATTAACAGGGAATCTGTGACATACCAAGTACGTATTATACTAGAATGATAGCGCATTAACAGAGAATCTGTGACATACCAAGTACGTATTTTACTAGATTGGTAGCGCATTAACAGGGAATCTGTGACATACCAAGTACGTATTATACTAGAATGATAGCGCATTAACAGAGAATATGTGACATACCAAGTACGTATTTTACAAGATTGGTAGCGCATTAACAGGGAATCTGTGACATACCAAGTACGTATTATACTAAGAATGGTAGCGCATTAACAGGGAATATGTGACATACCAAGTACTTATATACTAGAATGGTAGCGCATTAACAGAGAATCTGTGACGTACCAAGTACGTATTATACTAGAATGGTAAGCGCATTAACAGAGAATCTGTGACATACCAAGTACGTTTTATACTAAAATGGTAACGCATTAACAGGGAATCTGTGACATACCAAGTACGTATTATAATAGAATGGTAGCGTGACATACCAAGTACTTTTTTATACTAGAATGGTAGCGCATTAACAGAGAATCTGTGACATACCAAGTACGTATATACATGTAGGTAGTTGAAAATAAAATGGACCGTATGCCGATGTATGACATATAGATCGTGTATAAATGGAAATATTCACCACATACTTGTTTGAAAAACTGTTAGAATGTTTAATTCATTCGGCTGTTTGATTTCCATATTCAATTATATGCGGTTATACAAATATGCTAAAACTGGTTAAGTTGTCATCGGAACCATGTTAGTTATCTTAACTTAAAATTAAGACGTAATTGTATTAGTGTTTAGCATCGTCTCGCTAACACCTTTTTGCAGCAAACTAAATAATAGAACATGTTCCATTGGTTAACAGATAAAATATAACCACGAGACTGGTGGTAGAGGTGTTGAAGGTTTACTTCCATAGTCTATTTCATAACGTATTAAATGAGTCACATTGACTACGATTTTATCCGCCATATTGGTAACATTCCTGTGAATTCGGATGCTCTAACACAGTCCGAATGACGACGTGACAGTCGACAAACAGCGCGACATCTATTTCTATAATTAGAATTATGTTTCGATTTCACGATTCTTATCAAAATATCGTTTTGTCACATTTTAATAAATGTTAAATTCTAAGGCAATCGTATATTAGTTTCAACTATAATTTAATGCCTAGCATTCATTTTACACTTTAAGATTTCCCACAATGCATTCAGTGATATAACATTGTATCATTCCTCCAGAAATGGAAACATTTAACTTAAAATGTAATTGAAACAATATAAAACATGTTTGCAAACATTTACGGCTTGCCGCAGATACATGTACTACCTTCAAAATATTGTTTTAGATCTAAAATGAGAAGCTTAGCCTGGCATATTATTATGAAATGTGACCTAAACGTCATAGTGACAGCAGACAATTGTTACAAATGTCTTAGTGTCATAAAGAAACATTTCAGTAGTAACATTCTGCTAAGATATTTTAAGAAAGGCTGGTGCGTTTTTACAAATTTGGAAATAGAATCATAAACGGTTGTGATGTTAGAAAATGTGTATAATATGGAATCAGATACTGAAAGCAGAATGAGTAGAAGAAGGAAGACTTTGAACTAGCTAGAAATAACTTTTTCTCAATTCTGTTGTTTTATATCGCGGCATATTCAATATATGTATATGGTATGTGCTATTTACAAATAAATACTGTAAAACCAATAAGTAGAATTGTTTAAGTATCATCTAGTGCAAATCATGTATGGTAGTATCATTGGCAATGAAACATAACGCATCCAATGTATACATTTACGTCTATATTTGTATAACAGTAGGAATATATCGATCACCATGAACTACTACCTGATACTTTATATTCACGAAGGTATTAATACTTTGTTATGAATTTAGTGACGTCTGCTTATTTTGAAATTTGAGTTTAACATCTTAGAATAGTGTCTATCATCCAAAATATACCTGGTAAAATAATGTTTAGTTGTCATTTATTGCCACAAAATGTGATGCCTTTAAACCATCTACTGGGTGTACGTCCTTTTAGAAATTAAAAACGAGTTTAAGCGTACCTAATCTTATTTCATGTTACTTGTAGATGATATAATACTTTTGAGAAACGTGATTATAGCGTTAAAAATGAGTCCTTTTATTGCATACATCTTGCAAGACTTATATTCGCAAATGTTTTTATTTATAATATGGTTAAATTATCAAATACGAAAACATAAGCAAACTTTTGTGTGAAAGTGTTTGTAAAGTAGAAACATTAATTAAATTAAATTATTGCCAGAAGAAATATATGTCAGTCCAATAGGTCTTCTACAGCAAATGGCTTTTTTTTTTCAACTAGAAGACTTTACATTGTTGAAATCATTTTAACCATCTTTATTTCATATTTCATTATTTACAGTGAGAAAAGAACTGTGAGGGTTGCGGCTGTTTTATTCCTCTTTGAAACCAATGTTTTGAATAGTTTTGTATCTACGTGTTCTAACATCCTTAATAGTTCAATATATCAACTTAAACAAAATGCTACCTTTGATGAAAACACAGACAATACATAAACATTTTTTGTTTTTCTTTAAGGATCTTTTTAACCTTTTCAGCATGAAATGTGTCCAATTTATTATAAGGTTATATCTTACAACTGTATCAATGTATGATATATAACCATGGGTATTTTTCAAAGCGCCTTGTGTCAGTTTGTTTTCCAACCCTAAAATACTCACACAAAGACAAACAAATACATAGTCATGTGATATCACAAGTTAGCACATCTTAATGTAAACTATTTTCACATCCTTACCATATGTTGCATCAAAGTCCTCTGTACCAGTGTGACGTTTTCTTCCATTCGTTTAATGACTTGTTCCATTCATTTTCTTATAGAAAGAACAAACAAATCTACCATTAACAATAAATCAGAACTTAATAATTGAAGTCCATGCAGAATGATTGATTTTTTATCAAACTATTTAAGGATAAACGAAAATTTTGAGTTTTCATCAAGAGATGAAAACATTAGACATGTTTCAATACATCTTGCTAATTACAATAAGGGTGTTAGATAAGTATACCTAAATATGATACACGTATATTCCGAAATAAGAATTTTGTCAACTTGAAAGGTTTGGAAGAAAACTGCATCAATTATTATAAATAACTTGAATATAAAGGATCTTACATAAGTGCTTATTATCATTGAATTTATTACATGAGTTGGCAAAGATATATTATGTGAGCTTATGGTGACCATCATATTTTAAATAATTTAATAATAAATGGGCCACAGAATGTAAAATTCTTTTTATCACATAACTCAGGAAGTTAATAGATTCTACATTTATTTTTCAGATTATCTCTTTAAAGAATAAGAAAAAAATGCGCATATTAGTTTTCCGTCACTCATCTTATGACGTAACGTCTGAAAATAACGTCATATTATCATGATAAATCAACGTCATTTATAATTCAGAAATCACTTCGGCATTTATGTACAAGAGTCGAGTTATACGGAAAATGCCGAACGATGATAGTGATATTTCACTAGTTAATATTAAAATATTTCAGGGATTTATTACACTTCTGTACACCGTAAAATATGTATTAAATAATATAATTGTACAACAAGGCTGTATCTTTTTTTTGCAACTTTCAAATAATAGTGTAGCTATACAAAGACAGAAATATTGGATCATAAGTAGCGGAAAGGTAGTGAATGAATAGCGACCAGAACCCAATTCGAATAATGTATTCTATGAAGTACAATTTGTATTTTGATGAGCACAAATGTGTTTACAAATCAGAGTCAAGTAATTACTGGCTATAAACGGAAACGCGTAAGCTTTGCCAACATTTACCCAAGTAAGCAAAATCTGCATACACATGTATAAATCCACAAATGAATCCTTACGTATCAACCTGCAAAACTTTGAGGATATCGAACCAATATGTCCTGGAAAATATTGAAGTGTTAATAAAATGCTTTGTACTTACTATAACCAGTGACTTATTACAGAGACTGGTGGGCTAATAACAATGTAATATACACGGCTGAAATTTCGGGTGACACTTTTAGTATTTCTGCATTAACTCTTTGAATCTTTGTCCAAATTTAAAACCAAAGTTAAGCCGATAAAAATTGGAACATTTTTCAATTATAAATGATTTAAAATGTTTCTTACGAATTGCAATTATTATGAGTTGAAAACGAAAGATGTTGGAATTTTTACGAAATATCTATTTTTTTTACAAAAAGTAGTGTACTTGATTTAAAATAAACTTTAACAGCCACCACAAAAATTGGAATTTAATGTAAAACGATGAAGGAGTAAGCCGTTCATCGGTGGTAAAAATTTCGATAAAACGATTATTTTCTCTTTGTTTTTACTTTAAAAATGGGCTAAAAATGAGGAAATGGTTAAAAAAAAAGTAAATGTAAAAATGCTTCATTTCTTTGATTTTAAAAATTTATCATCGCAATTTGCAATTAAGTCCTTTCGTTTAATAACGAAATCACAACAACGGTTGATTGGTTCAGGAGGAGTTGTGTTTCTAAGATTCTGAAAACGCCAAATGTGCCAACTGTAATATATATATTTATATGTTTCTGCTATAACATACAGAATATTTAAATAATAATACATTGAATAGTTTTCATCAGAATTTATTAACTCATTTATTATATATAAAATTCAGGATGCTTCAAGTTTCTTAAAAACATACATTACACTTTTTTTTATATCTAGTCATGATAATGATCAGATGAATGTTGTGCTGTTCCAGTAGCGAATGGTATACAAAGATTATATAGAGGTATTTAAAAGCAATCAAACAAATGTTCCCAAATTAAAAGCGAAAATAGTAACATATCCAAAATGCTTCAGATTTATATCAAGATATTAGTAATAAATAATACAAGAAATGTGTATTCAATAATCATTATTTATTTTTGCAAGATACAGTTCTGTATTATGCAGATTTATAGCTATATATTTAAATAATTGGTAAAGTGTTGTTTTTTTACTTATAACTACATCTAAACAACTAATAAATATTATTAAAATGTTGTCAATCTTCTCATTTCTGAATAAAACGTCTGTATTCATATTAATTCCAATACATTTTCTAATCGTATGAGTCCTCAAGCATGGAATAACTAGTTAAGAAACGTCACAATCACGAACAATGAAATCTTTAATTTTCATTTTGGAATTGGTTTCTGGTATTAATATTAGCTGTTTATCATGTATTGAAACCATTGCAAATACATGTCATTTGTAATGTCAAAGGAAAACGGCTATAAAATTTATCCTAAACAGATAAATTTTATATTCATATCATTTTAGATTTTTGTAGCTAACAGAGGGGCTGTTTTTATTTTCTTGTATAAAAGACTAAAGATTAATCAATTTTATTTGCAATTAATCAGCGCCATACCATGTGAAGTAACAATTGAACAGTTCTGTATCCAACATTATGAGGTACTTTTAATATAAAGAAAAAAAAATAGATATTTTCACCTTATTTAATTTTATCAATTGGGATTTGGTGGCACTAATATGTTCAGTCAGATGGTTGGTTAATTGTTTATATGGTTAGCCTTTAAACTAGTTATTTTACCAATTGGTTTAAATGGATAAAATATTGTTTTACATCATATATATTTTTCACCATCGAAATCAATTTTAATCATTTTGTCTACTTCTACTAAAGGTGAATGCCCAGGACTATAAATTCAATGTCCTAATATTAGTCACATGATATCAAATAAGTTATTTCATTGAACCTACCCACACTGCCTCAGTTATATTAAACTTGATTTTATCTCCGGATAATTCGGACTAAAATTTGAGAAGTTTAAGATGTTATAAATGATTTGTTTTAACAATCTAACACGATTATTCTATCAAAGGCATAATATAAAATATGACTGTTAATATATATTATTGCTATTAGAACAGCTAAACATGAATATCTCTGCCTGGAAAACCCCCTGCTTGATTCGCATTAATGAAGAAGGTAAAATACATTTCATTCTGTTGGATATACAGGCAGACACTAACTTGAAAGTAATATTTAAAAGTAATATTAGGCGTACGTTTTATAAAAATATTTTATATCTATATTCCTCTTTGGTTAACATGGTTTTACCCATTTTTGTGAAATTGAAAGTCTTCCCTTGCTTTATCTCTCATTTATAGCAGGTAGTAAGAAATGTCCTATTTTTATAACAAAAAAAATCTTCCGTAAATCCGTCAAATTTTGGGGATTTCTCATTCGACATATTTTGTTAAGCAGTTTCTCGTATGTAATGTGGTCCTCAAGTAGTGCTCTATTTTTTTATTCGACTTTGTACCCGCTTTGTCCGTTAACTTATTCTTTTTTTTTTCTTCTTTCTATTTATCTATTCATTTCTTTTTATTCTATTGAATTATTATTCGGCATGATTTCTTTTTATTCTATACCTGTAAGTGTAGTCAATCATCTACCCCAGATGTTACCACGTTACCGTACAATATGTAGAAGTTTATTGGATCCATTGACTTTTATATTGTATAATTCAACATTCAAGATGGCGACTAAAAAAGCAAGAAAGATATTTAATAGAAATTTCAACGATAAAAACAAACAACCGACAAAATGTTCCGCATGACGATGACGTTGAGAAAATCCGAATATCTGTCACTGCAACTTCCTTCGTCTGCCGCTTTGAACTCACGGTTTATTACTTATTTTTTCTTTACTCATTCATATTGAGGTAAAGAATAAAAATATCATTTTACAATCTCGTCCAATATGGTTTTCACCACAATACATACTCGTACAATACATTCCCATATTGTTAAAAACACTGTAAAATAACCTTACATTATAGTTCTTAATTCATTGTTCTTGATGGTTTCGATTTAATAGTGTTGTGTAAATATATGAAGAATGAGTAAAATTTGCTTTTCTCATATTCAAATAACACAAGCTTACAGATAATTGATATTTATATTTACTTTAAGTCCTCAGTTGAAGCATCATTCATGATGTTATGAAACAACATTTTAGCATATACTAATTTACATTATTTATTGTTTTTATGTCTTTTAATTAAACAAACTTGCCTCTTTTAATTTAGATCTTTTTAACCATGTGAATTTCTTTTCTTCTACTAAATATTGATAACGTCAACAATCTGTCGAAATAGATTCAATCATGAGGATTTGTTCGAGCATTTGAGATAATTATATTAATATATTCAAAGCAATCAATCAGGATCCAGGGCTACGTTGAAGTCTCCAGCAATTATGTTTAGGGTATCAGTTGTTTGTATACTATCGTTATCATAAAAACAGGATCGTCTGTATATTGCCCATAAATGCTGATACGTTAAATTATTTTTATATAAAGTAAGTCATATGTGAGTGAAAATTGTAAAGTAAAAATATTACAATTTTATATAATTGTCCAATACGATGTTTTTGTTGTCTGAGGAATAACAACGATTTTAGTCGTTAATATAACTACACATATGAAAATAAAAGAACTTATCACATTTTTTCTTCTTAAATTAAACAAGATCGTTTTTTTTGTGTGTATACACGGCTATTGTAGATCGTCCGTAAGGGGTTTTCGTTATGAGCTTCGTTTTTACATATCAAATTCAGTTGATGTAAGGTTGCTTTTTGAATGCATATTTGCAGTGATAAATTTCAATGTATTCAGAATTATTTGATTGCAAATAATTATAACAGTTAAAATATAAATGTATATATTGTAGACATGCACTAACTCTGGAAACCTTACGCAACAATCATTTCACGTTTATGATATGTTATTTATGGCCGTTTTATGTAATTCTCTATATAACTTTGTCAACGTAGCTGCATGTTTCTAATTAATATCATTATTATCAATTGATGTATCTAACCGCCTTTTACATCCCATATTGTATGAACGGTACATGTGTGGAGTACAAACGTTGCTGACAGAACTGTGTATTGTCGGAAATGCAACAGCAGTTACTGCATCCTTGCATCAATATAGATCCAATTAGACACTGTTCTGATGGGAAAATGTGTCAAACTATAAATAAAACGCTATCTGATGTTGATGATGATTCTCTAACTTATCAATTGATACTGAGTTTAAGAAAAAGATAAATAATTGTAATTTAATGTAGATAGTATGTAATGGTAAATTTTCTAAATTAGTAGTTAATTTCTGAGTAGTTTAAGCTTATGTTTTGTGACTCAATATAAGCTTTATAATCAGTAAACTGGTGGGCGCGTGGTCCAGTGGCAAATCATGGACCACATAATCGGAGGGTCGTGGGTCGATCCTCCCTCACGGCTATTTGTAGTGTCCTTGAACAAGATGCATTTTCTGTATATGCTTAGTACAGGTTCTTCGCAGGACAGGAAGACTTTGAGCGTGATTTGCTAAGTTATAAAAACTTGTTTCACAATCGAAGTTAAACAAATAAGTTTAAACTAATTATCAGTAAATTATCAGTAAACTCATCAATTATACTTAGACATTTTATATAAATTTGAATAAATGTATAAATGAAAAAACAAAAACAAAGTCACATGATGTATAGCAATAGTTTAAAGTACATTCACGGGATGTAGTTTAGCCTAATAATCTTAGTTCGATTGTGAAGAAAGTCCAGAGTTGTTTATGAATAACTCTCGACTCCGTTTCCTTAGTAGTGTTGTCTGAGCTCAGGATAGAAGACCTAACCTACAATGGCCTGACGCGGGCTGCCAATCAAACAAGTCGTTTATCCAATCAGCGATCGATATCGTTGTTACGTAGTAATTTTCAGACAGATTATGTCTAAGTCCACACTACATTGTATTTACTTAGACACAATGCCACGAGGTCAGTGTTTACATTAGTTACAATCAATTAATGTACACATGATTCAGTAACGTTTAAATATATTAAGTACTGAGCATAGCAATACTGAAACCTTGCTAGAGGTGTATAATTGTTTTAACATTTTTCATAGTAGCATATTTGGAAATCAAATCAAATCTTATTGTTTAATACAATGCAAAATATGGATGCACTATGTTACATGTGATTTCCAAAACGAAATGTTTTAATATCATGTATGCATTCGTTTACATACAATTACGTTCCCATTAGGTATTTAAAAAGTTTTAAAACTGCTTACCAAAAGTAGGTAATGAAAATGTATGATAAATGTATATACAGTTTATGTTGAACTATAAAAATACGTCCAATCATATAATTGACCGGTGATCATTCCATATGTGGTGAAACAAAACTAAATGTTTTAATATCATGTATGCATTCGTTACATACAATTTTTCCCATTAGATATTTAAAAAAAAATAGCAGTGCGTATGTATGATAAATGTATATACAGTTTATGTTGTACTATAAAAATACGTCCAATTATACAATTGACCGGTGATCATTCCATAGTGTGGTGAAACAAAACTAAATGTTTTAATAGCATGTATGCATTCGTCTACATACAATTATGTTTCATTAGATATTTCAAAAAGTTTTAAAACTGCTTACCAAATGTATGCAAAGGAGAATGTATGATAAATATATATACAGTTTATGTTGAACTATAAAAATACGTTAACTTATGTTATTGACCGGTGATCATTCCATAGTGTGGTTAAACAGAGAGTCATGCAGCTTATACGATAACGGTATAAACATTGTCTCTATTACATATACCATATAATTTCGAACGAAATAATTCAAGCATTCTTTTATATGGCCTAATAAACTGTCTTCCGTAGCTTAGTGGTTAAGGCGTCCGGCTCTGAAGCGAAGTCGAAGGTTTGAATCTCGTTGGAAGCATTTCGGCCCAATGTAGCTGGCCCTTTCAATAGGGGTGACACTAAATAAACAAAACCTTTACTTTACTTTTCTTTTCATGCCACGTATTGTCAAATTACGATATGCACTTATTAATATTATTGTGATGAATTTATATACATGTTCATGCTTTACTGCAATTATCATGAATATGTTGAACTATTAACGTGTTGTTCGTTTTGAACATAGTATAAGTCATATCTCGACTCGACGGTTTCAACTTGAGACAGTATTCTAAGCGCTGTCACACTGGCGTATCATGCCGGAGACGAATGGCATGTCCCATTTTACTGACGGCGGGCCGACCACACCCTTAATGCTGATCGCCAACGAAGAATCGTCTCGTACATTTGTTTAAGTCTAGCTACTTATATGTATTTTATATAAGTGTGCATTATATCTAAAGTGAAGATGCAGAAGATAGTTCACTATAAGCTTCCTAAGACTGTCACTTTATTAATCTGTTCGTTAGATGTCGTGTAACACACTGTTATGTGATTGATTTTAATTCTATCAAAGATGCATTTAATGACAGATCTGCTTTAAAGAATATTTAAGCTGCACATTTTATGGATTACCTATGGATCTAATTAAATGACATGCTTAATCCGTTAAATGTCAATAATTCTCAATACTTAATATATCGAACAAATCACTATGGTAAGTATTTTCTATTTGTTCAAAGCCGTGTTATTTACTAGATATAAAATTAATTCATTATCGTAATCGCTTAATAGTTAATGTAAACTGAGAAAATATGTTAATAAGCAGGTATTTTCATATGAATATGTTTACAATATAGGTACATCACGTGATAGCTCTCGGGTATCCTGATATCGGCCAATACCTAAGGAATTATTTCAATTTTTTGTTTCAATTATTGTATTCTCAACCTAAACACTAATTGTCCATTTATGTAAAACAGTGTTTTGTAAGATAAAAGTGTTACCACTATCACTTCACAAAGCAATTAATATATATATATACATATATATATATATACTGGTTCTACCCAGGAAGCGACTCGAGCTTAATTAAATTAGTATAAACTAAACTAGAAAATTATTCCTGAATATCAAAAACAAACTTTAGTGAACAGACCCAATTGCTATATAACTTTCTTGTACGCGTCCCTTGCTAAGAGATCCTAATGTAAGCTATTGGTATACGGGTATGTGTTCATTGGATCACACCAGTGAATTAACTGACATATTTTCAATGTTTACGTCACGTGTAAAGTAATCAATAACATTGGTGCAAATACGCTTAAAACATTATATATTTAAAAATAGCTACGTATTTGATTGTATTGACTTTAATAGGCACCTAACGTATTGCTTTGACCTGATACTGAAATGGTATTTGTTAATCAACAGTTTATTACACGTTTAACTACCTCATGATATTGCAATGCCTCATATATCATGAATTGCATGCTGTAACGAGAATTTCCGCTAATTTGATTGCAAAAAGATACAGGAGATGCAAATTTAAAAAACAACATTATTAGCAAAACTACAGATAAACATGTCCCAATCCCCTCTTTCTTTAATTAACTCAGAGATTTATAACAAATGCAATATTTTGATATTCTCTTCACAGCGTGTCTAATTGTTAGTTTGCGGTTTGTGGTTGTACTTTACACCATGGGGATGCTAACGCTAGGAAATAAAAACAACAAAAGAAAACGTTCAGTAATAAGAATTTTAGAGGGATGTTCAGTATGTGTAAATAAACCAATGTTTGTATCATATTGTGCATTATTCGACGTTAATTTTAATTTATTTACTTTGGAAGTCATATTTTGAATCGTTTTTTGTATCTGGAATATCATCGACGTCATAGTCATCAATACCTTTGGAAACCATTTTTCAAAATGTCACTGGGTCTATGGAAAATGGGTTTATTGAATACGTTTAAAAGAAAACAGTCTATCTATGGCAGATGAAGCTTCTATGTCCGCGAGTATAGTGACAAGAGAAGCGCGTCTGATTAGATTATTTCATGTAACTTGATTCCAAATAAATAGCATTTATATATGTCAGATGTATTTATATATTCTTGAATTGATTTCCTAGAAACCTTTTACTCATGCATATTCGTTTGGTAGATATTGATATCTTAAAAGATTAGTGCATGTCCTCATTAATCGCTTACGCGATAGCAAGAAAGTGCAACAAAGCAGTTCTCTGATATATAGTTATCGTTTTGACTAAAATGTTATAGTGTACGATTCACTCGCAATATCTTTGGCATTAATTTGTGAGAAAGAAGACGGTGTTCTTAGAATGAATGTGTATTAAATAACCTGCCAAATAAACTTAAGTTTATAATGTAATAATTTATCATGCCGACAAATGCATGATGATAGGCTAAAACAATACTTGAAATAATAGCGTTGTTGATGAGTCAGTTTGTGGAAGGTAAGAGTTATTTGCGAGAGGCATGGGAAGGAATCGATATTTGTGAGAGGCAAATTTAAGATCTATGAGAGGCATCGATAGTTGTGAGGGGTGAATTTAAGGTATATGTGATGCATTGCAATTAGCGAGATGCATACTTAAAACATATGAGAGACTTCGATTATAAAGTGAGAAGCAGAGTCGAGGCATATTAGAGGCGTCATTAAAACATGTTTGAACAAATGTTTATATAAAAGAAACGTATAATAGAAACTTGGTAAAGTCCGCATAGATAATTTTAGCGGTAATTTAATATGACATTTGGAAAAAAACACACACAAATATAAAGAATGTAATTCTGTAATCCGCAATGACGTTTGATGAAAGACATAAAATTCGCTTTGACTTTGAATCTATAAATGTACCTTGGCGGTGACATTTGTCTTCGCTTGGTTCATAGATAAATAAATAACACATATTATTTTTATATTTGCAGTACATCGCTTGGTATGGCAACCATAATTCCAGCAGCTTTAATTTTAAACCTTCTTGTTTTTGTCAACACTGCGTCGGCACAATGGACACAAACTTTGGGCTGGGGAGGAGCCGGACATGGAAAACGTGAAATACGCTCAGATCCAAATGATTCGCAGAAGAAAATACAATATCGTGGTTGGGCAATGAATATCAGAAACGGCAGCCGAACGAACTTTTAAGTGTTTCCGAGCTAGCACCTGATTCCTGTTTACCGAATCCCGTTTTTCAAAGACTAATAAACGACTTACTACAGGTCCGTATAGTTAAAATGTAAACTTTCAGATTCGTGTAGTATAATTATTGACAAGGCTATTGAGTTAGGTTTAATTGGATTAAATATGCGTGTTTTTAGATTTATAGAATGTAATGTAGTTAATCTACTTATAGCGTTAGTATTAGTTATAGAAGAATAAATGACATTGTCAACTGTTAATTTTCCATTTAATATGTACATGTATTAGTCCTAAATCAGTTATAATCAGCCGAGAGTATAGTGTGTTACTCTTGTTTCCTTTAAAATGTCAATATTATGATCAGAAAGTCACTTGGGCGCTTGGTTACTGTCAGGCGCTTAAGGACAGAGACGGTTGATAGGATTGGTTTATTCAAGGTTCGCCATCTTAGTAGTACTTACAACAGGCATTGCGCTCAGTGGGACCAGAAGAGAGACAGAGTTATATACAAGATCAGCTTGATAGCGTATTAAAGAACAGACTTTTGGTTATAGGTTTAGGTATTTGGGTATACGGTCATTGAACACGCAGGTTTGAGATACGTCCTGGGTTAGATTGCCGAAGGCCATATGGTTTCATGTTCATTATGTTTTACATATATTAGCCTTAGCTCTAGTTTCTAATCACCAGAAAAAAAGCATCAGTAAAACTGTTTATAGTTGTGTTATTCGGCTTCTTATACTATTGTTATAATTCGATGCACGTTACATCGACTGTAAAACAAATCTATGTCAGTTTGTCTGCTTTAACAATATTTACATATGCATGCTGACTTATTTGTAAGTAAATATTCTGGCAGAAATACTTTTATTACACTGTCTCATGGTCAATGGATAATTCCTAGTTAACATTATTTACAAAACAAATTACATGTGCACGAGGGACTTCTAGATAACATAAAACTACTGATGAAAAGACATAAGATGTGTGAAGTAATTGTTTAATGGCTCCACTCACGAGTCACTGTCACTATGAAATAAAATTTCAGATCGTTAAAAGGACCATATTATTCACCTCCTCAAAATTAAAAAAATTACAGGTTCTTCATTGACATGAATATAGTCGCACAACTATATGTTTAATGAACACATTGGTAACCAATTCTGTGACATGAATAATGTCAAACAAACACTCGTCCTTAGTATCATATTTTATACTTCAACGACAATAGATTTAACAAACCTTTAACGTTCTATTACAGACATTAAAACTATTTTATAGCAAATAAGATTTACCATTAAATTAATGAAATGGTCATAACTCCAACAAAAGTCAATGGACCGGAACAAGGCGAAAATATGCGTAACATTACTTCATACTGATACGCACCAGCAAGTTTTGCCAAATTCGTTATTACAAAGTTAGAAAGAGTAGAACTGATAAGAATGTGTGGTATATAATGAAAGGGCCATGATTGTCCAAATGCTGACGGACTGGGACACAATGACGAAACGCGTATTTAGATTTCATACTAATATGTCATAAAAAGTTTGATGAAAATCTGTCGAGAGGCTTAGAAAGAGTATTGTTGACAAGAGTTACCATAACAACAATAACGGATCATAATATCGCTTAAATTTGATGGACCGAAACGCAATGACGATATGCGTACCTAAACCATATATTGGTACATCCTAGCAAGTTTGAGGGAAATTGGTTAAGACGTTTGGGAATAGTAGAGATGACATGATATTGTGACATGCGGACATGCAGACATACAGATGAATGAACGGACACAGACGGTTACAGACCACTCTTTATGCCTCCCAACTAATAAATTGACGGAGAGCATAACGACGACATATCTTACAATCATTTGAAAAACACTTCAGTGATATTAAATACCATTTAAAAGTTTTTTGTGCATCCCGGCAGGTTCATATTATAACAATAAAAAAAAAGAGATAGCCAAATGTTTGACCCGGTATTCTCTCATGAAAAAACTGAATGAAACCAAGACTGCGATGTTTCATTCATTGTTGCGTTATGTACTCTATTTTTTATACTGGATAACGATGAAAGCTCAGAGCTTATATGAACCGCTCTCGAGTCCGCTTCCTAGATAGAACCAGAACTGAGTATTGTTTTTGAGAGGCATCGGGTCGAGCTGGGGACCGAACCCGCAACCTCTTGCATGACCGGCCAACACTCTATCCATTACACTAAAAAACGTTTATTTTACATATGAGTAACAAAGTTATATCTTACATTTAAGCTTAAATTATTGAAAAGAATGTCAAACATATATATACATCTACATAGGAATTTGACCGGGACCAGCTAAGTACTTCGAGATACATGTGATGTTTCAGCCATCCGTGTTCGAGCCAACGAAGTTCAACTGTATACCAGTAGATATTTTCACTTAGTATATATCAATTTTCAGACTGAAGTTGACAGAATTCAGAGGTGTAAAGCCGGTCAAGATTCTATGAGAAGTTCAAACGACTATAACTAGCTGATCCAGTTGACCCTTGCCAGTTGGGAATTGATTTAAAAATACAACTTGGACGAAGAACAAACATTTGGCGAAAAAGAATAAATAGAATATGAATTATCTATTTTAAAAAAAATAATCTTTTAAATGAAGTTTATTTTGATAGTATAAAAAAAAATATTTATGATCCTAACATGATTTCGAAGAATATTTATTAAAGAAAAAATACTAAGTTCATCAAAAAAGTTTATTAATTTATTTTCAGACCCTTGCAATTATTGTCGTTCAGTAAGTTTGAGAATGCAAAATACATTAAATCATTATATAAAAAAAATTGTTGCTACACACAATGATTTTTTTCAAATGGCGTATAGTTTCTTTTTTTTCCGACACCATCAATGACAATGTTTAAATATAAAACCTTGTTCTACAATAAATTCTTCTAACTACTTCAATCTGTTTGTGATGTGATATATTTATAGAAAAAACGACAGCAAGTTGTATTATCAATAACAAAAAAGAACAACATCTGAAGGAAATAGTTTAGAAAAAAAACATATAAAAGGAAGTTATCACAGGTGCAACCACACTTGTATCTATACATATGTTATACAGAAACTCGATCGGAAGCATTACTCTCCAGTAGATTAAAACTTGTACTTTTGTTCAGAATACATAAGGAAACCACTCAAGTTGTCACAGGTGAGACCACACTTGTATCTATACATATGTTATACAGAAACTTGATCGGAAGCATTAATCTTCAGTAGATTAAAACTTGTACCTTTTTTCGAAATACATAAGGAAGCCACTCGAGTTGTCACAGGTGCGACCACACTTGTATCTATACATATGTTATACAGAACCGCGATCGGAAGCATTAATCTTCAGTAGATTAAAACTTCTACCTTTTTTCGAAATACATAAGGAAGCCACTCGAGTTGTCACAGGTGCGACCACACTTTTATCTTTACATATGTTATACAGAAACTCGATCGGAAGCATTACTCTCCAGTAGATTAAAACTAGTACTTTTGTTCAAAATACATAAGGAAACCACTCAAGTTGTCACAGGTGAGACCACACTTGTATCTATACATATGTTATACAGAAACTTGATCGGAAGCATTAATCTTCAGTAGATTAAAACTTGTACCTTTTTTCGAAATACATAAGGAAGCCACTCGAGTTGTCACAGGTGCGACCACACTTGTATCTATACATATGTTATACAGAACCGCGATCGGAAGCATTAATATTCAGTAGATTAAAACTTGTACTTTTGTTCAAAATACATAAGGAAACCACTCAAGTTGTCACAGGTGCTACCACGCTTGTATCTATACATATGTTATACAGAAACTTGATCGGAAGCATTAATCTTCAGAAGATTAAAACTTGTACTTTTGTTCAAAATACATAAGGAAACCACTCAAGTTGTCACAGGTGAGACCACACTTGTATCTATGCATATGTTATACAGACACTCGATCGGAAGCATTACTTCTCATAAAATTAAAACTTGTACTTTTGTTCAAAATACATAAGGAAGTCACTCGAGTTGTCACAGGTGTGACCACCTTGTTTCTATACATATGTTATACAGAAACTCGATCGGAAACATTACGTTCCAGAAAATTAAAAGTTGTACTTTTGTTCGAAATACATTAGGAAGCCAATGGAGTTGTCACAGGTGCGACCACACTTGTATCTATGCATATGTTATACCGACACTTGATCGGAAGCATTACTTCTCAGAAAATTAAAACTTGTACTTTTGTTCAAAATACATTAGGAAGCCACTCGAGTTGTCACAGGTGCGACCACACTTGTATCTATGCATATGTTATACAGACACTCGATCGGAAGCATTACTCATCAGAAGATTAAAACTTGTACTTTTGTTCAAATAATAGCTCTCCCCGCTATGGAACGTTACATTTACATAGCATTGATACGGGAGCACCCTGATTGGTTCGGTAGGAGAAATGACCATTCCACAGTTTGGTTAACTCAACGCATTAGAATGGCATGAACTGTGGAAAAAGCGAGAAGTGTCATGCTTTTTAAATCAGGGCATAACATACTTGAATCATTTGGCATTTAGGATTTTGAACCAATCATTGAGGTCAAAAAATAAGAATGAAGAATTATACATTAAACATGGTCAATACATTTAACATGTTCAATTGAACATAAACATGTTCAATTGAACATTTGTTACATAAAGCATAAGGCATTTAACATAGAATTTTGATACGTTGACTTTCCATACTGGGATGGATTAAGAACATCTTCAATCATAGAACAAAGGTTTAAACATCAGCAATTAAAAAGGCTGTAAAAGTTTCCGCTTGATATGAACAGCATCTATATGAAACATTCATTTCCTGTTTTAACGCTTGATTAACAAAATTATCATGTTTGTTAATTTTGATCATTCAGTCTTTTTTTTTTAATGGGGTTTAACGCCAGGAGAGGAATTCTAAAAGCGTGTCTTTTATTCCAATCATTTTGACAAAACTGTGTGTAAGATATTGGAAATATAATATGTTTAGATCAATTAAACGTGCTTTCAACTCGGTTATCGTTTTTTTCAAGAGGTTAACACATTAACACATGAACACTAAATCAGCTGTTTTACCCACTATGATTACAAATAACTTTGACCAATCGTTCTTGATTATACGAGCATTATATTGATTTTGTCGGTGTAATGGAAGTGCCGTTTATAGATACGTCTCATATGGAGAATATTTTTGAGACTGAATTGTCTTAGTTCGTTTAAGTCATCAAAATCTCAGCAGAGAAATCACAAAAACAACATGAAATAGCCAAGGTGGCTAATGGAATTATATTGGGGATGGGTAAAAGTTTCCGTTCTTTACTGGACTTGTGCGTACTTTGTTGCTAAACTACGCTAGCTTTCGTAAATTTGTGTCTAAAGCTTCGTGCAAATAGTACTGACCAAATATCGATGAATAAAATAAATAATGAAATGACTATTGTTTTCATTATAAAAAATACAAAGAGAATCCACACATATAACCTGTATTTATATAAGTACTTATATGTTGTAAGAGCAAACATATTGGGAATTCCAATTTCGTTATGTACCTGAATAATGTTAAGGGGACCCGCCAATCTCAATATAATTCAGTGTTTAGCGTGACCAAATTCTTAGGTGAACGTGTGCGTCCTTTTTTTGATACGGAAACTTTAATAATTAAATATATAGTGAACCAACTTATTCTAATTAATTATAATGAGTGGCTGTCGTTTCTTCTGCTGCACTATCTTGCATTTTCATAAATATGTAGATTACGTTGTTAGTTCTTTATTTACGCTAAAATGGAATCTCAGCTGGTTGTCCTATCCGCTGGTGTGTCTCAAACAGAACAGCAATTAAACAAATCGACCAAATACTGTTAACTGTCTATCTCACAGTATTCTAGCATTAGTTTTGCCACTTTTCCTCTGCCAAGAAAGCTGATTGCCATCTGTCACGTAAAAGTCATATTTAACATAGTCAATTTTAAAGAATTTTGCTTCTGTTATTGTTTCTAGTTTCTGGAATCATGAAGTTCATTATGTATTTGAACAAAAAAAAATGGAATACAAGTTAAGAAATATTCTGTTAAATGATTTTGGTGGTTGCGGTCTGTATTTGCAAGATATACTTTAATCGGTTGCATCTATTATTGACGTATGTTTTTATCCATTATTAATATACTTATTTTAAATTCAGTTTCATACGTATAATAAAATAAAAACTTTATAAAAATTAACAAAATATTATATTTTAACGTAGGTGTCATCTTCAAAATGAAATAGCATATAAATGAACACGGCAACATACCTTTTACGTGATCATTCTAATCTTTATAATAATAATAATAATAAAATTTTTAACTGAATCTTATTAAAAAAAACTCATTACTTTTATTTTGACAAGCCTACATCGTTAAAATGATCCTTTACTTGGCTGCAGTTATCATTGACTTTCATATTTTCACCATTTGCACGTGCTATTCGGATCCAAAAGATGTAGTCTCTTTCGCAGCTATGCATTTATTCCTAGTTTCGTTGAATACTAAACATGAGTATTTCTTAAAAGTAAAATGTCTCTTGAGCCGATGCTGGATTGTGTAAGGATAGTTGCATGTTTCATTACTGAAACAGCTTATTTATGTTAGTGTTGCGTGCTGTAATTTGTGTCGATCCTTTATTCAGATGCATGTGTAATTGACATTCACGACGACTTACTATTATCATGT